>BLSH010012161.1:113498-158643 GCA_018402905.1 Glandirana rugosa
GACAGTCCCGAGTCGTCGGTATTATGTGGCACCAGTCAAATGTCCCTCCTCTCATATCGGTCCGTCGTCAGTGCCGACTATTTCAAATTCCTATCCTGCCGTGGTCCGGGGCGGGAAGGGAAGACTGGGGAGGATAAAGATTATTCGGGGTGGGGAATATCTCAGGTGGGTGAGGTAGGGGACATAAGGTGTATAAAGCTGTATACTGTGCCCTGTGATGCTGGGGCTGTATACTGTGCCCTGTGATGCTGGGGCTGTATACTGTGCCCTGTGATGCTAAGCTGTATACTGTGTCCTGTGATACTGAGCTGCATACTGTGTCCTGTGATGCTGAGCTGTATACTGTGTCCTGTGATGTGATACTGAGCTGTATACTGTGTCCTGTGATGTGATGCTGAGCTGTATACTGTGTCCTGTGATGTGATACTGAGCTGTATACTGTGTCCTGTGATGCTGAGCTGTGTACTCCTGACACAATATGTGGAATACAGGGGATGGAGTGGGTGGACTCTATAAGGGGTGGGGCTTATTAGAAATAGGAGGGGTCAGAAGGGAAGGGCGGGGCCTGGTGCCGTCCTATCCTTAAACTTTATCAGCCGTGACTGCTGCCTGGCTATACTCTCCTCCCTGTAAACTGACCACGGTGTATTATGGCTGCTGAGCCCTGACAGCATGGTCAGTTTACATGCCTCCGTCATCCGCAGCCCTGCTCTCTGCTCTCTCCTGTGTCCTCCTCACCCCTCCACTCCCTGCCTGTCAGCTCATATCAGTGGCCGCCCCCCTCCCCCCTCCTGCTGGTTGTTTTGCTACTATCTCCTCTGTTATAATAAATGCTTTGCCACACTGTATGTATTTTCTAAAAAATTCACCAATAAGTACCTTATTTTATAGCGCTGCTCGGAGATCACATGACCGGCAGTCTCTCTCCTCCTCCCGGCTGATGTCAGCGGGGGTTTCTTGGCTCTGTATTTATTCTACAGGGTGGGCCATTTATATGGATACACCTTAATAAAATGGGAATGGTTGGTGATATTAACTTCCTGTTTGTGGCACATTAGTATATGTGAGGGGGAAAACTTTTCAAGATGGGGGTGATGGTATGCGATGCAATACTAGCCCATTATGCTTTTACTTCGCAGGGTGATAAAGAGAAAGTAAAACCCATCAGGGTTTATTTCTTCTTTAGGACGTAATGCAAACAAAAAACAGTCAGTTGTGTTAATCTGTGGGAAAAAAATGGGCCACCTTGATATGAAGAATGGGCAATCATGGCAAAAGTAATACAGCATTGGAGGGAATTGTTTTCACGCTAGCATTTGGGCTAAAAAGGTCCCGGGGATCTTTTTTCTTTTTTTTTTTCAAATATAAGTTTTATTAACTTCCAGCAGGAGCAGTACAAAACATACATGAATAGAGCTTTGAGGTACAAAAAGTGTAATGTACAATTCAAAGACATTGTGAACAGCTTGACATATTGTAGGCAAAGTGCTAACAATCATATATTCATATTCCTAGTATATCCGGTTAGAGACTTCCCCTACGTAGCAATGTGCCTCCTGCTCTCCGTTATGAGTGCACCTGAAGAGGTTGGAAAGCTCCTGCCCAAACTCAGTTTCCAATATCTAACAATAAAAAGTAATGGGGTAAAGAAGAAGGAGGTGTAAGGGGAAAGACTAGGAAAAGCAGATAGAAAAGGGAGAGAGATAGAGAAAGGAAAGGAGGAAAGGAGAAGAGGGATCTCGCGGGGAGGCGACAGGGTCCATGATCACTACGGTCCATTGGTGCAGTCTAAACACTTAATGATCATGCTGTAATCAGAGCTTTGCTTTCTTCCGATAGTAGGAACATGTTCCATATTCCCCATGTCTTGTTATATAGTTCTCTCTTATGTTGGGATGTAAGTATTAGATCTTCCATCTTATTAATACCCTCAACCTTGCTTAGCCAGTTAGAGATAGATGGGGGAGTGGTCTCTTTCCCAAAATAGGTGGATGCACGCCTTAGCGGCGTTTAAGAGGTGTCGGAGGATAGATGTTTTGTATGTCTTAGGAGGAATGGTTGACACATGGAGAAGGAAGAAGGCAGGGTCATTTGGTATCTGATATCTGTAAACCTCTGGGCGACCGATCTCACCATCGCCCAGAAGTCAGTTAGTTTCGTACAAGACCAGAAGATGTGCAGCAGTGTTCCTCTGTCCCCGTGACACCTCCAGCATTGGTCGGTTGTGGTGGGATAACAGTTCTGTAGCCTCACAGGTGTATAATACCATCTTGTGAGTAGTTTGAAGTTTGTTTCCTGTATCTTAGTGCAGATGGATAACTTCAGGGAGAAATTGATAATGTTTTGTACTTGAGTCTCTGTAAAAGTACAATTGAGATCTGTTTCCCATTTTGATATACAGGGTAGAGGTGGTTGTTCCTTAGGCAAGTTCAACAATGTATACATCCTAGATAATGTTCTTGATCTTTTTTCTTTTTCTTTCTTTTTGTTTTTACACGCCTCTGCATCTTTCAGCTTGTGACATTCTGCAACAAATAAAATAAAAAATCCAAACAGAGAGGTTTGGACCCCTAATATTGGCCACAGCAAGAGTACAGGATCAGGAACTAAAACACACTTTTAAGATTGGATGGACTTAAAGCTGATGTAAACCCTCACATATACCCAGTGAAGAGCCTCAGATAATACACAGAGACAAAACAATATATAAGTTTTACATGTATATCTGCAATCTTCATCTATATATATCCTTTATGTTAGTTTTTCTCTTCCTGGTTAGTACAGGGAGTGGATTATTGGCATACAGCCAAGACAGCTGATTGGAGGAAAGGCACACCCCCCCCCCCTCCTCATAGGCGAAGGAAGAAAGGAATGTGCAGAGCTCTGCTCTTAAATGGCAAGCTGACTGCTAATCTATTTATAGCAACCTCCTCCGACACACACTTCTATCTCCCATCTTGAAGAACGTGTGAGAAGTGTGATCAGTCTGATAACAGAGCTGCAGAGCAAGAAACAGCTACGAGACATAGTGCTTTGGAGAGAGACAAGAAAATACTACAGATAGATGTGCCCAGCTCAAATTTCATGAATCGGGTTTACATCCACTTTAAGCTTAAAATTGGCTTTAATGGCCTATTGTTTTTTGTTGAAGATTTGCATATTATTAGAAGTAAAAATATAACAAATTTGTGTTATTTAGAACAGCCGCAACTTTGCCATATCGCATAGTACATTGTTTAGTGTAGTAGAGCCACAGTTCAACAGAGAGGGCTAAGTTTTTTACCTTTTATGTCCTCCCTACATTCCAGGCATTATATATAGAAAGGGCTGGGTTTTAAATACTCAAGCCAGTCACAGTTGAATCATTGCTATGTTAAAGTCATGGTATACAGGAAGAACCATCATTTTTATCCTCAAGTCATAGCGGTACAGTAAAGTCCTCTCCTCTATGAAGGGCCTGTATCAAGCATCTCCTCTGCCCTTGCCTTCTTCCAAATGGGAGTTTATTACTGGCTCAGACTTAGCTAATGATTAGGTAAATTGGACAGCAACTTTTCCATGACAGGAAACATTGATTGAATGCATCGTTATTTTATAGAAAGCCTTATTTGGAAAGGACTAACAGTGGGGCATTGGGTTAAAAAAAATCATCTGCTAAACAAATAGATTGCAGGTTTGGATACACTAAATTGCCAAATGAGCGAATATAAATTCATTTGGCCATCCTGTTACTGCTGTATTGCCTCTATCCCCAATGGGGAAATTTCTTCCCACCTCAGGTCATTCCTTTTCAATGTTCTTTGTCTGTTGAGTTTTCCTCAAAGTATTTTTTTTTACCATGCTCACCGTGAGTAAGCCACAAAATTGCTATCAGGCCACTGCCACTTTATCTTGCCTCCTTCCCATTCAATAATCTGCTATACACAGTTTAGTCTAACACTATTCACATCCTCTCCAGTCTTTAAATATGCTTGACCAATTTCCCTGTATTTAGGGCATGCGGGTTTATACAATGTAATCCTCTGAGCAGCACACATAATTAGGGATGACAAGGAAAATGTAATAAGCCCCAACAACCAATAGTCCTTCTAAATATTCTAATGGTTAAGGAATATTTGCTCTCTATGAGTTATTGCACCTTCCATTGTGTTTTGCCCCAAGCTAAAAATCCCCTCTACTTAAAACTATAACTTTGCATAAACAGTGTGGACAGTAGCATTTTGGCAACCATTTCGTCCCAGCTCTGGCTCTGTGCGGTTGCTCCAGTGATCTCACCTCTACATTTCTTCTACTGGCATCACCTATCAATCCCAGGTGTCAGCCTGCCTACTAAAAGGACGAGTACTCTGACACCAAGACAAATGGGGATGGCAGAATCATCAGGTTAAGATTACCATGATATAGTTTTAAGATTACTATAGTCAGGTAATTATCACCATCACACACCATACTAACGAGGTTTGAAAGGGTCCTTATAGAAAAAGGGCCTTACGTTTTTTAAACTGTTGCACCCAAATTGGGGTAAAACTTGCTTGTTATGTGTTTTACATTATGGCATTATTTGCCATTCACATAGCATTACTTAAAAATAAAATACATTTGCTACTTACCTTTTTACTTTCTGAAAAAATATTTAGAATGTTATTAAACTCACAACAGTAAAATAAGTCTGTATATGCAGTAAAGCATGCTTGTTATACTGTGGAATCTAAGGGGTTAATCCTCTGCATTGTTAAAAGGCTGTTTGATCCTGTATTCTGATCCTCCCCTTTTTTACTGTCCCCAATTCATCTCCTGATAGTAAAGAACCCTAGGAGGCACTCTGCACATGCTCACTTTGGTGTGTATTGCTAGAGAGGTGTTAAATTTTTTTTTAGGTAGGGTGCATGTGATCAGCACAGGGCCACTCAGCACTGTCCAAACAGAGGGTCAGGGGTCAGAGGAGAATGAAACTAAACAAAAAGTCTGGCGCTGAGGGACTGGGGCACAAAACTGGTCTGAAATAAGCATGTGGTGTCCTATAAGAGTCCAAATAGCACTCTGTGGAGTGACCACACCAGGAGCAGTATGGAAAGTGCTGGATGGAAAACTCCTGTAGGACTTCCCCTACACCAAGCCTTGTGTTGGATTTGAGCTCCCCGAGTGGATGATGTTACACCCAGAGGTTTCCATCTGCCAGTCCACGCTAGTGGCTTTTCTCAGCGATTGATCTGCTCCCTGTTCCCCTATGGCCGTTCCACCACATATCACCAGATTTTCAGCCTGGCGCCCATTTTCGTCCATCTGGCTACTGATCCATCTTCCCTCTCCCCACAGTGGAGGTTGAATGGTTTCCAGAAGAACACAGTATACCATCGCAGAACTGCTTCTCAATGCTGGCTTGTGGGGACTAAGGTACTGTCACAGTGGACGAATGTCTGTTCAGCATGTCTGTTCAGGAATTCACAGCTTGTTGGCATTTAAATCTACACCATTGTTTTAGTAAAAGTATGACTTGCTTCGTTCCATTGGCATCTCCAGAGTTTGTTCTTTGATCATTAAGTGACCCATTGCTTCCCATTCACAGGAGTTTTCCATCCAGCACTTTCCATTGTGGCCCTTTTGTTGCTGTTAACCTGTGCTCGACCGGACACTGACAGAAATCACAAGACTGCTATATAGTGCTGAAGAGAAAGGTATTTAGTGGTTTATATAATAATAGGGGGAAGAGACTAAAAAACTTCACCCTAGAAAAGTGTTTACTTTCTGGGACTATTTTGGCATATCCAGACTGAGTGAAAAAGTTATATAGTTTATTTCAATCAATATTATCATTATAAAAGCAGCCCTCAAAATTTCCACTCACCTACTCGCAAAGTGGAAAATGAGTGCTGGCGAGTGTGGGCTGCCTGGGTGCGTGGGGGCAAGCACCGCTGGCAGGCGGGGATGGATGGGAGCCGTTCGCTCAGGGGAAGAGAACATGGAGGAAGAGAGAGGGACAGACAGAACGCCGGTCCAATGCCGGTGTGGACGTGTTCTGTCTGTCACAGGTGCTGGGTCAGGAGGTGGGACTGTGTGTGACCGCGAGCGGAGGCAATTCGTAAGATGTAAGCTGTTACAGCGGGCAATCCCTGCTCTGTGATCACGGCCAGCTCTCCTCTTCCTCCACACTCTCTTCCCCTGTGATGATCCAGCCGCCCTCTCTCTTCCTCTGCACAGGACACGCTGCAATGATGGGCACAGGTGAGGCTGCAATAATGGGCACTGATCATGCTGCAATGATGGGCACAGGTGACGCTGCAATGATGGGCACAAGTGAGGCTGAAATGATGGGCACAGGTGGGGCTGCAATGATGGGCACAGGTGAAGCTGCAATGATGGGCACAGGTGAGGCTGCAATGGTGGGCACTGGTCATGCTGCAATGATGGGCACAGGTGAGGCTACAGAGATGGGCACTGGTCATGCTGCAATGATGGACACAAGTGAGGCTGCAATGATGGGCACTGGTCACGCTACAATGATGGACACAGGTGAGGCTGCAATGATGGGCACTGGACACGCTGCAATGATGAGCACGGGTCATGCTGCAATAATGGGCACAGGTCAGGCTGTAAGAATGGGCACTGGTCACGCTGCAATGATGGGCACAGGTGAGGCTGCAATGATAAGCACTGGTCACGCTGCATTGATGGGCACAGGTGAGGCTGCATTGGTGGGCACTGGTCACGGAGAAATGATGGGCATAGGTGAGGCTGCATTGATGAGCACAGGTGAGGCTGCATTGTTGGGCACAGGTGAGGCTGAATTGTTGGGCACAGGTGAGACTGCACTTGTAAAGTTGTTGTTAATATTTATTTTGTAACTTAATTCTGCACAAAATATTTAAGTGTAATTTCATGAGATAATGAAATTTTGAGCCCTGATAAAAGTATGCTAATCACAAAATGAAACAGTATGACAAATCAAAAAACAATCATTGTGCTGTTCTACTATCTCTTAGCTGACAGCCAGTTAACAAAACAGACAGAAATAGCTCTGTGTTTTATTCCAAACTGAATTTACTTTTATCAATAGTTCTGTAAACTGCAATACAATCGGAGAAACTTAGAATTACAATATGTATTATTGTGACACTTTGCAAATAAGTACAGCATTAAACATTACTATACTGAAAGCTTATATTTAAATCATACAGTATATCAAACACATACAGTGCAGTCCAAGTGTAAAATGAACTTCGGGAAATAATAAATAGACTTACAGGCATTTGTGTATACAGAGTCACTTGTCTGCATCAGAACTAAATGGCTTCTGAGGTAAAAACGTTGTTGTTCAATAAGAAACTTTATTAACCACTTTCCGACCGCCTCACGAAGATAAACGGTGGTAAAGTGGCTCCGCTGCGCAATTCACTGTCTCTGCTGCCCAGGGGGCTGGACCTGGATGCGATCTTGAGATATGCTGGTCACTGTTACGTTCTCTGCTTCTTATGTTAGCTTTGCAGTCTTTAGCAAAATGTCTGATGGACGCACAGCATCTGAAGCAGATACCATTTTCTTTCAGGTAAGCTTTATGTTCATGTGCTTGCTTCTGAACCCATGGCACTTTAACAGTGGGTGTGATTCATTATTATTATTATTCACTTTTCCAGCAGACTATATGGAAGCTTTTCAATTATTGGTTTAATTGCACGAGCTGTGTCCAGGTATGCCAGTCCTGGCAAGTAGCCTCCTGACTTCGCTGCATCCACTTCCAACAACGTCACCAACTTCTCTTAACTTTAGAATGTCCTTGTTAGAGATTCTGGGGAAATGTTCTAGTTTCTTTAACAGAGCATTTTCAATGGCTTTAGGATTGCCATAACAGTCTTCTAATCTCTGCATACCATTTTTTCTGGTTCAAAAGTTTTATTTAGGAAAAAACAGGAAGGCCCTAAGGCCAAACAAACGTATAGATTATTTCCAAAGATACCATTAGAATACAATTGACTGTAACAACCACGTGGCTTCAAGTCATCATCATCACATTGTTTTGCGTAGAGAAACATGTCATAGAAGTAGTTGCCCTAAGGGTTGGGCGTAAGGTTGGATATGCATTATTGGGCTTTCCCGGTTGGGTTGTAGTGTTAGTGGTGGAGTAGACTTTGTAGTAGGGTCTTAGAGTGATGGTTGTTCAGTTTGCGTAGTTCTCTGCATACCATTTTAACTCATTTTGAGATGACTCGGACCCAAGCCACTTCTAGCTCTTCTCTGGCTGTAAGATTGAGATCTCTGATTATAAAGTAAAAAGATATACAGCGCTTAATGATAAATAAATATGAAAAATGAGATTGAAGGAAGCTGCAATCTGCCCAAGGATATCTCTTGGAAAGGCAGGACTATATATATATATATATATATATATATTGCGCTAAACACAAATTCATTGAAGGGGACCTGTCTGTAGAGTGAATACAAATAGTGTGAACACCGTAAATATCACATGTGAGTAATATACAAGTAGCTATAAATTCATAAACAATGCAGTTGATTTAGAACAGATTCTCTGTAACATAAACAATAGAAAATAGAACATTGATATGTACTCAATATGAGTTGATATAACAATACCAATATTTAAATAGTTCTTCTGTGGCATAAAGTGCAAAAAAGTGCAAATACAAATTGATGTGCTTGCAATAGATGATAAAATAGGAGTTGTGAGTAAGTTCAAGTGAGCAGATAAAAAAGGCCATGTATCCTCAAGAGGCACTGTAGGGATCTTTCCACCAGGTGTTGAAGAGGAAAAAGCGGGGGGGCAGTGAGGACACCCACACCACACTGTATCTGAGGGTCCTTACCGGAGCGCAATGACCACCTATCACTAGGTATGGTCACAAGCGCGGGCAGATAGCCTCTGCGGGCATAACCCCTAGTCAGATCTCGTCCCTTCCACTCCTAGATCGATATCCTTACACCAGTCTAACTTTTGTTTGTCCAACTTCTGTACAGACGAGCCGAAAATCGCACAATGCCTTGTCGGCAGACAAAAGTCTTCTAGTCTTCTCATACAACTTCTATTGGACGATAATTCAAAATCAGCTGTCGAATGGAGCGTACTCATGGTCGGATAATTGTACGACAGGTTATCGTACGACAGTTTTACAGTTTTCGGCTGATAATTGTACCATATGTACGGGGCCTTAAGTCTCCTATTAGGTACGTGACGCAGGTCCTCTTGCGCCCTCTGAATTTTCCTTCAAAGTGATTGTTTTGATCCATCCCTTTGTCTGACTACATCCATCCTGAAGCTGTTATCACTGAGGATGCTAACGCCTGTTCATGTTTATGGTCCCTGGTGACAGTGCGGATTCCGTTATGAACTTCACTGAACGCCCCCTCCTCCTCCTCACAGCTGCTACACTCTTTTTGTCCCCATGACATGAACACTGATGGGCAAATCCTTTGAGATGCGCCACAGGAAAATGCTTAGGCAAGGAAATGTGTTTTTCTTATTGTTGGGCTGCCACAAAACGAAGGATTAGCGACTTCTTGACTGTAATGCAAACCTTCATCCTGGCTCTCTCCAGCAAGGGTCCTCCCCTGATCTTCTCAGTTTGGCTTCTTCCACACAGGCAAAACAGCCTAAGGACAACCTCAGGGTTAATAGGCCCCAGACAGGTTTGTGGGCCTACTTGCAGAGCTCACTTCAGCAACATGTCCAGATCCCTGTGATCCCCATCACAGAGATCAGAAGCGCTTGTGGTTAAGTAGGAGTTCCACTGTGTCAGCAGTCGAGGTCCACTCGGCTCATGTAAAAATCAAGGAGGCTTGCATCGTGACAACCGAACGTCACGTCCGCTCGTTTGGAACGCAGGTGGAGCGCTTGCCGCGTCCCCTGCATTTTTGAATTTGTCTGTTATTTTACTTATTTTAAATAAATACTAAGACTTACTTCATGATGCAAGCCTCCTTGATTTTTACATGAGCCAAATGGCTGCAATATAAGAAAGACTGAAAAATGTAAGGGGGTCTGAATGCTTTCCGTACCCACTGTATATACTGGACAAAATTTTGCTATTTTGCACATTGAAGCTGGACTTTTTATTGTTCATTGTCATATTGCACAGGGTATTAAGGACCACTATCTGTTATCCATCGGACACAGTTTTGCTAAATTTGCACATTGAGTTGGACTTTATGATTGATTCACAGTCCTTTTTTATTTTTATTTGATTTATTTGTACTATATTAAGAATCCCATTGCACAGTTTATTGTTTATGCATACTAAGTTTGGAGTTATCCTGACCCCTAGGGGCCATTCCTATTAATGCACCTTATTTACATTAATTTAATAATTTTGACTTAAGCACTTTAGTGTTTGCAGTACCCATATAAAATGATTGGTTTATGCACTATATGAACCTATATATTTATTCTTATGCAAAGTGTTGCCACCTCATCCTAGTGGTTAGGACAAAGAGCGCGGTTAATATAGACATTATTACAAACCTTTTTGGGCAAAACCCATTCACACCAGCAGCTCTACCAGAACAAGTTCATTTTGCGCTGGCTTAGGAAATTTCCTTCATTTATTTATTACTATACCAAAAGCTTATATTTAAATCATATATCAGAAGTGCGGGTGCAGTCATCGTGCAAGACAGCTGCTGTTAGCGTGCTGTGCTGAGCTCTCCCCTCCGAGGGTGCAGAGCCTCGTGGCGCACAAGGGGAAATCAAGGGAAAGCCGCTGTAGACAAAGGAGAACATCGGGTGGCCTGTCAGGTTGGTCGCACTGTACAGGGTCTATTATAGGAAGCACGTGGTGAAGGGAATGGGATACGAGTGTCTGACGCAGGCAGAGAGCCAGAGTGAGCTGTTCTGAACTGCTCTGGACTACTGCATTGTGTCCAGCGGCTCTGAATGCGGCCCTGTATGTGAAGTCCCAGAGATCTGTAGGAGCGGGGGAGTGTGTCTTATCAGACCGATCTCAGTGCACCTACACCCCCGCAGATCTCTCGCCGCCATCAAGCCGTGAGGCAATTGACACCATTTGATGCGCGGAGGGTAAATACATTCCACATCTGCTGTCATTTCTGTACAAACAGATAATTGCACCTTTAGAAGGCTATATTCCACCATATATCTGTTGATGGGAGGCAGAATTACAAATTTCACCTTCAAGAAAACAAATCAATAGGATTATCCTGTTGGCTCATAAATCTTCCATAGCAAGTTGGTTTCAAGAACAGGGATATAAGTTACTTGCTTATCGGGATTGCAACATTGTGGCGGCCAGATTGGACACTGTTGACACTTTTTTGGGACTGATGACATTTATACAGCTAGCGGAGATTTAAATAGCCACTGATAACTGTATAAATGTCACTGGCAGGGAAGGGATTAAACTCCAGGGGGCGATCAAATGGTTAACTGTGTTCCCTATGTGTATTCTAACTGTGTGGGGGCTAGGCTGGCAGGGACATGACAGATCTCATTGTTCCTGATCACTGGGAACAGTAAATCATTGTCATGTCCCCTGACAGAACAGGGATCTGCCTTGTTTACATTGGCAGATCCCTGTTCTCCTCTGTAGAAGGCGACTGTCGGCAGACATCGAGTCTGCCTGACCTGCGGGCGCGTTGATACAGTGGGCATGAGCGCGTCACTGGCGACGCGCTCCCGCCCACAACTGAGATTCGCGCAGGAGAGCCGACCTGCCGCCGTCAGCAGGTGGTTAAAAAGTGTGATTTTTTTACTGCACTTCTGTCTCAGTCCGATTCATGGTTCCTGACAGTAGTCGAAGGTCATGAATTCAGAAGATGCAGACAATCCACTTGCTGGTAATATTTTTTCCAGATTGGATGAGCAGGATCACCGCATATATCAGTTTTCCATAGTGTTACAGACGCTACCGATTTGCACTGCTCACCTGGATCCTCCCACTGTGGCTATTCTGGTACAGCCTGTGTTGCAGTCCATCCCTTCTGCTGCTCCAGTCTTTGTGCAGGCACCCGCCTTGAATATTACCTCTATAAGAGGTATGTCTGGTTCTGCTCTGCTTCCCCAGTGATTTGGGGGAGACCCAGTTCAATGCAGAGGGTTTCTCAATCAGGTTGGGATATACTTTGTGATGCTGCCCCAGGCGTTTCCCATGGATAGAAGCAAAGTACGTTTTTGTGATTACTTTGCTTTCTGAGAGAGCCTTGGCCTGGGCAAACCTTTTATGGGAGATGCAAAACTCTGAAGTCCTGAGTTACCCAGAGTTCTTGGCTTCCTTTAAAAGGGTATTTGACATTCTCGCACGCTCCACTTCTGCTGCCAAGAGCCTCATGTCCATCAAACAGAGTACGAGAACTGTTGCCGATTACACCAATGAATTCCGTACTCTGGCAGCAGAGGTTGCTTGGAACAATGACGTCTCGTGGTTGCTTTTTTTCATGGTCTCTCGGACACCATCAAAGATGAGATAGCAGCCCGAGACATACCCACTGAGCTGGAGAAGTTGATCACGTTTGCCATTCTCATTGCCCATTGCCTCCAGACTCCAAGAGAGACCTTCCTTTAAGGAGCGCTTGTGGAAGCCTCCTGTATGTTTGGCTCTGAGCTTTGCAGTCCCACCCTTGCCTCTCTCACCTCCCATACCTCCTGGTACCGAGTTTGCCAGTGAAGTAGAACCCATGCAGTTGGGCTTCACACGTCTCTGCAGATGAAAGGGCCTTTAGGAGGAAGGAGAGAGTGTGCCTTTATTGTGGCCAGGCAGGTCACTTCCTGAAGTTTTATCCTACCTGTCCAGAAAATGCTTGCATCTGAGTTCCTGTAGGGCAGCAGTCCCCAAACTTTTTGGCACTGTGGACCGGCTGCGCGAAAGAAAATTGTGCTGAGGCATGAGGGGGGTGCGATGCGTGGGGGTATGCAATTTTTTCATAGGCAATTTGTCGGGGGAAATGGCTGGTGTTGGCACTTCAATCATCACGGCACCATGCTTGATATGGTGTCAGGATGATTGATGTATTATTTCTATTATTACATTGTTATATAAGATGAAATAGTTCAACTCACCATAATGCAGAATCAGTGGGAGACCCGAGTGTGTCACTTGCCACCAGATGCAGCATGTCACTTGCCACGCTGCCTGCCACCAGATGAGGATGCCACTTGCACGCTGCCTGCCACCAGATGAGGATGCCCCTTGCACACTGCCTACCACCAGATGAGGATTGTCACTTGCCACGCTGCCTGCCACCAGATGAGGATTGTCACTTGCCATGCTGCCTGCCACCAGACGAAGATGCCACTTGCCACGCTTCCTGCCACCAGATGAGGATGCCACTTGCATGCTCTCTGCCACCAGATGAGGATGCCACTTGCCACGCTGCCTGCCACCAGATGAGGATGCCACTTGCATGCTCCCTGCCACCAGATGAGGATGCCACTTGCCACGCTGCCTGCCACCAGATGAGGACGCCACTTGCCACGTTGCCTGCCCCCAGATGAGGATGCCACTTCCCCCGCTGCCTGCCACCACACTCAACAGTCGCGCTGTGAGGGTGGAAGTCGGAGGAGCGGTGATACAGAGAGCTATGTCCTCTCTGCTCACCAGCATGCCCGCATCTCACACCGTCAGCCTGTGGCACTACTGCAGAGGGGCCACGGCCCATAGGTTGGAGACCCCTGCTGTAGAGGGCAGACCTAAGGTGGCGTTTATTAGGTCCCCAGTTATCCTGAAAGATAAACCCCTGGTTCCAGTTACCCTTTCTTGTTCTGAGTCGTCCTTCGAGGTACAGGCTCCAATTGACTCTGGGGCTGCAGGCCCTTTTCATAGATGGTGCCTTTGTGTCTAAGCACTCAATTCCGCTGCAGCTGCATGCCACTCCACTTGCCATTGAGGCTATTGATGGGACACCACTACAGCCTGCCCACGTGACTCATGAGACTGCTCCGTTGACCATGGCCATAGGGGCTCTTCACCATGAGATAATCCAATTCCAAGTAATTTCCTCACCTCATTTCCCGATGGTTATTGGTTATCCTTGCTTACAGAGGCACAACCCCTCTTTTGATTGGCTTCATGCTGAGATTCCTTCCTGGTCACCGCAATGCAGTAAGACATGTTGTCAGAAAGTGGCTAAGGTCTTGTGTACCTCTTCACTCTTCTCCCTGCTGGAGGAGTACCACAAATTTTGTGATGTCTTTGACAAAGGTCAAGCCAGTAGTTTGCCTTCACACCGGTCGTATGATTGCACAATTGACCTTCAACCTGGTGCCATACCCCTTTGTGGCCGGGTTTACCCTTTATCTGTCTCGGAGGACAAAGCCATGAAGGAGTATGTTGCCGACGCACTTTCTTGAGGATTCAGCCATAGATCCTCCTCTCCTGCTGGTGCTGGCTTCTTCTTTGTGAAAAAGAAGAGTGGTGAACTGAGACCTTGTATTGATTATAGGGGTCTCAATTGCGTCACGATTAAGAATGCTTTTCCAATTCCATTGATTATGGAGTTATTTGACCGCCTCAAGGGAGCAACGTTTTTTACTAAGCTTGATTTGATAGGGCATACAATCTCGTGAGGATCAAGGAGGGCGACAAATGGAAAACTGCGTTTAATACCAGAACAGACCATTACGAATACCTTGTAATGCCGTTTGGTCTTTGCAACGCTCTGGCAGTTTTCCAGGAATTTATCAACAATGTCCTCCGAGATTTGTTGCAGCTATGTGTGGTGGTTTATCTCGACAATTTCCTCATATTTTCCAATTCCCTAGAGAGCCACCACACAGATGTCTGCCATGTGCTTCAGAGGCTGAGATAATAACCTGTATTTTAAATTGGAGAAGTGTAAGTTTCATCGTGAACAGGTTAAATTCCTTGGGTTATGTAATTTCCACTGCTGGTTTTTGGATGGACCCAGAGAAACTTTTGGCAGTTCTACAGTAGCCCCGACCCGTGACATCCACTGCAACGTTTTCTTGGCTTTGCCAATTATTATCGGAAGTTTATTCGTAACTTCTCGTCTCTGGCCAAACCCCTGACTGATAAGACCAGAAAGGACGGTAACCCTTGGAATTAGTCTCCGGATTCCATTAATGCCTTTGAGAGTCTCAAGGCTGCCTTTGTTTCTGCTCCTCTGTTGGTACATCCTGATCCTATGGTACCTTTCATCCTTGAGGTTGATGCATCTGAGACTGGAGTTGGTGCCCTTCTGTCTCATCATCAACTGTCTCAGTTTTCCTCCGCTTCCAAGATGGAGTTGCTCCCTGTGATACCTCCCAGTTGTATTCTGGCTATGGTTCGTACCAGTCTCACTTCACCTTTTGGGTGACAGAATTCTTGCCGCTCAGATCCATTTTCCTCCTGAGAAACCTTGTGACCACTACTTTGTCCCTGAGAGTCTCCACACTGCCGTGCTCCAGACTTACCATTCTTCCAAGGTTGCTGGCCACCCAGGGAAGAATTTGCTCATTTGGGCTATTTCCCAACAATTCTGGTGGCCTGGTCTCAATGCTGATGTAGCTGCCTTCGTAGCTGATACGGAAGGGAGGAAGATTGAGCCGCTCCAGGTGTGCTTGAATCAATGCCAAATCAAGTGTGCAGGTGCAGGTCTGGTCCATGATCCAGGATACAGGGAAAGAGCGAAGGATGTAACTGCACTCTGGAACTTGAAATAATTGTTGAATTTATTGAAGTGAAATCCAATACATGGCAGGCAGACAAAAAGGAACAAAACCACAAAAGAGTAGCATGGTTGACGCGTTTCACGTACTACTTGTCCGCTTAATCATAACCTGAGCACAGAAAAGCCATTGAAACACTAAATAGTAAAAACCAAGTGGAAATGATTAAACCTTATCCAATGGTATCTCAGTGAACTAATTGCTAATGTGAATCCCATGTGGGAGACACACTAGGCTGCAAGGGTTAAAACCTCCTGTGAATAGATTAAAAGCAATGATTGATAGAATCAAGGAGTTGCCCATACACACGCCGATCACCTGCTCGGCCTGTCGTGTGCGACCCCTTGAAGCATAATGTGAAAAACAAAATAGAAGAAAGAGAAACAAGGAGGAGGGGATGTATATATATCAGATAGTGTGGAAAAACGGGGCCCATAGGAACTGTATAAACAATCGCTTCAAGTAAAAACACAAAAAAGAAAGTTCTATCACGGCTCCATTGTACATTATAAGCCACGGATCTCCCACACAAACAAAGATATAACAAATGTGGATAAACAATCACTGAGGCTGGAAATATGACATTGTATAATAAATATATGTAACAGTATGCAAAAAAATATTTGTATAAGAATACCCAGTTAATAATAATTAAAAATCCTTCAGATGTATGGGAGAGTAAACCAAACATAAATGCAACAAGCTGTCTCTCTAGATAAAAATATTATATTACCAGGTTAAACACTTCCCATAAAGAGAGGATGGATGGTCCGTCTAAAAAAAGGGGGGGGGGGTTGTTTGGGGGGGGAGGTACAAATGAAGTACTATCCCCATAGAGAATACATATGACTCTATCGTGTTATCATCCGTGGCCTATGCAAGTGTCTAAAATGGGAATAAATCCCTATATATCTATATGTGCACCTGATATCAATGAATATATATGGAATTTATACATGTGAGTATATGTATCAAACAAAACGCCCCCACCCCGGGGAACATCCACCTAAACACATCAGGGATAGTATAAGTCAATAATTGCAAATTGTCAAAAAAATAAAAAAATATCATAAATGTAAATTGTGGAGTTACCCAACTACCAAGGCAACACAGTTATCCTTATAGTGCTTGACCGGTTCTTAAAAATGTCTCATTGTATTCCACTTGAGTTGCCCTCGTCCAAAGAACTGGCTTCCATTTTTGTTCGGGAGATCTTCCGTTTACATGGGCTACCCAAGGTTATCATCTCGGACAGAGGTAGCCAGTTTGTGTCCAGGTTTTGGCGAGCCTTTTATACACAGTTGGGTATTCAGCTTTCCTTGTCCTCTGTGTATCACCCACAGTCCAATGGGGCCACAGAATGAGACAACCAGTCCTTGGAGCAGTTTTTATGTTGCTACATTTCTGACCACCATAACAACTAGTCAGACCTCTTACCTTGGATGGAGTTTGCTCACAATAGTGCCGTTAATACCGCTTCCTGATTGTCTCCATTTATGGCGAATAATGGTTTCCAACCATCCATGTTGCCTGACTCATTTGTTCCTCGGAGCATTCCTGCATTGGAGGAGCATCTCCGTGGTCTTCATTCCACTTGGGTACAGGTCCAAGAGTCCTTGCGACGCGCCAATGATAGGTACAGGCTCCATATTGATGGCAGATGCATACTGTACCTGCTCCTTCCTACCAAGCTGAGGAGAGCGTCTGGCTGTCATCTTGCAACCTCCAACTCCGTGTTCCCTAACTGAAACTGTCACCACGGTTTATTGGGCCTTTCCATATTCTCTATATGATCAACCCAGTGGCTTACATTTTAGACATTCCTTCTAATATGTGTATTTCATGTTTCCTTATTAAAACCTTTGGTATGCAAGTGCTTCACCACCTCAGTACCACGTCTTCATCCAGTTCAGGTTGGGAACCATGAGGAGTATGAAATACAATCTATCATTGATTCCCCTAGGTTCCATGGAAGCATACAGTACCTGGTTCATTGGAAAGGGTACGGTCTATAGGAGCGCTCTTGGGTCTCATCCTTGGACGTACATGCCCTCCTCTGTGATTTCAATAGATGTTTTCCCCTCAAACCTGGTGGTCCTTTGAGAGGGAGGGGTTGTTGAGGACGGGGTACTGTCAGGGCTGGGTTCAGCCCTCCTTTCTCAGAGCTCTAGTGCTCAGCTGTCGGTTAATTGTCAGTACTCTTCATTCCACAGTGACTCACCTGATCTTCATTTCCTGTTCATCAGCTAGCCCTGATCAGATCAGATCAGATCAGATCTCCTGTGCCTTCGCTTGATCAACATATCCGGATACTCTCACTTGCATTTTCCTGTTAAAGATTTTGCCTGGCTGATTCCCTTCTGGTTCCTGATCCTGTTTGCTGCCTCTACTGCACTGATCTCGTGATTCCTGTTTCACTGGCCTGTTCCGACTACCTGCTTTGGTTACCGAACCCTGGCTATGTTTTAACTACGTTTGCTCTGTTTGTATCATTTTATTAAAAAGTGTGATTTTTACAGCACTTCTGTCTCAGTCTGATTCAAGGTTCCTGACACTGAACTGCAATTGCAACAGGCAACTTTTACTATAATAGACAACACAATCATCATCACCCCAGAGACAATGTTATCTAGGCCAACATATACAATAAAAAACATCACAAGTGGTCACTTGTAGGGGTGGGAGGACGGTTCAGCCCAAACACAAGTTCGGGTCAAACTTTCATTGTTCAGACATTCAAACAAATGGGACGTTCAACTGTTTGTTCGGCCCCCGGAACAGACTGCAATGCATTGCGGCGCTGAACAGTACATTGCAAGCCCTGATTGTCTGAAACAGTGAAAGCTTCAGCCAATCAGGGCACAGAGCACTATCAGAGTCATGATTGGACACTGTCATCATGACCTTATCCAATCATGGCTCATCCCCCCCCCCCCACTGTATAAATGTATTCTTTCAATGGCAGCCATTTTCAGTGTGATTTTGGCGTGGAGAGAAATAGAACAGGGCTCTGTTCAGTGCTATTAGTTAGTTAGTGTGCTATACTGTGCTATCATGCTTCAATTGTCAGTGTAGAATATTAGTTTAGTGTCAGTCTAGGGATAGTGTGAGTGTAGTGAGGAGGACCATCATTCAGCTATGCATAGTGTGCAGCTAGAGTAGGGACAGCTCAGATAGTTTCACTGTAGTGTAGTGAGACCGTGTCATTCATACATACATTAGTGTATATGTAGAGTAGGGACAGCTCAGATAGTTTCAGTGTAGTGTAGTGGGACCGTCTCACTAATCTTTACATTAGTGTATAGCTAGTGTAGGGACAGTTCACATAGCATCAGTGTAGTGACGGTTGAACACCGTATATTTGATTGCGTTACTGCAAGTTTAACGCCATTTACTTCTGTGTGCATTACTGCCAGTTTAACGTCATAATGTTCTGTGTGCGTTACTGCCAGTTTAACGCCATATAGTTTTGTGTGCATTACTGCCAGTTTAACAGCATATTGTTTTGTGCATTACTGCAAGTTTACCGCTATTTACTTCTGTGTGCGTTACTGCCAGTTTAACATCATAACGTTCTGTGTGCGTTACTGCCAGTTTAACGCCATACAGTTCTGAGTGTCACTGTATGTTTAATGCATTATATTGCAGTATATTATAGTGTATCTGTGGAGTGTGTTTGTGTAGTGTGAGCACTCAAATTGCTCCAAACACCACTTTACATTGATTAAAGTGCCTCTATGTACAGATTTCCACTTCTTCTTTACATTTGCTAATAAGCACCATTCACTCCCTCCCGATAATGTCTGGGAGGAAAACAAGAAGAGGCACACGTTCCCATGGCACTGTAAGGAGGCCAGCAACAAATGTGTGCACAGGCAAAGGTGGACATGGTGGTCAGTCCTCAAGCAGGGAGTCATTTCCTCTGTTGAGTGAGTTTGCCCGTGCTATCCAGCCACAGCATGCAGAGGAGGTGGTGGACTGGCTTACTAAACCTTCCTCATCCTTCTCATCCTCTGTCACACAAACAGAGACAAGTGTGCAGTCCACTGCAGTTGCCAGAGTGCATAAACCTGCCTCCTTGTCCACATCTATTCAGCTGAGCTATTTGACCACAGCGTCAGCCACTTGCTCCTTGATAATGCCCAGCCATTACTGGATTCAGATGTTGGTTCTGAGGTTGAGGATGACAGGAACATGAGTCCAGACAGAGGGGAGAACACTGGTAGACAAGTTGGCATTCATGTTCCCCCAGCCGCAGTGTATTGCCAAGTTGTTTCCAGTGGTATTGATGATGGTGTAGATGGAGGAGATGATGATGAGGTCACTGATGCGACTTGGGTGTCAGATAGAGCAGAGGAGGAAACTGAAGGTGAAGCAGCACAACCCCAAGGTGGCCGACATCAAGAGAGTACAGAGCAGCCACCCTATTCTCATCACATTCTGCAGCTGTTATCTCCTGGCCCACTTCCCAAAGCTCAGCTGTCTGGGCCTTTTTCAGTACATCTTCAGCAGATTGCACTGTTGCTATCTGCAAACTGTGTCTCAGGCACATCAAACATGGCAAAAACACCAGCCATTTGGTTACCACATGCTTAACAAGGCATGTAATGTCCAACCACTCAGCCCGTTGGTAAGAGTACCTAAAAGCCACACAAAAAGGGGAACAAATCTGTCCTTCCTCCTCCTTACCCACTTCAGTCTGCCCCTGCTACACTGAGTCATGACCTTTCAGCAGCCTCCATTGACAGGGATGATGGTATAGCACAGGGTGTCCCAGGTCCTAGCAGCACATCTGCCAGCAGCACACCACCAGCTGTAGACTGTAGCCGGCAAATTTCTCTGCTCCACCTGCTGAAGCGGAAAAAAAAATACAGCCCCTGCCACCCACATGCCCAGCGTCTAAATGCAAGTTTGTCAAAGCTGTTGGCTCTCAACCTCTGCCTTTCAGCCTGGTGGATTCTGCCCCCTTCCGTGAATTCACAAAATGCGCTGTACCACAAAGGCAGGTTCCCAGGCGCTACTACTTTTCACGCAAGTCCGTTCCACCTCTCTACCATCAGGTGGAAGGGAAGGTTCTGGTATCGCTGAGCAATGCTGTCGGCTGCAAAGTCCACCT
This sequence comes from Glandirana rugosa, assembly GCA_018402905.1. Classification (NCBI taxonomy): domain Eukaryota; kingdom Metazoa; phylum Chordata; class Amphibia; order Anura; family Ranidae; genus Glandirana; species Glandirana rugosa. The sequence continues at coordinate 134,246 of BLSH010012161.1, forward strand.
TACTGCTGACGCACGGTCCAGCAAGCATGGGCAGGGATGATTTATTTAGTTCACAGCACACTGGGTAATGCTGCTTGCAACTCAGAAGGATGCATGACAGGGCTCAGTGCTGCAGCTTGTTGTGCCCCCACGTCTCCATACAACTGGTGGTGATGATGCCAGACCTGTGAGCTCTACCCCCTCCTCCTACTCCTCCGCCACTTCCATGCCCTTCTCTGCAGAATTGTCCTTTGAACATCAGGTACCTCCTAAGCGTCCAAAGGGCTATTCCATGAGTCAGGCTAAAAGATGCTATGCAGTGCTTTAGCTGGTGTGTCTAGGGGACAGGAACCACACCGGAGCAGAGATTCTTGCAACTGGGACAGGCCCAGAGGTGCTTCACACCACGCCAGCTGGAGCCAGGAATGGTGGTGTGCCATATTGGCTCAGATCTCCTGTCTGCCCTTAGACAGGTAAAGTTAACACATGTGCCATGCCTGGCACATATCCTCAGTTTGGTGGTGCAGCGTTTCCTAAATACGTACCCAGGGTTGGAAGATGTGCTAAAGCTGGCCAGAAGAGTCTGTAGCCATTTCAGGCGGTCATACACAGCCAGTGCTTGGTTGGCTGAAATTCAGTGGGAATTCCACCTGCTTGTAAACCACCTGATTTGTGACATGCCCACCAGGTGGAACTTGACTTTGGCAGTGCTGCAATGGCTATACATGCAGCAGAGGGCTGCCAATGAGTACCTGTGTGAGTACAGTACAATGGCAGGCTCAGGCCGACTCAGCTTTTATTCCCCACGCCAATGGTTGATCATTAAGGATGCATGCACTGTACTGTCACCATTTGAGGAGGCCACAAAGATGGTGAGCCATGACGGTGCATCAGTGACACAATCCCTGTTGTGTTCCTGCTGGAGCAGACTCTGCGTGGCATTATGGACAGGGCACTGGAGGCAGAGCAGCAGGAAGAAGAGGAGGACTTTCTTTCCTCTCAAGGCCCACTTTATCCAGACACCATCATTCCTATATCACAGAACACACAGGAGGAGAGAAGGGAGGAGGATGAGGATTCTGGCAGTTTCATAGGCTTTGAAGAAGAGGAAGACATGCGTTAATCTGTAAGCGATAGCTTTCCAACCCCAGGACCCTTGGGAGTAATATGTGGCTGTGAGGAGGAATTCCAGATGCTGTCATCCTGAGTGACTCTCAAGCCTCTGCAAATTTGAGGCGCATGGGCAACCTCATGCTTCAAAGCCTGCGAAAGGACCCAAGAATATGTGGCATAAAGGAGAAGGATCATTACTGGCTGGCAACCCTCATTGACCACCGTTATAAGGGGAAGGTCTCAGAACTCATCCCATCCCCACAGAGAGTGCAGAAGATGAAATCTCTATAGGACACGTTAAAGAGGATTTTATTGAACATTTTTCCCGACTTAGTAGGTTATAGTGTTGTGGAAAATATAGTTTTGAGGCTTCATTTGGTCGAGAGAGGAGCGTTGGAGAAGGCATCCGCCTAAGTGATGCATTTCAGCCCAGGGCTGTCAGCTTCCACATCCCATCGGCAGCGTCTGCATCAAATGGTGGACGATTACCTCAGGGCCAAAACAGAGATGGAGAGCTTTGCAGTTGACAATCCACTGGCTTACTGGGTCATAAGAATAGACCACTGGCCAGAACTTGCCCAGTATGCTATTGAGTTGCTGGGCTGCCCTGCATCCAGCGTGCTTTCAGAATGGGCATTCAGTGCTGCAGGAGGTTCTCGTTACTGATCATAGAACGTGTCTGTCCACAGACTCCGTGGACCGTTTGACTTTTATCAAAATGAGTCAGTCCTGGATTACCAGCTATGAAGCCCCTGATGCCGATGTCACTGATTAAGTGTTTTTGGGATGTGGAATCTCTGCAGGACTTTGAGGGCACAATTAACACCCAAAGACCAAATTTTCAGCACCTGTTTGACAAGTGCATATCATTGCAATTTTTTACAGCAAGGCCAATTCTTGCTTTCATCAAGAGTACCTCTATAGGGTTACGGTGTGAAGGTGCCACTGACACCCAAATACCAATTTTTCTGCACTTCTATCCCAAGTCAAAGTGACACCAGCATTTATCCAAAAAATCTCTAATCTTGTTCCCAGTGCACTACATTTTGGCCTCATCAAACACACACTGGCTCCCCAGCTGTTGCTAAGCAAAATAAAGGCAGCTTGCAGTGAAAATGTCATTTTTTTGGCTTTATAAATGCAATTATTGCTACAGCAGATTCTAGACATTGCACAGATCTGACACTTTACAGGTAGACTAAGGGGACCCCCCAGGCACTATGTTGGAAGGAATTTTTCATTTTTATGCTTTCACTTTAAAAAGAAAAAAAAAATCACTGCTCATTTAAAAATGACGTTTTTTACAAACTTTTTTTTCATTGATACATGTCCTCCAGGACAGGACCCGGACCTCTATAACCATTGTGTGCCCAATTACTTGCATATAAGCCTTCAAAATGGGCACTTTTGATTTTTTACGTTCGGGTCCCATTGACTCTAACCACTTAACCCCTGGAAGGATTTCCCACTGTAGGACCACAGCACTTTTTGGCGATTCGGCACTGCGTTGCTTTAACTGACAATTGCGCGGTCGTGCGACGTTGTACCCAAACAAAATTTGTGTCCTTTTTTCCCACAAATAGAGCTTTCTTTTGGTGGTATTTGATCACCTCTGCGTCATTTATGATCACCGCTATAAACAAAAAAACAGCGACTATTTTGCAAAAAAAGATATTTCTTACTTTTTGCTAAAATCCAAATCCAAAAAAAAAAAAATTAAAAAAAAATGTATTCATCAGTTTTGCTCGATTTATATTCTTCCTCATATTTTTGGTAAAAAAAAAAAAATAGCAATTGGCGTTTATTGATTGGTTTGCGCAAAAGTTGCCACGTATACAAACCATGAGAATTCATTTTGGCGTTATTTACAATTTTTTTTTACTAGTAATGGCGGCGATCTGCGATTTTTATTGCAGTGGACATGTCGGACATTTTTGACACTTTTTTGGGATCAATGACATTTGTACAGCGATCAAAAGTTTAAATATTCACTGATTACTGTATAAATGTCATTGGCAGTGAAGGGGTTAACCTGCAGGGGGAGTTCTAGGGGTTAACTGTATTCCCTAGGCGTGTTCTAACCGTGAGGGGGCTGGGCTACCATGGGCATAAGAGATCTAACTGATCCCATTGACAGGGATCAGTAGATCTCTTAGATGCCCACTGACAGAGCGGGGAACCGCCGTGTTTACATCGACGGTTCCCCATTATTTCTCTCTTGCAGGTCATTGCGGCTCGCCTGTGGACATCTGGGTGCGCCCGAGCCGCAGGCACACTCCTGCAGAGTTACCAACAAGATGCACCGCTCTGGCTTGCGAGGAGAAGCTAGCAGGTAATCATTCACTCCACCCTGACTCAGGTGCTCTGGCTTCATGAGCGTCCTCCCAGCGCTCCAACAGCGGATCAATATGAGAAAATAAAAGATGAACCGGCACACTGAAATTGGATCAAATCTTCTGATTTATTGCTGCATGATCAGGTTAAGGCAGTACAAGCTGACGCGTCAGCTTGTACTGCCTTAACCTGATCATGCAGCAATAAATCAGAAGATTTGATCCAATTTCATTGTGCGGGCTCATCTTTTATTTTCTCATATTACGCCTGCAGAGTGCAGCGGGTATGAGAGCGCGCCGCCAGTGGCATGCTCCCGCCCGCTAACTGCACACGCGCGAATCGCTGCTTATATACGGCGATTCGCGAGACAGTGCCACACTGCCCAATAAATATGTGGTAGCCGGTCGGGAATCGGTTAATGGGGTTTGTTATTCAGGTCCGAACTTTCGCGATGTTCGAAAGTTCTGGTGCAAACCAAACAGGGGTTCGCTCATCCCTAGTCACTTGTAGGACTGACTGATCAGGATGTGGACAGTCGCTATACCTGTCAGTCCTCCTAAAACCATTCCTAAATATGTGTGAGTGGAGGTCAGTGATTGTAGTAAAGTGCTGTTGATGCCGATAGCCAATCTATCAAGATGATATTGTTAATGGGATCAATTTATTTGTAATGACTGCTTCTCAAGTCGGCATCACAGCCTGTCTGTCATCTGGCTACCATATACATGTAAAGCCTAGTACACCCTGTCAGTTTAAAAAAAAAAACAGCTCAGGTCAGAGCCGCTGTATTAACAATCCGATGTTAGTACTGTTCTAACAGGGTTTGGCCCCCCGCCAAAGCACTCCGGTCAGCGCTCTCAGCCATTGACTGCTCCATAGAGGAGACTGGAGGATCCAATCAGGTCCACATGAAAAACTGACAGGTGGATCTGAACGGACAACCCACGGAAAAAGGGGCCTTCAACTGTGGAATGACAGGGAGATTGCAAAACTAAAGGCAATGAAAAACAATAAAAATTAAATATACTGAAAAAAAAAAAATAGAAAATGGTTTCCATCTTTGAGGGAGTGTGTAAATGGAACCAAGGCTGTTCCAACCAGCTGGCCCACACTCTGTTAAGGAAAGGGCACCAGATCAAACCCACAACACTTTCAATCTCTTCCCTTTTGGGAAGGAGATGTCGAAGGTGGGCAGGCGTTGAGAGCAGGCAGGGGAAGCCCTCAATGCTATCAGTGACTGCTTGTCACAGCCCCAGCCACCAAAAGAGGGCACCAGTTCCCCGGTCAATGTAGGCATCTGACTCCAGCAGGTCGCAAAGCTGTGGCCTCAATTTCCGGCCGGTGTGGCATCTTAGTCTGGGGGGGTGCATGGGGATAAGACATCTTCCGCAGTGTAGCCCGGACGCCAGGCCACTAATTCTAGTCACCAATGCGATCTGGTGCCTGGGGTTTGTCGAGCCCTGTGCCCAAATAATATCAGGAAGAAACCACTTTTCAAAGGTGACGTTTTTTTCTCTCGCCCCCCTATTTTTGTATGTTGTTTGTTTGGTTACATGGAACTTTACCTAATGTGTGTATCCTAGGGTCACAGCCGCCTGTGTGCAGAAATATTTTTGGTGCCCCCACATGGGCCTGATCATCTTACTAATAAATCTTACTTACAAATGTTTCTATGGCAGGACTCAAACACAGAGATGCTCCCCTAAAGAGTCTTTGTTACCCCGGGATCCTCCCATGATCTTTTAACAATAAGCAAAATACAGGAACAGAAGCAGAATACTCTAATGGGACCTGAAAGGGGGCCTCTCTGATGGACAGAGAGAGGGTTTCTGTCAGAAAGAGCTCCCAGACATGCTGCAGACATAGTACAGGAGATGGTCAGAGACTGCAGACATAGTACAGAAGATGGTCAGAGACTGCAGACATCGTACAGGAGATGGTTAGAGACTGCAGACATAGTACAGGAGATGGTCAGAGACTGCAGACATCGTACAGGAGATGGTTAGAGGGTGCAGACATAGTACAGGAGATGGTCAGAGACTGCAGACATGATACAGGAGATGGTCAGAGACTGCAGACATGATACAGCAGATGGTCAGACTGCAGACATGGTACATGAGATGGTCAGAGACTGCAGATATGGTACAGGAAATGGTCACAGACTGCAGACATGGTACAGGAGATGGTCACAGACTGCAGACATGGTACGGGAGATTGTCAGCGACTGCAGACATAGCAAAAGAGACGGTCAGAGACTGCAGATATGGTAAAGGAGATGGTCAGAGACTGCAGACATACCACAGGAGATGGTCACAGACTGCAGTCATGGTACAGGAGATGGTCACAAACTGCAGACATTGTACAGGAGATTGTCAGAGACTGCAGACATACTACAGGAGATGGTCAGAGACTGCAGACATACTACAGGAGATGGTCAGACTGCAGACATACTACAGTAGATGGTCAGACTGCAGACGTACTACAAGAGATGGTCAGAGACTGCAGACATGGTACAGGAGATGGTCAGAGACTGCAGACATACTACAGGAGATGGTCAGACTGCAGACATGGTACAGGAGATGGTCAGAGACTGCAGACATAGTACAGGAGACAGTCAGAGACTGCAGACATGATACAAGAAATGAATGCAGCCTTGCCAGTGCCCATCAAATTTAGCCTCATCAATGCCCATCAAATGCAGCCTACCACTGCCCATCAATGCAGCCTATTAGTGCCCATCAATTTTTATTCTTTTTCATTGCCTTTAGTTTTGCAATCTCCCTGTCATTCCACAGTTGAAGGCCCCTTTTTCCGTGGGTTGTCCGTTCAGATCCACCTGTCAGTTTTTCGATCAGAGGAGACCTGTGTGCATTATCAGCCAGATTGCGGCCTGCGGCCTACATCTAGTGATCCAGCGGGCTGAATTTATAGAGTGACCCAGCGCGCTGCAGTGATACTGAGTTCCAGTGAGTGATCTGTGGGACCAGCATATCAACACCTGAATCTGTACCAGTCATCGACAGCAGCAGCGCCTACAGCGATCGATCAGGGAGGGCTGTAGGGAGTGCAGTGGAAGTCGTGTTTCCCAAAGAGCAAGCTGATATCATGAGTTCCAGCTCTTTCAGCATCTTTTGAGCAGCCGGGCCACTTTTGTGTTTCTCCATGAGGGTCGTGAGCAGGCGCAAGCCTATACATTACAGTGCATATTTGTCTATATCAATGAAGGAAAGACAGGCCTAACTCATACTGTGGATTACAATTGTCATTAAGTGCACATACTTGCTGTTAGATAACAAATCACCTTTACATCAGTGACCTCCAAAAAAAGCCTTACATTAATTCAGTGAAGTTTGCTATCTTTGTGCCTTCTCTAAAGGATTATTGAACACAGTAATTAAGGTACCTACTTCCTAATTAACCAAGCTGGCAGAAGATCAAATGAGCTTTGCAGCAGGACCACTACCATTGTAGCTACTACTTCTCACGTGATCTTATTCTCTTAAAGAACTCTCTGAATCAGAACAGGATAATTTATTCAGTTACATATTAATGTTGCTGGTTTATGTTTGAGAATATAATTGAACTGCTATAGAGTTATATTAAGATTGTATAAATCCTATTGAGTCATATCAATATACCTAGAAGTCATAACTACATACATACTGATATTTGAATATACAAATTAAATTCATCAACGTATATTGATTCAGCACGTAAATAATCCTTACATTCTGTATCTTCTCTGACTGCAGGATATTTGATTAAGCTCAATGGGAAGATTGATAATGTACATTGGATAGAGTTGCTAAAGAAAGTTTAAAGGGAAAGTGAATATTTTTATTCATCAATTCCCATTATCTAACACAGTATTTCAGTCTAAGTTTATACTTTATGATTCTTCAATCAAATTCGTTTCTTCTCTAAAGTTTTATCTTTTGCAAATAAGTAAACATCTTGACCTTAGAAGTTGGTGTGGTCTTAAGCATGTGCAGAGCAGGGTGACACAGTTTATTATTGTATTTTACACAGAATAGGCACTTTTTTTCAATGTTTTACATATAGCTATACCTGCAAAAAGGGCCAGCCTGAAGTGATCTATCAGGACTTCATTTTATGACTAGTGTTACACTTTAAAGTGTTACTAAACCCAGGACCCTGCATTCACTATATTTGGCCTCCCACAGTACACCGAACATGGAAATGCAATAATTTTTGTAGATATAAACTGCTAAATTAATAATTACATTAGAGCAATAATATCATCTGGTGGCCGCATACACACCAGGGCCGATCCTTGGCAGGTGCACGGGGTGCACCACACCCAGGCGCCTCTCTTCTCCAGTGGCGAAGTGCCATGGAGCTTTGCTGTGAATTGTTCGGCGGTGCTGTATTAAAATCCCACCTCCTAGAGCAGAGGCTCCTATGATAGATGTCACATTTATCAGAGGCGGGATTTTAATACAGCGCCGCTGAACAATTCACAGTAAAGGTCCATGACACTTCGGGAGATCGCCACTGTCACTGTGTGTGAACCATGTGTGCCCTTGCAGGCACCATTGCTGGGCACTGGCAAGCTGCATTACTGGACGCTGGCAGGTGGCATTGCTGGGCACTGGCATGCGGCATTGCTGGGCACTGTCAGGTGGCATTGCTGGGCACTGGTAGGTGGTATTGATGGGCACTGACAGGCTGCATTGGTGGGCACTGGCAGGCTTCATTGTTGGCCACTGTCAAGCTGCACTGGTGGGCACTGGAAGGCGGCATTAATGGCCACTGGCAGGCTGCATTGGTGGGCACTGGCAGGTTACATTGCTGGGCACTGGCATCCTGCATTGGTGAGCACTGGTAGACGGCATTGCTGGGCACTGGCAGGCTGTGATGCTGGGCACTGGTAGGAAGCATTGATGGATACTGGCAGGCTGCATTGGTGGGCACTGATAGGCTGCATTGGGCACTGGCAGGCTGCATTGGTGGGCACTGATAGGCAGCATTGCTGCGCACTGGCAGGCTGTGATGCTGGGCACTGACATACCACAGGAGATGGTCACAGACTGCAGTCATGGTACAGGAGATGGTCACAAACTGCAGACATTGTACAGGAGATTGTCAGAGACTGCAGACATACTACAGAAGATGGTCAGAGACTGCAGACATACTACAGGAGATGGTCAGACTGCAGACATACTACAGTAGATGGTCAGACTGCAGACGTACTACAAGAGATGGTCAGAGACTGCAGACATGGTACAGGAGATGGTCAGAGACTGCAGACATACTACAGGAGATGGTCAGACTGCAGACATAGTACAGGAGACAGTCAGAGACTGCAGACATGATACAAGAGATCAATGCAGCCTTGCCAGTGCCCATCAAATTTAGCCTCATCAATGCCCATCAAATGCAGCCTACCACTGCCCATCAATGCAGTCTATTAGTGCCCATTAGTGCAGCCTATTAGTGCCCATCAATGCAGCCTATTCGTGCCCATTAGTGCAGCCTACCAGTGCCCATAAATGCAGCCTAGCAGTGCCTATAAATGCCGCCTACCAGTGCCCATCAAATGCAGCCTGCCAGTGCCCAGCCGTGGTGCCTATCAGTGCCCAGCAATGCAGCCTACCAGTGCCTGGCAATTCAGCCTGCCAGTGGCCATCAATGCTGCCTACCAGTGCCCAGCATCACAGCCTGCTAGTGCTCAGCAATGCTGCCTATCAGTGCCCACCAATACAGCCTGTCAGTGCCCAATGCAGCCTGCCAGTGCCCAGCAATGAAGCCTGCCAGTGCCCATTGCAGCCTGCCAGTGCCCACCAATGCAGCCTACCAGTGTCCATCAATGCTGCCTACCAGTGCCCAGCATCACAGCCTGCCAGTGCCCAGCAATGCCGTCTACCAGTGCTCACCAATGCAGGATGCCAGTGCCCAGCAATGCAGCCTGCCAGTGCCCACCAATGCAGCCTGCCAGTGGCCATTAATGCCGCCTTCCAGTGCCCACCAGTGCAGCTTGACAGTGGCCAACAATGAAGCCTGCCAGTGCCCACCAATGCAGCCTGTCAGTGCCCATCAATACCACCTACCAGTGCCCAGCAATGCCACCTGACAGCGCCCAGCAATGCCGCATGCCAGTGCCCAGCAATGCCGCCTGCCAGCGTCCAGTAATGCAGCTTGCCAGTGCCCAGCAATGGTGCCTGCAAGGGCACACATGGTTCACACACAGTGACAGTGGCGATCTCCCGAAGTGTCATGGAGCTTTACTGTGAATTGTTCAGCAGCGCTGTATTAAAATCCCGCCCTCTGATAAATGTGACATCTATCATAGGAGCCTCTGCTCTAGGAGGTGGGATTTTAATACAGCACCGCCGAACAATTCACAGCAAAGCTCCATGGCACTTCGCCACTGGAGAAGAGAGGCGCCTGGGTGTGGTGCACCCCGTGCACCTGCCAAGGATGCGGCCACCAGATGATATTATTGCTCTAATGTAATTATTAATTTAGCGGTTTATATCTACAAAAATTATTGCATTTCCGTGTTCGGTATACTGTGGGAGGCCAAATATAGTGAATGCAGGGTCCTGGGTTTAGTAACACTTTAAAGTGTAACACTAGTCATAAAATGAAGTCCTGATAGATCACTTCAGGCTGGCCCTTTTTGCAGGTATAGCTATATGTAAAACATTGAAAAAAAGTGCCTATTCTGTGTAAAATACAATAATAAACTGTGTCACCCTGCTCTGCACATGCTTAAGACCACACCAACTTCTAAGGTCAAGATGTTTACTTATTTGCAAAAGATAAAACTTTAGAGAAGAAACGAATTTGATTGAAGAATCATAAAGTATAAACTTAGACTGAAATACTGTGTTAGATAATGGGAATTGATGAATAAAAATATTCACTTTCCCTTTAAACTTTCTTTAGCAACTCTATCCAATGTACATTATCAATCTTCCCATTGAGCTTAATCAAATATCCTGCAGTCAGAGAAGATACAGAATGTAAGGATTATTTACGTGCTGAATCAATATACGTTGATGAATTTAATTTGTATATTCAAATATCAGTATGTATGTAGTTATGACTTCTAGGTATATTGATATGACTCAATAGGATTTATACAATCTTAATATAACTCTATAGCAGTTCAATTATATTCTCAAACATAAACCAGCAACATTAATATGTAACTGAATAAATTCTCCTGTTCTGATTCAGAGAGTTCTTTAAGAGAATAAGATCACGTGAGAAGTAGTAGCTACAATGGTAGTGGTCCTGCTGCAAAGCTCATTTGATCTTCTGCCAGCTTGGTTAATTAGGAAGTAGGTACCTTAATTACTGTGTTCAATAATCCTTTAGAGAAGGCACAAAGATAGCAAACTTCACTGAATGAATGTAAGGCTTTTTTTTGGAGGTCACTGATGTAAAGGTGATTTGTTATCTAACAGCAAGTATATGCACTTAATGACAATTGTAATCCACAGTATGTATTAGGCCTGTCTTTCCTTCATTGATATAGACAAATATGCACTGTAATGTATAGGCTTGCGCCTGCTCACGACCCTGATGGAGAAACACAAAAGTGGCCCGGCTGCTTTAAAAGATGCTGAAAGCGCTGGAACTGATGATATCAGCTTGCTCTTTGGGAAACATGACTTCCACTGCACTCCCTACAGCCCTCCCTGATCGATCGCTGTAGGCGCTGCTGCTGCCGATGACTGGTACAGATTCAGGTGTTGATATGCTGGTCCCACAGATCACTCACTGGAACTCAGTATCACTGCAGCGCGCTGGGTCACTCTATAAATTCAGCCCGCTGGATCACTAGAAGTAGGCCGCAGGTCGCAGGCCGCAATCCGGCTGATAATGCACACAGGTCTCCTCTGATCGATCATGCTGTCCCAATAGACTGGAGCCAACTCCTCCCCTCACTTAAATAGTTATTTCCACAAAGCATTGTTCCTTCCAAGAGCCTCTACTTACAGCATTGCGCACTGGGAAATGGAGTCCTTCCTTTGCAGGGTCCGCTGACAAGTTTCCTCTGACACTACAGGTCCCACAAGGCAGCATTTCTCACATGACCATTACATTTAACAACCTCAGCACTAGGGGAAGACATCATAGCATTCATAGGCAATAGTGTCTCTATGTTAACCATTTCTCACCTGGCCTATTGACAAATGACAGCCGGGTGGGGGGTTCATTCTCCTGACTGGAGCACGCAACGCAGCAATTGTGCACGGCTCGTGTCCGCCGGACACGGGCCGTCACCAATCATGGTAATCAACCAGTTAAATTGGCGGTTTACCGTATGATCGGCTGTGTATAAGCACAGCTGATCGCATTGATTTCCGGCAAACGGCAGCGCACCGCAAGTGTCTCCGATGCGCGCCCCCGGAGGTGCACCCCCGTAATTGGGGGGGGGGGGGGCGGGAGTCCCTCATACACAGCAGTACAATTTCACTGCACAACCAGGTGTGCAGGTTGACACGCCCCCTAATTAATTCCTTTTCCCAGACATTCGCCAAAGTGTTCATCCGGATAAAAATATCTGTGTGGATGAGTCCCTCATTCATTTGACTGGCAGGCTGCATTTCAAACAGTACTTACCCAGCAAGAGATCCAGGTATGGCTTTAAACTTAACAAATTGTGTGATCAAGTCACTGGCTATGTGTACCCCTTCAGAATATATGAAGGTAAAGACTCCCAACTCCAGCCCCGTGATTGCCCCACATATATTGGAACCAGTAGGAAGATTGTCTGGGAGCTGGCATACCCCCCTCTTTGGAAAAGGATACCACCTATACGTGGATAACTACTATACCAGCCTGCCCCTATTTCACCATCTTTATCAAATGACAACCCTGGCCTGCGGCACCTTCAAGAAGAACCAGAAAGGCTTCCCACAAAATCTCCTCACCCAAAAGCTACAGAACTGGGAATCTGCCTTCATGAGGAATGAAGAGGTATTGGCCATGAAGTGGAGGGACAAGAAAGATGTCCACATCCTCTCTACTATCCACAATAACACCTTAATGGGGATCCAAAGAAGATGTGGCCCCGTTGTAAAGCCCAAGTGTGTCCACCACTACAATCTATTCATGGGGGGGCGTGGATTTAAATGACCAGAGGGTACAGCCCTATTTATGTACCTGAAAGTCCAGTTTTTAGTATAAGAAAGCCACATTTCACCTTTTTCATATGACCACGTATAATTCGTTTGTGTGTTGCCAAAGATCGTCCAAAAACTAATCCCTCACCTACTTCAAATACATTGCAAAAATTATTACTGCCCTCATTTATCAGCAAGGACCCTTCCCAGAAAGTTTTCTATCCAATAGTGTAAGTCGACTCTTTGAGCAACATTATCCCTTCCCCATCCCCCCACAGAATCCGGAAGAAGACGACAGAAGAAATGTGTATGCTCCAGAGGAGGAGTCAGAAGAGATACCATCTATTATTGCCCTGACTATCCCTCCCAACCTGGCCTGTGCATCGGACATTGTTTCAAAAATTATCATACACAAATCAGATATTAGTTCCCCATATAGACTGCCATTTCCCCATTTCAAATACCTGTGTGGACCATTTGCTTGCTACCACGTTAACTGACCCTGGCCTGTTTACCAACAATGTCTTTGCCTGCAGTTTTAAACCACGTTTCTGACTTCCACGTGCATGACCTTGGCCTGTTAAAGGACCATGTTTTTGCCTGCCACTTGCACTGATCTTTTGCCCTTATACATTAGTACACAGGGGTCTCACATATGTGAGGGGCTCCAGAAAGCGTTCTGAGTAGAGAAAACCAGTGTTTGGTTTTCTGTGTTTCCAGAACAGGGTCTGGTTTCCCAGAGGCTTCAAAGTGTTTGGGTGGTAGAACCCTGTCCCCCTGACCCTAAGCTTGATGGTCCTTCCTGCTGCCTGGACCAATACTTTGGCTGTGCTGACCATATCGCTGCCTGTAATGACCCAGGACTTTATGGACCTTTCTTGCTGCTGCCTGGACCAATACTTTGGCTGTGCTGACCATATTGCTGCCTGCAATGACCCAGGACTACCTAAACCATGTTTCTTCCTGCTGCCTGGACCAATATTTTGGCTGTGCTGACCATATTGCTGCCTGTAATGACCCAGGACTTTATGGACCATGTTTCTTCCTGCTGCCTGGACCAATGCATTGGCTGTGTTGACCATATCTCTGCCTGCTACCTCTACTGACTATGGACAGTATTTCTGCCTTGACATCTCTGCCTGCTACCTGGACCAATGCTTTGGCTGTGCTGACAGTATTTCTGCCTGTACTAACCATGGACAATATTCCTGCCTGCTACCTGGACCAATGCTCTCCTCTGTAGACCACGGCACTACTAAAACCACAGGTAATCTTTTGTTGTTATTTGGTATGTCCATGCTATGTATTAGAAATATGAAGGGCCTTCAAAAATGTGATTGGTAGTCAGAAAATGGTATGTGTAATTTATGCTTCTAAAATGCCTGATGATGCTACTTCAATGTTGGGCCTCTGTATGTGGCCAGCCTGTGTAAAAGTCTCACACATGTGGTATCGCCATACTCAGGAGGAGCAGCAGAATGGATTTTGGGAATTTTGCTATGTGCATGCTATGTGTTAGAAATATCTTATAAATGGACAACTTTCTGTAAAATAAAATGCGTTTTCATTTTTTTTCCACAATTTCCAAAAACTTCTGGAAAAAACGAACCGTTCAAAAGACTCATTATGCCTCATAGATTATACCTTGGAGAGTTAGCTTTCCAAAATGGGGTCATTTTGTGGGTAATTCCATTGTTATGGTGCTCTAGGGCCTTTAAAAGTGTAATAGGTGGTTGAGAAATGAGATGTATAATTTATGCTCCTAGAACACTTGATAGTGCTCCCTGCATGTTGGGCCTCTCTATGTGGCCAGGCTGTGGTATCGCCATACTCAGGAGGAGTAGTAGAACGTGTTTTGGGTTATAATTTGTGGTATGCATATGCCATGTGAGAGAAATAACCTGTTACAATGACAATTTTGTGAAAAAAAATAATAATAATTTTGCAAAGAATTGTGGAAAAAAATGAAACCATGAAAAAACTCACCATGTCTCTTACTAAATACCTTGGAATGTCCTCCTTCCAAAAAGGGGTAATTTGGGGGGTATTTGTACTTTCCTGGCCTGTTAGTGTCTCAAGAAATGAGATAGGCTGTCAGTACATCAGGTGTGATCAATTTTCAGTGATTTGCATCATAGCTTGCAGACTCTATAACGTTCACACAGACTAAATAATATCCAATAATTTGGGTAATTTTTACCAACAATATGTAGCAGTATACATTTTGGCCCAAATTTATGAAGAAAAATTACTTTTTTTGCTAAATTTTACAGTAGAAAGTAAAAAAAAAGTGGGTTTTTTTTTTCAAAATTTTCGCTCTTTTTTTCACTTGTATCGCAAAAAAATAGAAAAAACCCAGCGGGGACTAAATACCACCAAAAGAAAGCTCTATTTGTGAGAAAAAATTATAAAAACTTTGTTTGGATACAGTGTAGCATGACTGAGTAATTGTCACTCAAATTGTGAGAGCACTGAAAGCTGAAAATTGGTCTGGGCGGGAAGTGTTCTAAGTGACTGGTATTGAAGGGGTTAAAGGAGCACTTTTGGACTCCTGGCTACACTCTCCCCCCACTTAAAGTATTTGGTCTCCAAATACATTAACAAAAAGACATTTTAACCTAACTTTCAGCAAGATTCAAGAAATATTGGCACACATCAGGGTTTTGTTGGAACCACCTATACACACATTCAGTGAGTTCATAATCAGTTTTCTGACAGGCCAGGGCAATAGCCGTGTCCCGCCCAGTAATGTTAGAAGCAATGGAAGACACACTCTTAAATTGATTAGGCACAGCAACAACTGGTGCAGAGTCAGCTCTCTGAATGGTAGGAATCAATCTATCCGTACTTTGTCCAAGTGTGTCATAAGTCAATCTTTGGGGTGGATGGAAGACGAATAGGAGAACTAGGGCCCACCTGAGGAGCAGTGTCCTCTTGATGATTACTCGAGGATGAGGAAGATTGATCAACCTCTATTTCAGCATGAGTAACAGTCTTTGAGTCAGAAGTAAGAGCATTTTCCTTCTCCGGTGTACAGGGAGAAATGTTCAATTGATCAACTGCCTTTTCTAGTGGCACTTCCAAAATACTTTCCTCAACAGGAACTTCTTGAACGGGTGTATGACCTTCTAAAATAGAATCAATTCCATTTAACACTTTGCTGGTAGAATGTTCATCTAATTCCTCCATACCTACTGATACAGAGATACAGTCTTCTGAAATGCTAATTAAATCTTGTTGTCCCCCTGTATTAACAGGTTCACGGTTACGTTTATCTTCAGCTCCCATTCCTTGACAAGGAGTCTTATCTAATAAAACAGGACGATTCTTCTCAGATGGCCGAATATGAGATTTCATGGAAGGAGGTACGACTTTAGGTACTGCTGTAATTCTAGAGTCTGAAGAGGCATGTTTTTGTGATGACAATTAAGGGATAGTTTGTTGTGGCCTGAAGATTATCGGTGGCGTGCTAACTTCAGGAGAAAATGTGAGCCTACGGCCTTCAGGTTGAGCTCCTTGATCAGGAACACTAACAGAATCCCACATCCAGGATGGTATCATTTCATCATCATCAGAGACTGGCTTAGTAATCTTAACTGGAGGTTTCCTTCGAGACCTTGTCTTAGGAGGGCTTACAATTCCCAAAGAAATATCCAAGAGAGGAGGCATTCTTACTGCATCAGAAAGGGGAATTAAATGATCTTGATGCCACATCTTCAAAGGATCATCTTGACCCCCAGGTCTAATCTGATACACAGGTAATCCAGGAAGTTGTTTGCAGACAATGTAAGGATGAGTCCTCCATCAATCAGCTATTTTACATTTCCCAGGCATGCCCAAATTATTCAACAATACTCTGTCCCCTGGTTGAAGCTCTTGGACTTTCACACGAAGATCAACGTTCTTTTTATTTCTTGCCTCCCGAGTTGTAGCATGCTGTCTGGCAACTTCATTTGCTTGCTTTAGATTCTTTCTTAGTCAATCTACATAGCCTCGATGAGATGTTAAGGCGGTATCATCAGCAGAGGTCCCAAAGACTAAATCAATTGGTAATCTAGCTTCTCGCCCAAACATGAGACAGTATGGGGAGTATCCAGTCGCATCACTTACAGTGCTGATGTAGGCATGTACTAACATAGAAAGATGATTTCCCCAAGTTTGTTTCTTCTCAGAAGGTAAAGTATCTAGCATATTTAATAAAGTTTGATTGAAGCGTTCAGGTTGAGGATGTCCTTGAGGGTAATAAGGTGTAGTGCATGACTTCTTGATACCCAGGGACTTGCACAGATGATGAATAAGTTTGTTCTCAAAGTCCCTCCCTTGATCAGATTGAATTCATACAGGCACTCCATAATGGATGAAGAACTTCTCCACCAACACCTTAGCTACTGTGGTAGCCTGCTGATCTTTAGTAGGGTAAGCTTGAGCATATCTGGTCAAGTGATCAGTTATCACCAAAATGTTACTTCTTCCACCTGTATCTGGCTCCAAGCACAGGAAGTCAATACATACTAAACCTAAAGGGTCCTGACTTTGTAAATGTTCCATAGGAGCAGCCTGAGTTGGAAGGGTCTTCCTTTGAATACAGGAAATGCAAGAGCGGCAATAACTCTCTACTTCTCTTCTCATGTCTGGCCAGTAAAAGCTTACTCTAACTAACTGAAAAGTTCTTTCTATTCCGAAATGCCCATGCTCGTCATGTAGGGACCTCAAGACAAAATCTCAGTGTTTCTCAGGTAGATATAACTGCCAGGTTTCTTCTCCTCCCTAGGACCTCTTCTATAAAGTATTCCATCTTTTAACTGCAATGGGTTCCATTCACAATGCAGTATTCTAGTCTACTTGATGGTACTTGGTAAAAGCAGTTGAGGGTTTTGCTGTATTAAAGCCTGTAAAGCACATGACCCCAAGGATCTTGTTCCTGATCAATCTTAATCTCTTTCCTAGTCAGTAGAGGGAGTCCTTCGCTTCTCGCTTGAGTCAGTCCACAATAGGATAAAGGAATCCCTGCTGGCAAAACTCCTACTGATTCTGCCCCTATTCCTCCCCTCAAACAACGAATCAATCCTTTACATAAGGCTTGTACTCCATCAGCAGAACAAAAGTCTATTCTTGAGACTTTTTATCTGCACAATATTGCCATCATGACAAGGCATCAGCATCTCTGTTTCCGGAACCAGGACGATATTTAAGACTGAACTGGAACCCAGCCAAGGCAGCCAACCATCTATGCCCATTAGCATCCAATTTTGCAGTCATCAACAAATAGGTCAATGGATTGTTGTCAGTCTTGACTATGAATTGTGCTCCATACAGATAGTCCTTCAACTTATCCACCACTGCCCATTTCAAAGACAGAAATTACAACTTATGAGCCGGGTAACTCCTTTCAGAGGGAATAATATTTCTGCTTAAATATGCCACTGGTCAAAGTTGACCATCTTGCTCTTGATAAAGTATTCCACCAAATCCATCCCTACTGGCATCCACATGAAGCTCATATGGCTTGGAGGGGTCAGCATAAACTAAGACTGAGGCCTTCGTCAAGCTTGATTTTATTTGCTGATAAGCTTCTTCACACAATGGGTCCCACTGACTGCCAATGGACTCCATCTCCCCCCTTTGGCCTGTTTTCTTCTCTGGTCTCTTCCCCAGAGGCCACCTGCAACAATTCATTCAAATGCACTATTCTGGCACAATTAGCCCCAAATCTTCGATAACAGGAGCAAAATCCTAAGCAAGACCTCAATTCTGTCACAGTCTTCAGTGATGGCCATGCAGTGATGGCTTCCAGCTTCTTCGGGTCAGTCGCCTCTCCCTTAGCAGACACCACATGCCCCTAGTAGGTAATCGAAGTACGATAGAATTGGCACTTTTCCAAGGATAACTTCAGTCCCTACTGATGAAGCCTCTCAAATACTTTTTCTAATCGTGTTTGGGCCCCATTAGAGCAATTCTCATCTGCTGCCCACCAGTGTCCCTATCAGTGACCACCAGTGCCACCTATCAGTGCCCAGTGCCACCTATCAGTGCCCATCAGTGCCACCTATGAGTGCCAGTCAGTGCTGCATATCAGTGCCCATCAGTGCTGCATATTAGTGCCACCTATCAGTGCCTGTCAGTGCTGCTTATCAGTGCCGCCTATCAGTGCCGCCTATCAGTGCTGCATATATGTGCCTCATCATCAGTGCCCGTCAGTGGCACCTCATCAATGCCGCCTCATCAGTGCCAATCAGTACTGCCTCATCAGTGCCTGTCAGTGTAGCCTCATCAGTGCCCATCAGTGATAGAGAAAACGTACTTATTTACAAAGTTTTGTGACAGAAACAGAGAAAACTTTTTTTTTCAAAATTTTTGGTCTTTTTTTTTATTTGTAGCGCAAAAAATAAAAAACATAGAGGTGACCAAATACCACCAAAAGAAAGCTCTATTTGTATGAGCAAAATGATAAAAATTTTGTTTGGGTACAACGTCGCATGACCACGCAATTGTCATTCAAAATACGACAGCGCTGAAAGCTGAAAATTGGTCTGGTAGGGAAGTGTTCTAAGTGCCTGGTATTGAAGTGGTTAAATAGCCATTCAAACCCCTTTGTGTGCATGTTATCAGGCCAAAATCATCAGGGTATTTGATCAGGGTCATTTGGGTAGTTTCTGTTGTCTTTATGATTTAAAAAGAGTAAACACAGTTGATTGATAATAAATGGCTTCAGCCAAACACTAACCATCAGTGAAAGATATGTTTTTGTGTTCTCATTCATAACAAAAGGCCAAGTCGGATGACAAGTTTCCTCTGTGACACTACAGGTTCCACAAGGCAGCATTTCTCACATGACCATTACATTTAACAATCTCAGCACTAGGGGAAAATTTCATAGCATTCATAGGCAATAATGCCAAAACGAGATGATACAAATATGTAGATGAAAGAGCTCTGAGGAAGGGGGGTGCCCCCCGAAACGCGTCAGCTGCTACCGCATCTTGTGCTCTTTTATCTACATATTTGTATCATCTCATTTTGGTTTTATGATTTTGTGAGTATTCATTTTTAACTTTTTTACATTTCCAATAAATTTTTATGGTAATGCACTAGGTGCGTGCGCCTCCCTTCTGTTTTGTTTTATAGGCAATTATGTCTCTATGTTAACACCGCAGGTTGACGGTGACAAGGTGGCTTGATATCACAAACCGTCGTCATATGACGGCGGCTGCGAGATTGTGCACTGTGAGCGTGCGCGCGCCGCCGGAGGCGCGCTCACTGTGTTCGGGGGGGGGGGGGCCGGGAGCGGGTGTGGTGGACTCGATCTCCGCCGGCTACCCGCTGCCCCCCCCCCCCCCGCAGTGAAAGAACGGAGGTCCGTGTAAGTAAACACGAATCTCCGTTCTGTGAGAGGGGGGAAGGGCTGTGATCACAGCCTTCCTCTACATGGAAGCCGTGATCACTCCCCTTCCCCTGCCAGTCAAACACTATCACAGTTAGAACACGCCCAGGGAACACAGTTAACCCTTAGAGCACCGCCCCCAGGTTAACCCCTTCACTGCCAATGACATTTACACAGTAATCAGTGCATTTTTATAGCGCTGATCGCTGTATAAATGCCAATGGTCCCAAAAAAGTGTCAAAATGGTCCGACATGTCCGCCGCAATATCGCAGTACCGCTAAAAATCACAGATCGCCTCCATTACTAGTAAAAAATAAAAGAAAATAAAAACCCCAGAAATGAATTCTCATCATCCGTAAACGCGGCAACTTTTGCGCAAACCAATCAATAAGCGTTGATTGCAATTTTTTGTTTATCACAAATATGAGGAAGAATATAAATCGGCCAAAACCGTTGAAAAAAAATGTTTTTTTATATATTTTTTGGGATTTGTATTTTAGCAAAAAGTAAGAAATTTGGGTTTTTTTGCAAAATTGTCGCTCTTCTTTTGTTTATAACGGCGATCCGAAATGACGCAGCAGTGATCAAATACCACCAAAAGAAAGCTCTATTTGTAGGGAAAAAAAGGACGCAAATTTTGTTTGGGTACAACGTCACATGACCGCGCAACTGTCAGTTAAAGCGATGCAGTGCCGAATCGCAAAAAGTGCTCTGGTCCTAAAGCGTGAAATCCTTCCGGGGCTGAAGTGGTTAAAGGAGCACTTTTGGACTCCTGGTTAAAATAATAATAATAGTAGCTGCCTATAGAGTCCAATCTATAAAACTATAATTAAAAAAAAACAAAAAAAAAATCACTATTTAGGTAAGCTGTGCGACAGGAAACACCTAACAAACATCTTAAATTTGACTGTAAAAAGGTGGAAATACACTTTAACGGCAGATTGTTGTATTTGCATTTGATACTGCTTCTACAACTATACAAGTAAAGTTCTGAAATAAGTATTTTTAAAACTAGACCTTGAGCACCACCTTGTGAATAGATGTTAAACTGCAGGTAGCAGTAAAATATAGGAAGATTTACCCTCTATGTCAGTTGTCACCAGAACAGGAAGAGAGGAAAACTTCCAATGGAGACGCTAGTTCTGGTGACAATCGGGGATTCTCTCCTTTTGGAAGTATTTCCTCTTATTTCCTTTTTGCCTTTTTGGCTATGGGA
This sequence comes from Glandirana rugosa, assembly GCA_018402905.1. NCBI lineage: Eukaryota > Metazoa > Chordata > Amphibia > Anura > Ranidae > Glandirana > Glandirana rugosa. Next base: position 155,371 of record BLSH010012161.1, read on the forward strand.
CAGCAAGTGAAGGGAAATGGGGACATATGGTGACTCAGATGGCAAAAAACCTGACAGGTGTTATAACTCTCCCTTTGCCTTTAGCTCTACTTTAGATGTGTTTGCTGTGAATTTTCTGAAAGGCAGAATCATAGCCCCTTTTTCTTAAATTCAATTTCTGTTTTATTTTTTGTCTAAGACTCCATGCACACTGTAAACCTTTATAAGCTCAAAAAATGCTAGAAAAAAACTCTGGATGAAAAATGCTAATAATAGCGTTTTTGTACCTGCTTGTAGTAGCCTTTAAGTAGCTTTAAGAAGCATTTAGAAGAATTTAAGAGCATTAGCATTTTTACAGTAAAAAAAAAAAAACATGGTCAAAAAAAGCTATTAGCATTTGGCATGTTTTTCTGCTGGAAAACTGCTACCAAAAAACTTTTCCTGGTGCCTCCATGGCAGCATACCTGTAACTAGCTCCGCCTTGGCTCCTCCCTCAGGGCCAGTGAATAGTATAAAAGAAAAGGGCTAGTGCCCTCCCAGCATTCTCCTTTTTTTCTTCATACCTCATGGTCAGTGAATGATGGTCAAACGTCCTTACCTCTGCAATCGGCAGCGTTAGGGTTGCCACATCATCCCTTTAATCCAGGACACATATTAATTACACAGGTTCAGTGGCTGATTAACCACTTCAGCCCCGGAAGGATTTCACACTTTAGGACCAGAGCACTTTTTGCGATTCAGCACTGCATCGCTTTAACTGACAATTGTGCGGTCGTGCGGCGTTGTACCCAAACAAAATTTGCGTCCTTTTTTTTCCCACAAATAGAGTTTTCTTTTGGTGGTATTTGATCACCGCTGTGTCATTTCTGATCGCTGCTATAAACAAAAGAAGAGCGACAATTTTGCAAAAAAAAAACAAATTTCTTACTTTTTGCTAAAATACAAATCCAAAAAAAAAAAAAATAAAAAAACATTTTTTTCAACAGTTTTGGCCGATTTTATATTCTTCCTCATATTTGTGATAAAAAAAAATCGCAATCGGCGTTTATTGATTGGTTTGCGCAAAAGTTGCCGCGTTTACGGATGATGAGAATTCATTTTTGGGGTTTTTATTTATTTATTTATTTTTTACTAGTAATGGCGGCAATCTGCGATTTTTAGCGGTACTGCGATATTGCAGCGGACATGTCGGACCATTTTGACACTTTTTTGGGACCATTGGCATTTATACAGCGATCAGTGCTATAAAAATGCACTGATTACTGTGTAAATGCCATTGGCAGTGAAGGGGTTAACCTGGGGGGGGGGCGCTGTAAGGGTTAACTGTGTTCCCTGGGCGTGTGTGAGCTGCCCTAGCAGGGGAAGGGGAGTGATCACAGCTTCCATATAGAGGAAGGCTGTGATCACAGTCCTTCCCCATCTCACAGAACGGAGATCCGTGTTTACATACACGGACCTCCATTCTTTTACTGCAGGGGGGGCATCGCAGGTAGCCGGCGGAGATTGAGTCCACTGCACCCGCTCCCTGGCCCCCCCTCGAACACAGTGAGCTTGCGAGCGCGCCTCCGGCGGTGCACGCACGGTCACAGTGCACGATCTCGCAGCCGCCGTCATATGACAGCGGTTTGCGATATCGAACCACCTTGTCACGGTCAACCTGTGGTTGGCGGTTGGCAAGTGGTTAAGGTTGTAATTAAACTCACTTGGTGCCTTATCTGCATTAAATTAGCCTCAGAACCTGTGTAATTCATATGTGTCCTGGATTAAAAGGATGAGGTGGCAACCCTAGGCAGCGTCCATCTGAGTTCAAGCCTCTCCCAGGTGCAGTCCCTATTCTTGGGCAGCTAAGTGCACTAAAAAGATAGGAAGTCCCTTCTGTGGGTCTTTTGGGAAAGCAGTTGTCTCGTTTCTCATTTTAAACCATTGCCATCCTTGTAGGTTCCCTTTACTGGAAGCTCATGGAGGCAGTGCCATCTTAATAGGATTATGGGCCCCTGGGCAAAGTAATGCACCGGGGCCCCTTCAAGCCTGCCCCAATTTTCGCACCTACTCCCCAGAATAAGCCCACGTTCACACTGAGGGCGGGTTTAAAATCAGCATTTCAGCCCGACTTCGGGGGCGATTTTATAGACATATGTGCGGGTTCATGCGCAGATATCTTTCAAATCGCCACCAAAAGTAGTGCAGAAACAGGGGCTCAGTCAGTCGGCTCCAGCTTGGTGGCTCTGGTTTTACCGTATAGTCTCCACACTACACGTCTGACTTCTTCCATGACCCTCATCCTGGTGGCACTCCCACTTTTGGCTCCTCTCAAGACCCCCCCCCCAGAGACTGCAGACATGATATAAGACAAGAGATGGTAAGAGACTGCAGACATGCTACAGGAGACGGTCAGAGACTGCAGACATGGTACGGGAGATGGTCAGAGACTGCAGACAGGGTACTGGAGATGGTCAGAGACTGCAGACATGGTACTGGAGATGGTCAGAGACTGCAGACATGGTACAGGAGACGGTCAGAGACTGCAGACATAGTACAGGAGATGGTCAGAGACTACAGACATGGTACAGGAGATGGTCAGAGACTGCAGACATAGTACAAGAGATGGTCAGAGACTGCAGACATAGTACAGGAGATGGTCAGAGACTGCAGACATGATACAAGAAATGTTCAGAGACTGCAGACATAATACAGGAGATGGTCAGAGATTGCAGACATGATACAAGAGATGGTCAGAAACTGCAGACATAGTACAGGAGATGGTCAGAGACTGCAGCCATAGTACAGGAGATGTTCAGGGATTGCAGAAATGGTACAGGAGATGGCCAGAGACTGCAGCCATAGTACAGGAGATGGTCAGAGATTGCAGACATGGTACAGGAGATGGTCAGAGACTACAGCCATGGTACAGGAGATGGTCAGAGATTGCAGCCATGGTACAGGAGATGGTCAGAGATTGCAGACATGCTACAGGAGATGGTCAGAGATTGCAGACAGGGTACAGGAGATGGTCAGAGATTGCAGACATGGTACAGGAGATGGTCAGAGGCTGCAGACATGATACAAGAGATGGCCAGAGGCTGCAGACATGATACAAGAGATGGTCAGAGACTGCAGACATGGTACAGGAGATGGTCAGAGACTGCAGACATGGTACCGGAGATGGTCAGAGACTGCAGCCATGATACCGGAGATGGTCAGCGATTGCAGACATGGTAAAGGAGATGGTCAGGGACTGAGGACATGATACAAGAGATGGTCAGAGACTGAGGACATGATGCAGGAGGGGGTCAG
>BLSH010012162.1:353-27396 GCA_018402905.1 Glandirana rugosa
CCCCCCCCCCCCCCCCCAACACATTAACCATATATATATATACACACTGACCAAAATTTTTAAATGCATTACTTTTTTATTTCCCCTATTTATCATGAGCTGAATCTACGGCTTTTTCTAAGTACACAAAAGGCCTATTTCTCTCAAATATTGTTCACAAATCCGTCTAAGGCTGGCCATACATGTTACATTTTCTGTCCAATTTTCTTTAGCTCTACCTTTAGCTATGTAGCACAAGGGCCTGCCTAACTGGATAAAATTGAAAGTGTTGTTTAGTTTTGACCTCATATTATATGGTTTATGGTAAATCTAAAGAAAATTGGACAGAACATCTATGGCCATCCTAAATCTGGAGCACTTCTCCTTTGCCAAGATAATCCATCCACCTCACAGATGTGGCATATTAAGATGCTGATTAGACAGCATGATTATTGCACAGGTGTGCCTTAGGCTGGTCACTCTAAAATGCGTTCAGCTCATGATAAATAGGACCGAACATAAAAGTATTGCATTTATAATCTTGTTTTGTGTGTGTGTGCTTGTGTGTGTGTATATGTATATATATATATATATATATATATATATATATATTATGTAGGGGGACTAATGATTTTATGAACATAAGGTAGGCGGTCTCCTTGGAGAATGTCGGTGTACTGAGCAGTGATAATTTTATCACTGCTTAATAAATGGACATTTCAGTGTTTCGGTGAATTTCTGGTGCCGTAATCTCGTTATGTCTCATGAGATTCCAGTATCAGGGGGCATTCCCCACTGCTTGATGCATTTGTAGATCATTTCACTTCACAAGACAAACAATTGATACAATAAACCATGACATTTTATTGAGTTATGGTATTAGGGGTAAAGTGTTAGACTGGGTGAGGAGTAATTTGAGGAGGCAGTTTGTGAGTGATTATTGTTAATCATATTTGGACATTACTTGTGGGGTCAGTGTTGGGCCCTAAATGATTTATTCTTTATATCAATGATTTATGTATGGTGTCAAAAATATTGAAGATGGTATTATTTGCTGATGATACTAATATTTTTTGTTCAGGCAGTGATCTGCAGTCTCTAATACAGGTGATTAATATAGAATTGAGAAAATTTAAATTATGGTTTGATAGAAATACATTATCATTGAATCTGAACAAAAAAGAGTAATACCTTTTGGGAACTGCAGAATTAACACACAAATAGATATTCAGATGGAAGGGGTTAATATCAAAAGAGCTAATGAAATTAAATTTCTCGGGGTGATAATAGATGATCAAATCTGTTGGTATACATGAAATAAAATAAAGAGGACTTTATATGAGACAACTGCTACAGAGCTCATCTGTCTCCATCCCTGAATCATATAGAAGAAAGGGGGGGGGGGGGGGTTGGGGAAATGTTGGGACTTTGTATGAAGCACACAACCAAAACCAATTGAATCAATTAGTATAGGTTATTTAATGGTGCATATGAATGCAATAGGACAATACGTTGCATATAATATATAACATACAATATATACATATGCGCACACACACATAACAGGTTCCTACATGGTACATGATATTTTAAAATCTGTATTGAATGTAGCCCAAGCTGCATATAGACATGATAAATTGCACACAATATTACAATAGTTGATTCAAGATTATTTAAGGTAGTTTCATGGTGGACACATAATAGTTGTGGCAATACATCGATAGAAAGCTCTACGTATGTTTTGTGGATACTTCCACTCATCAGGAGCAAAATGCGACATACAGTATCTCACAAAAGTGAGTACACCCCTCACATCTTTGTAAATATTTTATTCTATCTTTTCATGTGACAACACTGAGGAAATGACACTTTTCTACAATGTAAAGTAGTGAGTGTACAGCTTGTATAACAGTATAAATTTGCTGTCCTCTCAAAATAACTCAACACACAGCCATTGATGTCTGAACCGCTGATAACAAAAAGTGAGTACACTCCTAAGTGAAAATGTCCAAATTGGGCCCAAAGTATCAATATTTTGTGTGGCCACCATTATTTTCCAGCACTGCCTTAACCCTCTTGACCATGGAGTTCACCAGAGCTTCACAGGTTGCCACAGGAGTCCTCTTCCATGAAGGCATCATGAAGCTGGTCGATGTTAGAGACCTTGCGCTCCTCCACCTTCCATTTGAGTATACCCTGCAGATGCTCAATAGGGTTTAGGTCTGGAGACATGCTTGGCCAGTCTGTCACCTTTACCCTCAGCTTCTGTAGCAAGGCAGTGGTCATCTTGGAGGTGTGTTTGGGGTTATTATCATGTTGGAATACTGCCCTGCAGCCCAGTCTCTGAAGGGAGGGGATTATACACTGCTTCAGTATGTCACAGTACATGTTGGCATTCATGGTTCCCTAAATGAACTATAGCTCCCCAGTGCCGGCAGCAGCCCCAGACCATGACACTCCCACCACCATGCTTGACTGTAGGCAAGACACACTTGTCTTTATACTCACTTGGTTGCCGTCACACATGCTTGACACCATCTGAACCAAATAAGTTTATCTTGGTCTCATCAGACCACAGGACATGATTCCAATAATCCATGTCCTTAGTCTGCTTGTCTTCAGCAAACTGTTTGCGGGCTTTCTTGTGCATCATCTTTAGAAGAGGCTTCCTTCTGGGACGACAGCCATGCAGACCAATTTGATGCAGTGTGCGGCGTATGGTCTGAGCACTGGCAGGCTGACCCCCCACCCCTTCAACCTCGGCAGCAATGCTGGCAGCACTCATACGTCTATTTCCCAAAGACAACCTCTGGATATGATGCTGAGCAAGTGCACTCAACTTCTTTGGTAGACCATGGCAAGGTCTGTTCTGAGTGGAACCTGTCCTGTTAAACTGCTATAAGGTCTTGGCAAACGTGCTGCAGCTCAGTTTTAGGGTCTTGGCAATCTTCTTATAGCCTAGGCCATCTTTATGTAGAGCAACAATTCTTTTTTTCAGATCCTCAGAGAGTTCTTTGCTATGAGGTGCCATGATGAAATTCCAGTGACCAGTATGAGAGAGTGAGAGCGATAACACCAAATTTAACACACCTACTCCCCATTCACACCTGAGACCTTGTAACACTAACGAGTCACATGACGCTGGGAGGGAAAATGGCTAATTGGGCCCAATTTGAACATTTTCACTTAGGGGTGTACTCACTTTTGTTGCCAGCGGTTTAGACATTAATGGCTGTGTGTTGAGTTATTTTGAGGGGGCAGCAAATTTACACTGTTATACAAGCTGTACACTCATGTTACATTGTAGCAAAGTGTCATTTCTTCAGTGTTGTCATATGAAAAGATATAATAAAATATGTACAAGAATGTGTAGTCATGTTTGTGAGATACTGTAAGTATGTCTGTAATGAGCTATAAATGCCAAATAATATAATAGCTGAAATAACAGGAAGAGGGGGAACCATAACTTAATCCCAGCACATTTACTTAAAAATAGGCTACAATGTTCAACAACAAGGGTAGTATTGATGGCTGGAGGCACTATGGAAACATCATCCTGGGAAACTGAGGTGGCGATGCACATGGCGACACAACGGTGAACAGAGAACAAGCAGTGAGCATATATAAAGATGTCATCCCTACTAAGTGCTGAGTAGAGGCTCATCATTCTTACAGTTAAACCTCCTAAAATTCAAGGATATTACAGGCTGCAAAAATAATATTCAAAACAAAAAACTATTTATTACCAGGAAATATACAAAAACTATTTATTGCAAGGGATGGGAGTTATAATCTAAGGGGAATATTTCATTCTTAGACCCTGACTGCACGGACAACTATGAAAAGCTTCTGTATTTCTATTTGTGGAGTGAAACTGTAGAACAGTTTCAATGTGGAACTCAAGAAATGTCTAACCACAAACCAGTTTAAAAAGAGATATAAATAAATTATTTTTCAAGGTATAAGAATGAAGGTTTATGAACTATTATTGTTTGTTTTTTAATATTGTGATTGATTTTTTTTTTTTAGTTTTGTTTGGGTGTGTATGTGCATGCATTTATGCATATATGTGTATGATTGTGTAGTTGGATTATTGGTAATTAGTATATTACAATATATTTGAATTATTCATTATTGTATTAATTCTGAAGCAGAGGTGAGACTAGATACGTTTATACGTCTTCCCATTCTTTTTCAGTTATGTAAACTAAATAATTGTATATTTCTTTTTTTTTGTCTTTTGTAACTAGTTTTATCGTGATTGTGTGTTACTGAATGATTACTTCTTTTATTTTGTATGTTTTTTTTTTTCTGTTTTTTTACATGTTCAAAATAAAGTAAAAGTAAAGTAAAAAAAATACTGTTCCATGCTTTGCTTATTTACTACACTAGTATTGTTAGCACCCCATACTTCTACCACCTCCCCAAAGTCCATAAGTCTCTCCAAAACCCACCGGGGAGACCGATTGTAGCTATTACAAATAGTTTTACTAGCTGGCTTTCTCATTATATAGACCCTTCGACAGCGACTATTGGCCAGAGGGTATACACGTACCAACCTCAGGAAAGCCTTTAATAAGGCCTTCTCACAACCCCGCACCTCCCTCCTCTTTAGACATCCCAGGGGTGGTCACCCGGTACTCTGCCCATCACAACTCGCTGCGGTCTGCCCTGTACCAACATTGGCACCTCCTCACTGATCATCATATCTTAAAGAAATATGTCCGTCCTACCCCGGAATTGATTTTCAGGGGAGCTACCTCACTTCGTGATACGCTCACTAGCAGCCATTACCAACCTTTTTCTATGCGTCCCTCGGGACCTCGTGGCACGTTCCGGTGTGGAAGTTGTCCGTGATGTCCCTGGGTTTTGGAAGACACCCATTTTGAGCTTCCTAATGGCCAAATATTCTCACCCCCGTTCCATGCGGATTGTGGGACGAGGGGACTGGTGTACTTGAAGGTCTGTGAGTGCGGTGCCTTTTATATAGGCAAGACCATACGCGAGTTTAGACAGCGTATTGGGGACCACCTCTATGTCTCCTTCGGTGGTAAGCTTACCACCGTGGGTAGACAAATTGGTTTACACCACCGATACAATATCCAGGTGGTTAAATTTATGGTCCTAGAGGTGATCCCTGAGGATCCCAGGGAAGGGGACTGGGATTGTCGTATCCTGCAGCGGGAAACCCTATGGATTGAACGCCTGGGAGCCAACTCCCCGCCTGGTATCAATGAGGTGCATACCTACAGACCCTTCTTATAAAACCCCCCTTGGTGGGACTTTCAGCCTATTATGACCTCCTCATTCCTTGTCCTAGTTTGGGCGAACCCCTAATTTAGTATGTCTCTTTGAATGCAAAATAGTTAAAACTATCATTGATATATTTTTTATTAAGCTTCGGTCACTTTTGTTAGTGCTTGGATCTGTTTGTATCCCTATAACTCTGTTTGTCCCACTATGGCGGACGTTCACCCACCTGCTCTGGTGGGTGTATTGCCCGTGTATTTGGTGGAATATTGCTACAGCACGGCCAGCGGCCTTTTGATTTATCAGCAGATCTCTGGCTGATGCAGTTGTACTCTCTAATATATGGTACATGCCTTTCCCCATTGTGGTTGTGCCTCCTGGGGCTAGGGATTGTTGTCCCCGTATGGCGGGCATGTGACCCCTGTCTGCGGCTACGTTGCTTAGCAATGTCTCTGCATTCGCCTTGGTGCCGTCTCACTTGAGCGTGCGCCATATTTGGCCTCACACCTGACTCACGGGGTGTGTGGGAGTGGCCAGGCATGGGCGCGCTGAGCTCAGCTGTTGCTAATGACTCGGCGTCCCCGTGCAGGGGATAAATGGAGCGGCAGACTTCACTGTTCCCCCAGAGACGAGCTGCATCTTGTCAACTTGTGTGGTAAGTCCCGTTTTTCAAGCAGGTCCTTCGGCTATTTGCTGTGGGGTGGTTTGTGTGATTTTTCATGCAGCACCCCCAAGCTGACTGAATTTGGCCCTTACCCGCACTCTTATGCCTCTGTATGTGTCTCTATCTAGATATTTGCACTGTGCATTTTCACCTTACTCTGGATTCCAGTTAACCCCTTTTATCCAAGACTCCTGGATTCGGATACACTGTATCCATCCCCTGACACTGTCTCTGGGGGAATTGTTTTTATCATCATTTCAATTTTAAGGTGGGTTGATTTTACTTTATAGACTCTTATTTTTATTACCTTGATCTATCCTGCCTTGTCAGGTACGTGGGGACTCTTTTATCCCTCATTCACTGTTTCTTCCCCCTTTTCATTCCTTTCTTTCCCTTTCCTTTCCCTCCCCTTTTCTTTTCTTCCTCTTTCTATCATGTTTTTCTCCTTTTTTTTCCTCCTTTTTTTTTTCTATGCTTACTCCTTTCTCCACGCTCCCTCCCTTTACTGTCTGGCCCTTGTCCCCTTCTTTCATCCTAATTTTTCTTTCCCCCTTTTTTTCTTTTTTTTTTTTTCTCTTTTTCATTGTGTCTTCTATTTCTTCTCCCTTTTTCTTTTTTCTTTCCTCTTTCTCTCCCCCTCTCGTTGTCCCTTCTTTCTTCCATTCCTCTCTCTTCCCATTTTCTAGCTTTTCTGTTCCTTTCCCTCTCCCCCTTTTTCTCCCACTGTCACGCACCTTTCAAGTTTTCATCACTGGGATGTCCCTCTGTAACCATTGGGTGTCTCTGGATGACATAATATTTATGTTATTCCCCCCCCCCTTTTTTACACTTAGTTATCCTGCTCCATTTGTCCCCCATGTCTGCCGTGGGGGGATAGCCCCTAGTGGGCGTGTTTCTGGCCCTTCAGGTTGGCTGTGACCTTTTTGGGGTAAGTTAGTATTTAAATTTTCCCAGCTTCATTTTTCATCTACTGATGTATTTGAATTGTTTGATAATTTTCTCTGTTTATGTATAGCTTCTAAAATACTTTAGCTGTATTTTGATAACCAATCTCCTGAAGAAGCGGAATCCCCGCGAAACCAGTCGAGAGCATCAGAATTTTTTACAGCCTACATGCTAAGGGCCGGTGGTACTCCTATTGGGGACTACTCTAGGCATCTTGTGTAAACCCCTACGTGGGAGATACCCAATACTGTATGATTGATTTTAATATGTATTTGTGTATGTAATATATTTCAATAAATTGTTTTAATTTTTTTCATATACAATTTTGTAATCCCTGAGTGCCGAGATAGTCCATGCCTACACAACCAATGGTGCTGGGGTGCTAGCGGGACACCCCAACCCCATACCTTTATCCTCATTTGTCATTATATAGACTATTTTCTTCAATCTAGTGCTACTAGTCTTCCAGCATACATTAGAGATTCTGGCCATGTAATAGAAACCCTCCAACAGTACTCGTGGGAAGATAACTATTTGTGGATGTCTTTGGATGTATGTTCTCTTTATACGTCCATACAGTAGGTCTTAGTGCCTTACAGTATTTTTTATACAAAGTTCTTACCATCAATTCCATTCAAGCACAGTTTTTGATTGAGGGGACCAAATTCTGTTTGAAACATAATTATTTCACTTCATGGACCAATTTTTTCTCCAGCTCCAAGGCACAGATATGGGGGCAAATTTTGCCCCCTGCTACGCCAATATAACAATGGGTTATTGGGAGGAACTGGCCATTTGGCATCACAATCCCTATGCACAGTACATTGTTTATTATGGTCGCTACATTCACGACATCATTATAATTTGGATTGGCACAATTGAGCAGTTATCATTTTTGGGTCTCACTGTAACGACAACCAACTAGGACTCCAATTTGCACATGTCATAGATCCCCATAAACTAATTTTTTTAGACCTGGAACATTCACACGAGCAGGGTAGAATCATTTCTCAGAATTACCGTAAGCCCACTAGTGGCAATTCTTATTTACATTTTTAGAGTTGCCACCACCCCTCCTGGCGTAACAACATTCCAGGAGGTCAATTTCAAAGACTGCATAGGAATTGTACTAAAGACGAGGATTATAAAACACATGGCCAAACCCTAATACAAAAATTCATGGAGAAGGGGTTTCCTAAACCCCTCCTCGATGAAGCTTTTCAAAAATACACCATTGATCCATCACCTGCTTGGGTCAGACCCCCCAAAGAAGATAATAACCAAGTTAGATTGGTCACAGGTTATAATAACCAATACAAGAAAATAATACATATTGGGGCTTGTTAAAATTAGATCCCCAACTGGCTGGCTCTATACAAGAAGTCCCACAAGTTACCTTTAGGAGAGCCAAAACTGTTAAAGATCTTATTGCCCCAAGTAAAATAAAATAGCGTCCCAGGGCTGACACCTCTGACATCCGTTCTTATTTCGACAACCGCACTGGAATTTTCCAGTGTCGTAAGAGAGGATGCCTGACTTGTCAGTCCATGGCACATGCAGCTTTTTTAGAGAAGATCAAATCTTCTCCATTAAACAATTTATAACATGTTCATCCAGCTTTGTGATTTACGTGCTTCGCTGCCCCTGCAAGTTGTTATACATTGGTCGCACCATGCGGGTGGGTGAACACAGAAGGCTCATCCAAGCCAGAAGTGATAAACACAGTGTTCCTCGACACTTCTTGACCTTCTAGAGGTGATAACAATTGAGTATGTTCTTAAAGCGTATATAACTGCGCTACCCTGTAAGAGAAATTAAGATCTATATCCGGACACAGCTGCAAAATATCAAGTGGGGGATTGACCACTAAAAAACAGATGAAAGTGAAAAAAATTCTGTGCTTGTGTCGTAAACTCACAAAAAGTGCAAATGAATCAAACCCATATATAACTCAAAATGTGACAAATAAAAAAAAAAAAAATTATTTGTCACATTTTGAGTTATATATGGGTTTGATTCATTTGCACTTTTTGTGAGTTTACGACACAAGCACAGAATTTTTTTCATTTTCAATTGAGTATGTTGCTGACAAAACATTATCGGATAATGAAAAGTTTGCTCTATTGTGCAAAAAAGAGGTTTACTGAATCTTCCGTTTAAATAGTTTGGCTCCTAATGGGCTCCTAATGGGCTCAACGAAGAGATGGAAACAAATCATTTAATATAGACCCCATGTACGATGAATTCTATGCACGCGCAAACGCACACAATAACGTACACCAATGTGCACGCGGGCTTAAAAATCTTAAAAATCCAAGAATCTCAAAAATATATACAGTATATTGGATCCCTCCCCCATACAGTATAATCCAATAATAATATACTGTAGTATAGGAAGAGACACATACACACACACACATATACCTACACTTATGAGTCGTATTTACATATAACTCCAGTAAGTGGACATGTATGTTATATTTTACAGTCGATCAGGATTGATTTATTGGTCCATAATTAATTAATTTTAATTATATTTGATTACTTTTGGTCATTCATTTTATGAATTAATTAATTTATGTTAATTTATGTTAAAATGCTTTATTATTACTATCAAGGCTGTGCTAATTATGAATGAATTGCTTATATAATTAATATAATTATTTATTTATTTTTTATTATTTCATATTTTTTTTACTTTTTATTTTCAATTCCGAACATGCAGCATACTGTTGGCAGCTCTGTGGGTGGGTGTATGTGTTCACACACTCATGTAAGGAACACAGTATTGCGGTTCAACTGTTGATGTCCGAAATTGTAATTAATGGATTTTAATGTGTTTCTTATTTATTTTTTTATTTTTATTGTGATAACTCGGATAGGTGATGCCCTTGGATGGAAGGGTCAAAGGGTAACACATATATACATTATAGTTTTTATACTCTTCTGGCCCCTTTCCCTTTAAAAGTCTCCATTGGTCCTGTCCCGTCATGTGACTTGACAAAGCACCCAGTGCGAAACATGTCGTTGTCATCGTGACGGGACCACGTCCAAGACCTGCCTCTCCTCCAGCCGCCTCCAATCAGCCGCTTCCGGCACTGTGTGGAATGCAACCTGACGAGTGATGTCATCGCGGGTTGCCGCTTCTGCCTGTCTCACACTCGGGAAAGCTGCCTGGCTCCCAGTGGATTTCCCCCTGCCGTGGAAGGCTGGTTCACAGCCTGACAACCCGGACACCACCTACACTGGCCATCCATCTCTCCACCAGTTGGTGCATTTTACCACCATTCTAGCTGCTCCCCATGAGTGCAGAGCCCAGGATCCTTCTATCCAGGGATAACATCACACACATCCTCACTGTCTGGCTGACCACAGAGTCTGCAATTGAAGGGACAGACTGGTTGTTTTTAAATGCAAATACATTTCTTTTATTGGATTCACCCCTTGGCTTTGACTGCTTGATTCATCCATATACCATGTCCAGCTCAGTTGTGGATGATATACTTTGTGCCACCAATTGTATATACCTGCACTGAAGTGCCTTACTGGTTTTTGCTACACACTGTCACATGAACACTGCTTGCCACTCTCCCATGGAGCCAAACGAAATTCCTGTGTGATTGCGGTCTGTTGCTAGGGGCAACTACCACAAAAATAACGCTTTGCCCCACGTTTGGCGCTAATGTAACACCTGCCCCAAAGTTCCAGGAGCCTGATGGTGACTCTCAGAGGTGGAGAGGGTTACAAATTCCTCAGTGTGTAGGGTGTTGGGCATGATGGGTGAGATCAATGAAAAAGAAGTTCAGCGCCAGTCACTTTTATGCTTTAAACAAAAGAAAGTTTATTTCTCAACAGGAGAAATATGGGAGAGAGGGGAATAGGGCACAGGACACCCTTAGTAGCAATCAATAGGTAGGCAGACTCCTTAGATAAAAATAGGTGAAGCAAGGCAGACAGCAGTACAGGAAAAAGAGCCTTTAAGCTGAACCAGCACATCTCCTCTAGTAACTGAACTTTACTCACTGCTTCAGATACATGGATTCACATGGATGAATTCTCTCCTGAAGTCCTCCCAGCCACTTCATAGCCTCCTGCTCTGGTCAGTGGCGGCTGGTGAAATTTTAGGATGGGGGCGCCAGACCCCATATAGTTTCCACTCACTGAGTCAGGAGTATACAGCCCAGCATCATCAGATAGGGTATACAGCATCACCAGATAGGGTATACAGCATCACCAGATAGGGGTATACAGCATCACCAGATAGGGGTATACAGAGCCATCAGATAGGGGTATACAGAGTCATCAGATAGGGGTATACAGAGCCACCAGATAGGGTATACAGAGCCACCAGATAGGAGTATACAGAGCCCCAGATAGGAGTATACCGAGCCACCAGAGCAGTATACAGAGCCCCAGATAGGAGTATACAGAGCCACCAGAGCAGTATACAGAGCAACCAGAGCAGTATACAGAGCCCCAGACAGGGTATACAGAGCCACCAGATAAGGTATACAGAGCCACCAGAGCAGTATATAGAGCCCCTGATAGGAATATACAGAGCCACCAGAGCAGTATACAGAGCCCCAGATAGGGTATACAGAGCCACCAGAGCAGTAACCAGAGCTTTCAGCACTGACAGACCCCCCCCAAAGTCGGGACAAAGTCCCGCACTTACCCCATCTAATAGCAGGTTGGCAGTGTTGCAGAGTCCGGCAAGTGGGGAGCATGCTGGCAGTGTGCAGAGCACGGCTTGAGGAGAGCGTGCTGGAGTGTGCAGAGTCCGGCGAGCGGGGACCGTGCTCTCAGTGCTCCAGTGACATCCTCCTTCTCCTCCGACATAGGCATCCAATAGGATCGCCTGCCTTCTCCGTCAATTAGGAAACCGGTAACATACATTGCCTTTCTAAGGGCTTGTGGCGGCACTCTTTGCGCCACAAGCCACACTTTAATGAAGCCAATTAGAGCCTACGGCTTTAATGAGATGCTTCATGGACAACCCCGCATGAATGGAGGGGGGTGGTCATGGGCGGCCATGGATAGATTCATGCTATGTATGAATCTATCCATGACAGAGGGGGTGGCTGGAGAGAGGGGGCAACGCCCGTGTGCCCTGATGGAAGGCCGCCACTGCCTCTGGTGCTTCCTCAGGACTCCATCCCTCTTAGAATCGTTTCAGATCTTTGGCAGGCTTCCATCGATAGAACCTGAACACTCAGATAGGCCTCAGACAAGCCTAGCAGCCGGAAGCCTCCTGGATAGGCTTCAGGCCTAGCAGCCAGAATGTGTTTAACATGCATCCACCCAGACAGAGCTGGGTGGGAAGGACTAACCCAGATCACCTGACTTCTTCTAGTTAAATACCTTTTCCCAGCATGCAACGCTACCGAGCTGATTGGCTGAGAAAAGTATGTTTAACAATCACTTGAGTACACTGTAGCTTATCACTCTAATGTCAGAGGCAACAGCACCACCTACTGACAGAAGGGAGAAACCACATTAACTAGAATGAAGCCATTTAATCTCTAACACTATATATCAACCAAGTTGGCTACCACACAGCATAACTACATTTACCTGTCTCCCTATTCTAGGGTAAGGGCACTACACTAGTACAATCCCAGGCCAGTAGAAGGAGCTGAAGCTCTGAGCGCGTAGCCTGTTCTACCCCATAGTGCTCTCTCTCTGTGTATGCTGGCCTCCAGTTACGTCACATCTACCATGGTGGTTCTCTGTGACTACAGAACGCCATCCAGCCTCTCCACAGCACCAGTGTCTTCTATGCACAGCACGATGTCCGTGGGATGGATCAGAGTGCCCCCCCCCCCTGCACCAGATGAGCCTATTTTATACTTTCTTCTTGTGTTCCTATTCTTGTGATTAAACAACTTGTTTTTAATACTACACTTAGGTGCTTAGGTGGTGCTTCCTGCTTTGTCTTTCCTGCTTGTATCCCACAGAGTTGGCTTATCTCTGAGGTCAGCTGCCATCACTATTCATATATGGACTTTTTAAGTTTGGTTAAAAGGACTGTTTCATATTTAACCACTTCAGCCCCAGTAGGATTTACCCCCTTGTTGACCAAAGCACTTTTTGCGATTTGGCACTGCGTCGCTTTAACTGACAATTGCGCAGTCATGCGACGTTGAACCCCAAAAAAATTGACGTCCTTTTTTCCCACAAATAGAGCTTTCTTTTGGTGGTATTTGATCACCTTTGCAGTTTTTATTTTTTGCGCTATAAACAGAGAGTGTAAATTTTGAAAAAAACCCAATATTTCTTACTTTTTGCTAAAATACATATCCAAAAATAAAATAAAATAAAAAAACTAATTTATTCATCAGTTTAGGCCAAAATGTATTCTTCCTCATATTTTTGGTAAAAGAAAATCGCAATAGGCTTATATTGATTGGTTTGCGCAAAAGTTGCCACGTTTACAAACGATGAGAATTGATTTATGGGGTTTTTATTTATTTATTTTTTACCAGTAATGGAGGCGATCTGCGATTATTAGTGGGACTGTGACATTGCAGCAGACATGTTGGACACTTTTCACACTTTTTTGGGACCATTGACATTTCAGTGGCCGCCTGTCGACTAGCAGACCAGCCTACCCCAAGGTCCATTGAGAAAACTTGTCCCCCTCGCTTGGGGGCACCTACAGGGACCCACGGACGGCAGTCCATCGTCATCTATGTGCCATTTACTGTGACTTGGCCAACTATTGTGCTATTTCATTCTGCCAGCCCTCCCTCCTACTCATCCCCTTTTGATGACATGATTGACGGCAGACCTTCCCACCATCCCTGTCTAGGCAGTCTGTCATACCTCCACTACATTCACGCTGGGCTGATGGGGTAGCATGCTCAGGGCAGCCACAGTCTCCTGACAGGAACCATAGTGTGCTGCCATACACACACAGATTGAGGTCTATCACCACAGACCATTCCACTTGCATGGGGGCAACTCCATTTGCCACTTATATCAATGTATGTATGCGGTGCGTGTGGTGGAGTGCGGTGCGTGTGCTGATCTGTTCCCATCTTGTACTGACAACGTTGTCAATTTTAAATTGTGTGTGTCAATGGTTCATGGTGTACCATTGTATGTTTTTTGTCCATATTAGTTAATTTTCGGTAATCAATAAATTAATTTTTATCTAATATATGCCCTGAGTGTCCCCTCAATGGGCTTCTTTGTGTCCTTACACATTTTTGCAGTATCTTGAGCCATAGCCCTAGGGACCCCATCCCAACCTAAAAAGGATGTGTGGCTGGACTGGTCGACTGTGATTACACACTCAATCGGTTTATATATTTGTAATTTATCCCGACAGGGGAATCGTTTTATCCGGTTTTTGAACACTTCCTTTAGTCCCCTGACACCACAGCCCCAGTAAGTGTATAATCTTTGAAATTAAGCAAAACAACTTTAGAGTCCTTAAAGTGGTTGTAAAGGTAGACTTTTTTTTATCTTAATGCATTCTATGCATTGAGATAAAAAGTCTTCTGTGTTCAGCAGCCCCCCTAATACTTACCTGAGGTCCATATAGATCCAGCGATGTTACAGGAGTGTCTCAGCTGCCCAGGACTCCCCTCCTCATTGGCTGACACAGAAGTGCGGCGCTATTGGCTTCCGCTGCTGTTAATCTAAGTCAGTCAGCCAATGAGGAGAGAAAGGGGGTGTAGCTTGGCTCAGGTGCCCCCATAGAAAGCTGCTTGCTGTGCGGGCACTCAAAGGGAGGAAGGGGCCAGAAGCACCGAAGAGGAAACTGAGAAGAGGAGGATCTGGGCTGCTCTGTGCAAAACGACTGCACGCAGTGAAGGTAAGTATACCATGTGTGTTATTCTTAACTAAAAAAAAAGGAGTGTCACTTTAACCCTATTCTCTAATAGATAGAGTCCTTGCTTGCTGTGTGGGCCTAGATAGGCACTGAACATTCTTATCCTTTGTGGGGGGGGGAACATTCTGTAGTCCTTTGACGTAAGAGTCTTACGTCTTCAGCTAGCTCTTCAAGATGGGCACGGAGGTGTGTCCAAGATGGCGTTGGGAGCGGATGCACTATAGAGGAGCTCCCAATTCCGGAATAAATCCTGGCTTCTATTTAGGTGTAAAACCCCTTTCTCCAGATCCACTACATCCCTAACGCACTCCTGCACTTCTGGGCAATGACAAAAGGTAAAGGTGCCGCTCAGAAATGACGTGACACAGCCGCCGGTGATAACTCGACCACACCTGGGCCTTCCTGCTCGCCTACCAGGACATGGAGTCACAGACTGAATCCCCTGCTGGTGCTGTGGCCTTCTCTGCCGCAGATAGTTTTGATACACTGATGCAATCCATTACTACCTGCCAAACAACACTCACAGCCAAGATTGATCTGGTGCAGGCTGATGTTGGCCTCATTCGCCAGGACATGGACTGCTTCCATGAGCGGGTCACTGAGGTGGAGCGGAGGGTGTCTTAAGCTGAAGATACTCAGCGTGATCATCACGCCGACCTACAGACACTAAAACTCAAGGTAAAGCACAGAGCTGAGGATGCAGAAAACCGGAATTGACAAAATAACCTCAGGATTATTGGTCTCCCTGAGGGGGCAGAGGGCTCAGATCCAGTAGCATTCATGGAGCGTCTCCTTCCCTCTCTCCTCCCCAAGGCCCACTTCTCTCCAAACTTTTCCATTGATCGGGCCCCCACCACAAATGCTGGCGACCAGAGTTGCTCCGGGGGCCCAGCCACGCACATTTATATTTAAGCTGCTGCATTACCGCAACCAGGACACTGTGCTCCGGGATGCCCATATTCAAGGTGAGCTGAAATATGAGAATGTGAAGTTGCTTATATTCCCAGACTACACAGTGCAGACCCAGCATCAACGCAAGTCATTTGACCAGATTCGTGCCAAGCTGCGTTAAAAAGGCTACAAGTACAGCATGCTTTTTCCTGCCAAGCTAAGGGTACAAGATGGAGACCGCGTGCTATTCTTTACTTCCTCTAGTGAAGCAGCCTCATGGATTGAAACGTCCCTCAGGTAGGCCATGCAGCTGTGCTCCTACTAATACCCCGTCTGGATTTCTGCATTAATGGGGATACCCTGGAGCTGCCTTGGATTAAGCCAGAGAGGCCCTGTGATTGTGTTAAACTCTGATACACACCAATGGGTTACCATCTCCCCTAACATCCCAGCAGGGTTCCTGATAACTCTCCAGAATACAGAGCCAGCTGGGATGATCCTTGCTATTTGTTTTTGCCTGCAGCCCAGTTGGGCCTCCTCAGATATGTTATAACTGTTATATACTGGAAATTTCAGGGTTTTTTTTATCTCCAATAATACTCCAGCAGTGCACCTTATAACTATCCAGGATAATGATCCAGCTGGGAGGTTCCTCGTTACTTGTTTTAGCCCACAGTTCAGTTGGGCCTTCGTGGACACTTTACAGCTGCTACCTGGTGGAAATACCGCTGTTTTGTTCTCTAAGCTTTGTGACCCCGGTTAGCCAGGAGAATTACACCACGAAAATCCTGACCGGAATCACTTGTCCTTGTTGTTACAGGACTTGGCTGCAGGGTGTGTATTGCCTCTTGCACACGTACCCCTCTAGCCACTTCAGCCCCGGAAGGATTTCCAGCTTTAGGACCGGAGCACTTTTTTCAATTTGGCACTGCACCGCTTTAACTGGTAATTGTGCGGTCATGCAATTCAGTACCCAAACAAAATTTACATCCTTTTTTTCCCACAAATAGAGCTTTTTTTTGGTGGTATTTGTTCACCACTGCACTTTTTATTTTTTGTGATATAAACAAAAAAAGAACGGAAATTTTGAAAAAAAATGATATTTTCAACTTTATGACATTACAAAAATACAATAAACTAAATTTTAGTCATAAATTTTTGCCAAAATGCATTTATCCACAAGTCTCAGGTAAAAAAAAGGGAAATTGGCGTATATTTATTGCTGTGCGCAAAAGTTATAGCGTCTACAAACTAGGGTACATTTTCTGGAATTTCCGCAGCTTTTGTTTTATGACTGCCTATTTCATTTCCTGAGGTGCTAAAATGGAGGGACAGTACAACCCCCCCCCCCCCAAATAACCCCATTTTGGAAAGTAGACACCCCAAGGAATTTGCTGAGAGGCATGTTGAGCACAGTGAATATTTTATTTTTTTTGTCATAAGTGATTGAACAATGACCAAAAAAAAATTACACAAAGTTGTTACTGAAATGATATATTGCTCACACATGCCATGGGTATATATGGAATTACACCCCAAAATACATTCTGCTACTTCTCCTGAGTATGGGGATACCCCATGTGTGAGTCTTTTTGGGAGCCTATCGGAGTACAGGACCCCAAAAACCAATCACCGTCTTCAGGATTTCTAAGGGCAATAATTTATGCCTTCACCCCACGCTACCTCAGTTGCAGAGGCAATGAATGCCCAGATAGCAAAAAAAACAAAACAAATTACCCCATTTTGTAAAGTATACACCCCAAGGAATTTGCTGAGAGGCATGTTGAGTCTATGGAATATTTTATTTTTTTGTCATAAGTGATTGAAAAATGACAAAAATAAAAAAAAAAATTACACAAAGTTGTCACTGAAATTATATATTGCTCACACATGTGGTATCCCCGTACTCAGGAGAAGCAGCAGAATGTCTTTTGGGGTGTAATTCCACACATACCCCTGGCATGTGTGAGCAATATATAATTTCAGTGACAACTTTGTGTAATTTTTTTTGTCATTTTTCAATCACTTATGACAAACAAATAAAATATTCCATGGACTCAACATGCCTCTCAAAAAATAGCTTGGGGTGTCTACTTTCCAAAATGGTGCCATTTGGGGGGGGTTTTGAACTGTCCTGGCATTTTATGCCCAACATCACCCATTCTTCTAACCACTTGAACCAACAAGTATTTTCTGACACTTTTTGTTTACATGAAAAATACTGTTTGCTAGAAAATTACTTTGAACCCCCAAACATTATATATTTTTTTCACAAAGTATTTGCGCAGCAATTTTTCAAACACAATTTCTGAGGGAAAAAAAAACACTTTTTTGGATTGTAATGCACAAAAGCACACAAATTTTTTTTTTTTTAATTTGTGGTCTACTAAACTCTAGATCTTTCCCCAGCCCTTAAAGCATCTGACCACACCAAAATCGGTGTGATAAGATGCTTCCCCAATTTCCCAATGGTGCTGTTTGTATCTGACGAAACCGAAGTCACAAAATGCTCGTAGCCTCTGGTTTCTTAGGCCATGGAGATGATTGGAGCCATTCTAGTCTTCAATCAGCTCTAAGGTCAGCTGGTGGAACCACCAGCTGCATTCTCGCATTCCCCGGTAGGACAGGAGAGCCTGAGAAGACCAGCAACCTACTAGTATGTCGCTGGTCCTTGTTGGGCATATATTGTAATGTTCTTTTTTTCATTAAAAAAAGAATCAATCGATGGGTATGCCCATCATTAGAAAACCTCCCTTCATCCTCCCACTTCTAATGGTGGGCATAGCCACTTTTTTAAAAAAAAAATATACCGGTGCATAGGGGCAATCCGCCCCAATTTCCACCCACTGGCCCTCTGCTCCGGTATATTTGCTCTTTTTTAACTATGGTGGTGAAATCACCACCAACAGCGCTGGAGTCGCTGCTTTATGGATGGTGGGAGCAAACGCTTTTGCTGTCACCATTAATAAATCAGTGCTGCAGCTGAATGGTGTACCTGAAAAGGAACAAACAATTAATAAAACACAGTAACATAAAAAAAATTACCTGCTAAAAAGAAAAAAATATAAAACACAATAACAATATAACATTACAGGTAAGCATTAACATAAAAAAAGACATACCTGCAAAGAAAACATGATAAATACAGTAACAAACAGGTATGCATACAAAATATTAACAAGAGAGAGACTAGAGAGAGAGATCAGAGAGAAAACAAGAGAGAGAGAGGAAAAAAAGAAACGTACAACTGTTTTTGGTTTTTTGCTTTATATATATATATATTTTTAAAATTTTTTAAATTTTTTTGTTGTTTTACATTTTTTTTTTTTTTTTTTTGTTTTTTATTTGGTACACCTTTTTTTTTTTGGAACTAAAAACTAACTGGTTCCAGCTTTGGGTCTCTCAAAATGCACTGGCATCTTTGGAGACCCTATGTACATTTGCCTATCACTGTGTCTGCTGTACCCTACACTAATAATTCACTAATGTGTGATAGCGTTCAAAACATTCATCAGAGACCAGGTTGGTCAGGACAGGTGGGGCAATAAGTTCCGGTGTCACGCCTGTATCCGTGTCGTCTGCAGACATGACATCTCTTTTGGGGTGTTCTGTGGCCTGGGGTACCACGGAGGACACGTGGAAAGTGCCTCCCATGGAGCCGGCTAACTGCATTCACATTCTGAAGTGGGGTTTCAGCACCATCTGGAAACCGAAGGGCTGTGACGTTCTCTTCCATGAATTTGAGGAAAGATCCCGTTAGTCCTGGCGCTCTGTATAAGACATGAGCGTTCAGCAAAGCCAATTGAAAAAGGTATATAAATACTTTTTTGTACCAGCGTCTAGCCTTGGGGGTGATTAGGTACGGCGCCAGTAACTGGTCATTGAGGTCCACCCCTCCCATATTTAGGTTATAATTGTGGACACAGAGGGGTTTCTCCACAACACCAGTTGCCATAGAAATTTGGCGGTCGTATCTGCATGAAGGGAGGTCAGAAAGAAAACATTCCGATGGTCCCTCCACTTCATCACGAGCAAATTATTACACTTCAAGCAGTCTCTCTCCCCCCGACTAAGACGGGAATCTACAAGCCGTTGGGGGGGAAGCCCCGGCGATTAGGTCACATAGTGCCACATGTGCCTATCTGATGATCAAACAAGTGACTAAAAAGTGGCATGCTCGTGTAATAATTGTCCACGTACAAGTGGTACCCCTTTCCGAATAAGGGTGACACCAAGCTCCACACAATCTTGCCAGCGCTCCCTATGTAGTCTGGGCATCCTTCCAGCTCTACGTGACTATCTTTGCCCTCATAAACCATGAAACTATGTGTAGAGCTTGTGGCCCTGTCACAGATATACAGTTTGACCCCGTATCTGGCACACTTGCTGGGGACGTACTACTTGAAAACAAGACGGCCAGAAAATTTAACCAGGGACTCGTCCACGCACACAAATTGGTTGGGAATAAAAAGTGCGGTGAACTTGGTGTTAAAGTGGTTTATGAGGGGCCGAATTTTGTAAATTTGTCATATTCAGGGTCACCCCATGGACGACTGAGTTCATTGTCACTGAAGTGCATGAACCGCAAAATCTGCTCGTATCGTGCCCTGGACATGCAAGCAGAGAACACGGGCATATGGTGAATTGGCTCAGAGGATCAATATGACCGCAACTCAGTTTTTTCAGTTATGCCCATGAGGAAGGAAAGGCCCAGAAAGGTCTTAAATTCTGGAACCGGGATTGGTTTCCAGTCTCTGGCAAGTGTCAAATGGGGATCAGCAGCGATTAATTGACCAGCATACAAATTGCTTTGGTCCACTATAGATCTATAGAGATCTTCCGTGAAATACAGCGAATAAAAATCAATGGCCGTAAAATCAGCTGTATTCTCTGTGATTCCGGGTTGGGCAGTGAATGGGGGAAGTACGGGTGCTGCATCAGTGGTGGGTTGCCAATCAGGGTTTGCAAGCGTGTCAGGAAGGGCACTATGGGTTCTGCGGGCCTGTGTTCATCTTCTTTGTGGCTACGGGACACTACTTGTGCTAGCCACACCAGCACTTATGGGACTCGCCACGTCACCACGTGATACTGCAGTGCTGGTTCGTCTACGACCAGGATGTACTAGGATGGTGCTTGCCAGGTCACCAGAAGGAGTAGCGGCACTAGTATTGGCTCTCTGCTGCATATGAGAGCCCTGCGGTTCATGCACATCAGGGACAGCAGAACGGGGTCTGGTACGCCTGGCTCTAGCATGGACCACAACTCCGTCGTCAGAACTATCTGTGGGTGCCACTGCTGTCTACAGGTTCATATGCTGAGCCTGATTCTGACAGTGGAGCTTCCCCATTGCTCTCATCTGTCATACTCAGCATAGTGTAGGTAGGCCTCTTCGGTAGTGTACCTCGGATTGGACATTTTGGACTTTCTAAATGTATAGGTACACTTGTGACTCACAAGCGAAAAAGTGCACCTGGTTGTCAGAGCATGTTTTAAATGCTACCAAATTCACTGTCAGATTTCGCAGGGATCGGGTGTGATTTCTACGAAGGCTGCAGATATGTGTTCTGTGTTTTGAAAGTGACAGCGATCTATGGATCCTGCACTCGGGTGGGCTGGGCGGAGGGGCTAAATGCAGGTGCTAGCAGGTATCTGGGCTGATCCCGCTGAATTTTTTAGAATGCTAAACTAGTGGGGACGCTAATATATATCTGATCAGATCGCAGATATTACTACAATAATATCTAACACCTATCTAATGTTTGTGTGTGCGTGTCAGAGTACCTCACTAACTGGCCCTGCCTGGCGTTTACGCTGACCCTAACGCACACTAAAACCTAACTGGTGTCACCGCCGGGCAATCAGGGGGTTAAAACCTATAAAAGGTATATAAAATAATATACGGCGGGTAATCCGATTGCAAAAAAAAAAACGATCTAGCTAGCTAACGTTACCCGTGACACTTGTACGGTGATCAAAGGTGACAGGGGGCAATGACGGGGTTTAAAACTTTATTGGGGGGGCAAGGGGGGGTATTTACACCTACCTAGGCCTAATACTACCTACCCTAACACTGATTTAGGGTCACAAGGGTCACAACTACAGCGATCGGTAAAAATCCGATCACTGCACTATATGACACTGTGACAGGGAGTGAAAAGGTTAACTGGGGGGCGGTCAGGGGGCGATCAAAGGGTTAAAAGTGTGCCTAACTGTCCTGGTGTCAGTGTAGTGTTGTGCAACTTACTTTTAGATGCTATCTCTTCCTCGCTGAGACCGAAAAGAGCTTCAGGGAGGAAGTTGAGCTCACTTCCTCTGTCTCTGTTTACATTACAGAGGCAGAGGAGCAATGTCATTCGTCAGGACCGATCGGAGGGGCCAGGCTAAAGATCATTGGCCTGGCTGTGTAGAGTGATCGGTCCTGTGGCGAATCGAACACCAGTGCACGCGCCGTAAGCGCGCGCTCGCGGCATGCGATCGTGGCCACCGTCCCCTGGCGGCGTTTCGTGATAACGATCACCTTTCCGCCGTCACGTTGCGGCTGGCGGTCCGCAAGTGGCTAGGCAGCCACCATGCCTGCAAGGTTTTGGGGGATACAAACCCTCCTTGGTTTTTTGGGGGGTGGGGTGGGGGGTGGGGACCATTGTTGTGTTTGGGTTTTATATTTTTATGTTTGTCTATATTAAAATACGCTGTGTTACATGGATTGCCTTTGAACGTGCTTATTTAACATGCCTTAGCTGTTTTGCCTGCCTGTTTCGGGTCCTGGGTAATGGTTATATGTTTACAAAGTGGCCTGCCTATTCTGACAAAAAGATCCCTCCTGGTCATGGCATCCCTTCATATCCTTTCCTGGAACACACAGGGACTGATTTCTCCGATTAAACACTCCCTAGTGTTTCAATTTATAAGGGCACACTGCCCCCCTATCTGTGTGCTCCAGGAGACTCATCTAATTGGTGGCAGAACTCTTAGCCTTAAAAAGGCATGGGTAGGGCACCACTATTATGCTACCTACTCCAACTTTGCCAGAGGAGTGAGCGTACTGATGCGCAAAGCACTTCCCTTCAAATTACTGGACCTGACTCTGGACCCGAACAGCAGATACGTGGTTATACGTGCCCAGATTTACTCCTTGACATGGGTTATAGTTGGTCTGTATATGCCCCCCCCGGCCTCGCTTAGACTGCTGAACCAAATTACTGCTAAAATAGCTGCATTTACTTCTGACAATGTTGTACTCCTGGGTGATTTCAATCTGGTCCCTGACACGGACATGGATTGACTGAAATCAGATGGGGTCTCGGGCTCGGGCCTGGCAACCTGGGCAGAGACTTATGGCCTTGTAGATGTATAGAGGTGGAAGAACCCTAGCATAAGAGCCTATACATGCCACTCAGCATCCTACAAGACCTTCTCCCGCATAGACAGTTAAGATTTTGCCAAGGGGAGTGTCAATACACGCCCCAATGTTTCTGAGCCTGGATGTTTCGGATGACCCTTCTGACAAACTCTGGAGACTTTACAGATATTGAATTACCAATGAAGAGGTGGGGAATAGGTTCACGGGGGAGTCTGACGCATACTGGGCGGTTAATCCTGGCTCAGCCCGGTGGTGATGATGTGGGATGCATACAAGGAATTCGCCCGTGGGTGATGCCAGACAATTATGGCCAGGGTTCGGAGGGAGTGAAAGTGGCAGAACTGACCAGGATGGAGGGGGAGGCTGTCATGCAGAAGGGCCTTTACATTAGATCCCACGACCTGCAACACTATACCCAGGTGCTCTCCCTGACTCAAAAGACAGTTTTCTTGTGAACAGCACTGACGGAAAAGAAACTGCTTTACCAATCCCAGCGGATCTTCGAACAGGGGGAGCACACGGGTAGACTATTGGCTTGGCTCTCCAAGGAGCAGATGGGAGGAGTTAGCATCCCATATATTCTGGACCCCTCCAGTGCTCGTCTGTCTGCCCCGGCAGAGATAAACAATTGCTTTGCCACCTATTATCATGCCTTGTATCGCTCCCGAGTCACATATGATTAGGACGAATTGACCTCCTACCTAAAAACCGTGGATGTCCCAGTACTTACTGATACCTACTGTAGAAAACTTGACTCACCTATTACAGAGACTGAGATACAGAAGGCTTTAGCGACGCAGCAGCCGGGTAAGACTCCAGGGCCTGATGGCATCCCAGCTGAGTTTTATAAGACATATGCAGAGATTCTAACCCCACGGATACAGGCGTTGCTTGCGGGATCACTTAAGCAGGTAGCCTGCCTGACTCTATGGGGGAAGCGGTAATCATAGTGATCCCTAAACCAGGAAAGGGCCCCTCTCATTGCTCAGCCTATTGCCCCATTTCTCTCCTAAATGCAGATGCCAAATTGGTAGCTAAAATTCTAGCCAATAGGTTGTACACTGTAATAATGGAACTGGTACACCCTGATCAGACAGGATTTATGTCAGGGCGGGGTACGTATATAAACATACGACGGCTCTATACCCACAAAGCTAGGGCTACTTCTGATGGGGTGGTGGCCTCATTCGATGCTGAGAAGGCTTTTCGACTCGGTGGACGGTCCTGGTGAATTTCGGGGTTGGCACCAAATTCCTATCTTGGCTACGGTTGTTGTACGCCAACCCACAAGCTCGAGTCCACACTAATGACAACCTTTCTGAATATTTCTCTCTTGGGTGGGGGACTCGCCAGGGCTATCCATGCTCCCGGGCCTGTTCGCCTTGGCCTTGGAGCTATTGGCTATCCTATTCAGGGCGGACCCAGAGGTGAGGGGGGTAATAGTGGGGCCGATAAAGGAAAAGCTGTAACTATACACTGACGATTTCCTGCTATACTTAGCAGATGACTCTTCCTCTCTCCCCGGGCAGCGTTGGCTCTCTTTGACCACTTCAGTAAATACTCTGGTATTCGCATCAACTGTGAGAAATCAGTGCTGTTCCCGTTGTATCCCTCGGTTCTCTACATAGATACGCAAATGCCACTGAAATGGGTGGAGGAATTTACGTACCTGTGGGTGAGGGTGGGTGCCAGTGTTGAGAAGTATTTAGAGAGCAATGTATACCCCATACTGGCATAGTTTGCCTGGAAATGCAAAGCTTGGAGTAGTGTCCCCCTAAAACCGGTGGGTGTGTTAATTTACTGAAAATGGTATATCTGCCCAAATTCCTGTACTTTTTTCGAAACATCCCAACACGTATTCCAAGGTCCTTCTTCCTTGGTACACCCTGTACACCCATTCAAAGGTCGTGTCCTTTGTCTGGGCTGGGCAAACCCCTTGGGTGTCAAAAAGGATATTATACCTTCCGCTCTCGAGTGGGGGCCTGGCGCTTCCAAATTTCCAGCTTTATTATTGAGCAGCAGTGCTTGTGGTGGTTCTCCCAGCCCAGGCAGAACTGAGATTGTAGGCGGTCTTATTGGGTTTGTATGTGCCCTTAGCAATATAGTCTTTAGGGGAGTCAGGGCTTACTCATCCATCACAAAACCTATGAGAGCCACAGTTATAGATTGGCAACAGGCTACAGAAAATTGAGTACTGTCCGTGATACTTTTATTATTTGCACTAACATACAATTTTTCAGGACAAAATTTTGGGGTGTGTCCCCTTCTTCAAGGTCCAAGCAGTACTGATTCACAAAAGTTTTAGCAGAATGTTAAAAAAAAAATTAAAAAACAAATCTCTGAGGGAAAGGGAAAAAAAAAGGAAAAACAAACAAACACACACAAACCAATGTATATGATGATGATAATAAAGCTAGCAGCAGGGTCACTGAGATAAGACAGAGGAAGAGCTATAGACTGGGGGGGGGGGCGGGGGATGACAGTCACAGAGTCACAGAGGGGGTTATAAAACTGTAGTGTAATGGGTATGGAAACGTATATTCAAATTTAAGAAGTAGGATTCTTAGTTCAAATGTTTTTCTTTCCTGACTAATTCTGAAATTCCCTTTAAGAACTAAGACATTGAGATCTTCAATAGTGTGGTCCGGTTGTGAGAAGTGATGTCCCACAGGTGTACAGAAACTATCTTCTTTATGTTCCTTGATGGAATGTCTGTGTAAATTCATCCTTGTTTGCATGTTAGTGCAAATAAAAAAAGTATCATGGACAGTACTCAATTTTCTCTGGCACAATTGCACTAATACGGCTACAATCACGTTAAGCAACAGGCTAGAAAAATTTACAGAAAAACACACGACTTCTCGCCTTATACTCCCTTGTGGGGTAACCCTTCACTCCCTCATTTGTGTACCATCCCCGACCCCTCTATATGGGCCAAAAAAGGGATCACCACACTTAAACACATAATGATCAATGGCAGGTGCATATCATTTCAAGAAATGAGGGAAGCATACTCAGTGCCTAGGTCCTTTGAATTCCGCTACTGGCAGCTGAGGCGTGCCGTCGGGGCTCAGTTCCAGGAGCCAGTGGTTTTGAAATTGGACTCTGTGGGGTGCCTCCTTATCTCCAGGGTGATGGGAAAACCATTATCCTCCCTGTATTTCTACCTCACCGTGGCCTATGACACTAAGCCGACACAAACCATGGACAAATGGAGAGTGGACATTCCAGAGCTGAGGGAGGAGGAATGGGAGGACTGTATCTCTACACTCATCCCTTCCCTGATATTGCCTAGGGATCGGTTCATACAGTTAAAATTTATACACAGGGTATATTACACCCCTCCAGATGTGCATTGAAACCCGGCTACTTCTGATATATGGTCTGGTCCTGCCCAAAAATATGCTCATACTGGGAGGCAGTGGCTGACACCCTGGGGAACGTGAGTAGAGTTGAGCGAACACCTGGACGTTCGGGTTCTGCTGGTCCGTCCGAACTTCGGGACAAAGTCCGGGTCCGGGTCCGGACGGAACCCGAACGATCGCACGGACAACGAACCCCATTGAAATCAATGGGGACCCGAACTTTTAGGCACAAAAATGGCTGTAGCAAAGTCCTGGAAACCACCAGAGGGCTGCAAAAGGAAGTAAAATGGGGGTAAGTGCCCTACAAAAAAAATGGGGACAGGGAAATAACTTTAAATATTTTTAAAAAAATAAAAACAAAAAAAAGCAAAAATGGAGGTGAATGTGGATCATCTTCAAACTGTGTCTGAAAAGTATTAATTAACGGTAGAAACCATATAACTGTTCCAAAATCATCTTCAAACTAGGGCAAGTGCCCTACAAATAAATGGGAAGGGGGGTGGATGTGGAGTAGGAGCCTAGAGGTTGACTAGGCCGTGACCGTGGTAGTGTAGGTGGAAGTGGCGGTGGTAGAGGAGTAGGAGGAGGTAGCCAACATGGTATTTTTTTTTTTGTATTGAGGCCTATTCAAAAAAAGAAGTATATGAATGGCTGTGTGAGTCCGGTCTAAATGTTTATTCTGCACAAGGTACAGACAAGTCTTGTGGGATCCATGCCTGATTCATTTTAATAAAGGTTAGCTTGTCCAC
>BLSH010012269.1:0-11395 GCA_018402905.1 Glandirana rugosa
GTGACACACACATTTTGCAGAACAGTGATATGGGTACTCCGGGCTTATTTATACTTTTTTGACATAGTTTGAAGATGATTTTAGAACAGTTCTATGGCCTCTAATGTTAATCAATACTTTTCAGACCCATTTTGAAGATGATCTCCATTTTTGCATTTTTTAGGTTTTTATTTTTTTTAAATATTTAACGTTATTTCCCTGTCCCCATTTCTTTGTAG
This sequence comes from Glandirana rugosa, assembly GCA_018402905.1. NCBI lineage: Eukaryota > Metazoa > Chordata > Amphibia > Anura > Ranidae > Glandirana > Glandirana rugosa. The sequence continues at coordinate 219 of BLSH010012269.1, forward strand.
GGCACTTGTCCCACCCTTTCCCACATTTTCCTTCCTTTTGCAGACCTCTAGGACCTTCCTGGGCTTTTTTACAGCATTTTTAAGATTCTTCATTAAAATGACCAGAACCCCGGACCCGAACCCGGACTTTTTTTGAAAAGTCCGGGTCCGGGTCCCGGACACCCCAAAGTTCGGTACGGACCCGAACTTTACAGTCCGGGTTCGCTCAACTCTAGTGGTGTATTAAAATAAATACAGCCTGGTATATATATATATATATATATATACACACAGTGTATTCAGTGTGCACTATATATCTGTACATAAGGTATATAGTACACTTGATGTGGTGTATTAAAATATATACAGCTTGTGTACAGCTTGTATAACAGTGTAAATTTGCTGTCCCCTCAAAATAACTCAACACACAGCCAACAAAAGTGAGTACACCCCTAGTGAAAGTGTCCAAATTGGGCCCAATTAGCCATTTTCCCTCCCTGTCATGTGACTCATTGGTGTTACAAGGTCTCAGGTGTGACTGAGGAGCAGGTGTGTTAAATTTGGTATTATCACTCTCACTCTCTCATACTGGTCACTGGAAGTTCAACATGGCAAAGAACTCTCTGAGGATCTGAAAAAAGGAATTGTTGCTCTACATAAAGGTGGCCTAGGCCAGGGATATGCAATTAGCAGACCTCCAGCTGTTGGAAAAGTACAAGTCCCATCATGCCTCTGCCTCTGGGTGTCATGCTTGTGGCAGTCAGAGTCTTGTTATTCCTCATGGGATTTGTAGTTCTGAAACATCTGGAGGTCCGCTAATTGCATATCCGTGGCCTAGGCTATAAGAAGATTGCCAAGACCCTGAAACTGAGCTGCAGCATGGTGGCCAGGACCATACAGCAGTTTAACAGGATAGGTTCCACTCAGAATAGGTCGACCAAAGAAGTTGAGTGCACATGTTCAGCATCATATCCAGAGGTTGTCTTTGGGAAATAGACGTGTGAGTGCTGCCAGCATTGCTGCAGAGGTTGAAGGGGTGGGGGTCAGCTTGTCAGTGCTCAGACCATACGCCGCACACTGCATCAAATTGTTCTGCATGGCTGTCGTTACAGAAGGAATCCTCTTCTAAAGATGATGCACAAGAAAGTCTGTAAACAGTTTGTCAAAGACAAGCAGACTAAGGACATGGATTACTGGAACCATGTCCTGTGGTCTGATGAGACAAAGATAAACTTATTTGGTTCAAATGGTGTCAAGAGTGTGTGGCGGCAACCAGGTGAGGAGTACAAAGACAAGTGTGTCTTGCCTACAGTCAAGTATAGTGGTGGGAGTGTCATGGTCTGGGGCTGCATGAGTGCTGCCAGCACTGGAGAGCTACAATTCATTGAGGTAACCATGAATGGCAACATGTACTGTGACATACTGAAGCAAAGCATGATCCCCTCCCTTCGGAGACTGGGCCGCAGGGCCGTATTCCAAGATGATAATGACCCCAAATCCACCTCCAAGATGACCACTGCCTTTTTAAAGACGTTTAGGGTAAAGGTGACAGACTGGCCAAGCATGTCTCCAGACCTAAACCCTATTGAGCATCTGTGGGGCATCCTCAAATGGAAGGTGGAGGAGCACAAGGTCTCTAACATCCACCAGCTCCGTGATATCGTCATGGAGGAGTGGAAGAGGTCTCCAATGGCAACCTGTGAAGCTCTGGTGAACTCCATGCCCAAGAGGGTTAAGGCAGTGCTGGAAAATAATGGTGGTCACACAAAATATTGACACTTTGGGCCTAATTTTTACATTTTCACTTAGGGGTGTACTCACTTTTGTTGCCCACAGTTTAGATATTAATGGCTGTGTGCTGAAATATTTTGAGGGGGCAGCAAATTTACACTGTTATACAAGCTGTATGCTCACTACTTTACATTGTAACAAAGTGTAATTTCTTGAGTGTTGTCACATGAAAAGATAGAATAAAATATTTACAAAAATGTGATGGGTGTACTCACTTTTGTGAGATACTGTATATATATATATATACATATATATACATACATACACACAGCGTATTGAGAGTTCACTATATATATGTACATAAGGTATATAGTACATTTGACGTGGTGTATTAACCACTTCAACCCCGAAAAGATTTCCCACTGTAGGACCAGAGCACTTTTTGCAATTTGGCACTGCGTCGCTTTAACTGACAATTGCGCGGTCGTGCAACGTTGTACCCAAACAAAATTGACGTCCTTTTTTCCCACAAATAGAGCTTTCTTTTGGTGGTATTTGATCACCTCTGCATCATTTATGATCACCGCTATAAACAAAAAAAGAATGACAATTTTGCAAAAAAAACAATATTTCTTACTTTTTGCTATAATACAAATCCAAAAAAAAAAAAATATAAAAAAACAAATGTATTCATCTGTTTTGGCCGATTTATATTCTTCCTCATATTTTTGGTAAAGAAAATCGCAATCTGCGTTTTTTGATTGGCTTCCGCAAAAGTTGCCGCGTTTACAAACCATGAGAATTAATTTCTGCCATTTTTACTTTTTTTTTTAGTAATGGTGGTGATCTGCGATTTTTTTCGGAACTGTGATATTGCAGCGGACATGTCGGACATTTTTGACCCTTTTTTGCGACCAATGACATTTATACAGCGATCAGAAATTTAAATATCCACTGATTACTGTATACACCCTGTTCCAAATTATTATGCCAATTATATTTTTCTCATTTACCTAAATAATTGATGTAAACAATAATTCTCATGTTATCCACTATTAAGAGTACAATTCAAATTTTATTCTAACAAACCTCCTATGATAACAGCATTTTTAAAAAAAATAAAAAACTTACAATGCGCTGTTTCAAATTATTACGCACAGTAAGTTTCAAAACACTTTATAGGTTGTAAAAACTGAAAATTGTCATTTGATGTGTTTGCAGCATATTTACTGAAATCAAAAGCTATTTCAATCAAACTTTTTAAACATTTTAACTTTTTAAACATTTTAACAGGTCACGTTACATTTTAACATAGGACCCCTTATTTGATAGCAGCTTCAAAAGTCTTGCATCCATTGAACTTGTGAGTTTTTGGACAGTTTCTACTTTAATTTGCTTTAATTTGTTTGCAAGATGTCAGAATAGCCTCCCAGAGCTGCTGTTTTGATATAAACATCCTCCCACCCTCATAGATCTTTTGCTTGAGGATGTTCCAAAGGTTCTCAATAGAATTGAGGTCAGGGGAGGATGGAGGCCACACCATGACTTTCTCTCCGTTTATCCCCATAGCAGCCATTGATGCAGCATTAGATGGTGCATTGTCATGCATGAAGATGATATTATTACGGAAAGCATAGTTCTTCCTTCTGTACCAGGGAAGGAAGTGATCAGTCAGGAACTCCACATACTTTGCAGAGGTCATCTTTACACCTTTGGGGCCGACCAACTCTCTTCCCATGATTGCGGCCCAAAACATGACTCCACCACCACCTTGCTGATGTTGCAGCCTTGTTGGAACAGGGTGGCCGTCCACCAACCATCCACTACTCCATCAATCTGGACATCCAGGGTTGCACAGCACTCATCAGTGAACAGGACTGTTTGAAAATTAGTCTTCATGTATTTTTCTGCCCAATGCAGCCATTTTTGCTTGTGAGCATTGGTTAGTGGTGGCTGAATGGAAGGTTTATGCACAGTTGCAAGACTCTGGAGGACTCTAAACCTTGATGTCCGTGGGACTCCAGAGGCACCAGCAGCTTCAAATATCTGTTTGCTGCTATGTAATGGTGTTTTAGCATCTGCTCTCTTCATCCGATGCATGGATCTTGCAGAAATCTTCCTCAATGTGCCTTTATCTGCACAAACCCATCTGTGCTCTGAATCAGCCACCAATCTCTTAATAGTGCTATGATCACGCTTACGTTTTATATCTAATGTTTTCATACCTCCTCCAAGACATTGAACTATTTCACTCTTTTCGGCAGCAGAGAGATCCTTTTTCTTCCTCACATTGCTTGAAAATGGTGGTCTGCTTAATAATGTGGAACAACCTCCTTTAGTAGTTTTTCCTTTAATTGGGCTCACCTGGCATTCTAATTATCACAGGTGTCCGAGATTGTTTTCAGTGATCAAAAGAGCCCTTGACACTGAAATAGAATTTGCATAATAATTTGGAACAGGGTGTAAATGTCATTGGCAGTGAAGGGTTTAACCTGCAGGGGGCGCTAGGGGTTAACTGTGTTCCCTAGGTGTGTTCTAACTGTGAGGGGGCTGGGCTACCAGGGGAGAAAGAGATCTAACTGATCCCAGTGACAGGGATCAGTAGATCTCTTAGACGCCGCCTGTCAGAACGGGGTACTGCCATGTTTACATCGGCGGTTCCCCGTTCTTTCCCTCTGGCAGCTCATCGCGGCTCGCCGGCAGACATCGGGTCCGCCCAAGCCGCGGGCACAATCCTACAGAGTGCAGCGAGAACGAGCGCGCACCGCCGGTGGTGCACTCATGCCCCCTAGCTGCCTGTCTGTAAATCGCTGCCTATTTACGGCGATTCGAGGTATGCGTCCACGCTGTCGCCGTAAATAGGGAGAGAATGGTCGGGAACCGGTTAAAATATATACAGCGTGGTATATATATATATATATATATATATATATATATATACACACAGTGTATTGAGTGTGCATTATATATCTCTACATAAGGTATATAGTACGCTTGACGTGGTGTATTAAAATTTATACAACCTGGTATATATATATATATATACACACACACTGCGTATTGAGTGTGCACTATATATCTGTACATAAGGTATATAGTACACTTGATGTGGTGTATTAAAATATATATAGTCTAGTTTATACAGATATACACACAGCGTATTGAGTGTACACTATATATCAGTGCATTTGGGGGTGTACGGTATATAGCACACTACTTGACATGTTGTCTTCAAATATATACAGTCTAGTGCATACAGATATACATGCAGCGTATTGAGTGTACACTATATATCAGTGCATTTTGGGGTGTACGGTATATAGCACACTACTTGACTTGTTGTCTTCAAATATATACAGTCTACTGTATACAGAAATACACGCAGCATATTGAGTGTACACTATATATCGTGCATTCGGGGGTGTACAGTATTTAGTAGAGTGTAGTGCGTTGCTAAAAAAAAACAAAAACCATCATGTCAGGAAAGCCACAAAGGAGAGGCAGATGTCCCCAGGCAACTAAAAGAGGGCAAGCAGCCTCTGTGTCTTCAGTGAAAGGTGGCGGACGTGGTGCATCCTCTGCAGGCGGGTCACGCTTGTCCTATTTTTCTGCTGTTGGAGGTGCTATTGAGCCACAACATGCAGAAGAGTTGGTGGAGTGGATAACAAAGCCGTCCTCATCCTCTGCCACCCAGGCTCACACAAGTTTGCCTTCCAACGCATCTGGCAAAGCGGCCTATTCCATCGGATCCTTGTCCAAAGTTACTCCTCCTGTAGCCCCACCATCATGCACCATCAAAGCGGCCTATTCCATCGGATCCTTGTCCAAAGTTACTCCTCCTGTAGCCCCACCATCATGCACGGAGGAGTCCCCTGAGTTGTTCGACCATAGTGTTGGTTACATGCTCATGGAGGATGCACAGCAGTTTGAAGGCTCCGATGTTGGTTCCCAGGTTGAGGAATGGAGTAGCGTGAGCCTAGAGACAGGGGATGTTGCGAAAGGACAAGAAACTAGCAGTCATGTTCCCCCAGCTGCAGCATACTGTTTGCTCCAGTGACGAGGAGGGAGGGAATGCTGAGGATACGGACTGTACTTGGGTGCCTGAGAGAAGAGAGGAGGAAAGTGAGGAGGAGGAGGCCCAACTCCAACAAGGCAGGATGTCCTCCAGGGGCCAGCTTAAGGGCAGTGTTAGAAGACGGAGTGCGGGGGGTTAGTAGCATTTGATTGTTGTTTCCTCTAATTCTTAGAGGAGCAGCTCTATTTAAACTTCCTGCTTCCTGTAGCAAATGCTGTCGGATCTACGTGTACCCATCCTTCCTGAGCAACGTGTGCCTGTTATCTGTTCCTGTCTCCTGTTCCTGTGACCCGGCTTGCCCGACCTTGTCTGAACTCCGCCTGTAGCGACCCTTGGCTTGCCTACGACCACCCGATTGCCTGATCCTTCTGCACTTCTGCTGTCAGCCTGTTAACGAACTCTGCCTGTACCCGACCATCCGCCTGCCTGCTCCTTTTGTACTTCCTAGCCCGCCTGTTGCCGACCCGGACTGTACGACCACTCTGCTGTCTTGCACGAGTCCCAGTGGACCTACACACACCACCAAGTGTTCCTGTCCAACCCTCGTGCCCCTCTGCGCTCCTGAACTCCCTGTTTGTTCTATTAGGGGTTCTCGAACCAGGGCCGCAAGAGAGGTTACCCCTGCAGAAGTCAGACTCATCCTCCAGGTATGTGACAGGCAGCCACCCAATTGCATCAGTCCACAGAGCTCCACAGGTGCAGGGCATTGCTGCCTCCCTGCCGACTTCCAAAAATTTCTTTGGTGTGGGCATTTTTCAGCACATGTGCAGTAGATCGCACTGTTGCCATTTGCAATCTATGTATGAAGCCGCCAGGACTCCAGCCACTTGGGCACTACTGTTTTGAATAGACATATGACGACCAGCCATGCAGTCCGTTGGCAAGAGTACCTGAAGAACCCACACCAGAAAACAAGGCGGACTCCTCCTTGCTCCTCATCTGGGATCTCAACCCCTACTATACCTGCAGTCCTCTCCAAAACCTGCACTGAGAAGAATGAAGGTGTAGCAATGTGTGCCACAACTAGTACGTGCAGCCAATCTGCTAGCAGTACACCACCAGGTGAATTCAGCAGGCAAATATCCCTACCCCAGTTGCTGAACCGTAAAAAGAAATACTGCCCCAGCCATCCACATGCTTAGCGTCTTAATGCTAGCTTGGCCAAATTGCTAGCACTCCAACTGCTGCCTTTCCAGCTGGTTGACTCTGCCCCCCTTCATGAATTTGTGGAATGTGCTGTCCCACAGTGGCATGTTCCCAAAAGAGATTTCTTTTCACGTAAGGCCATTCCAGCTCTCTACCGTCATGTGGAAGGCAATGTTTTGGCCTCGTTGAACATTGCGGTCAGCAGCAGGGTTGATATTACCGCTGACTCATGGTCCAGCAGGGATGCTACCTTTCCTTCACGGTGCACTGGGTAACTCTGCTGGCAGCTGGGAAGGATGCAGGACAGGGTTCAGTTTTGGAAATAGTTCCGCCACCACGTCTCCAAAAAGCTGGTGGTGATTTTTCCACCCCTCCTCCACCCCCTCCTCTTCTTCTACTTCTGTGGCCTCTTCTGCAGAATTGTCCTCTGAACCTGCAGTGCTCCCTAAGCGTTCAAGGGGCTATGCAAGCAGTCAGGCTAAAAGATACCATTTCGGTGCTTGAGTTAGTCTGTCTTGGGAACAGGAGCCACACTGGGGAAGAGATTCTTTCAGCTCTGTGGGGGCAGACTCAGAGGTGGTTGACGCCACAGCAGCTTGAGCCAGGAATGGTTGTATGCGACAATGGCACCAACCTTCTCTCTGCCCTCAGACTGGGACAATTGACACATTTTCCATGCTTGGCACATGTCTTGAATTTGGTAGTGCAGTGTTTCTTGACCAGGTACCCAGGTTTACCAGATATCCCGAGGCAGGCCAGAAAAGTCTGTGGTCATTTCCAGCGTTCATGTGCCAGTGCCCGGATGGCTGACATCCAGCGGGAATTCAACCTGCCCAACAACCGCCTCATTTGTGACATGCCCACCAGGTGGAACTCAACATTGGCAATGCTGCAGCGGCTGCAAGCACAGCAGAGGGCCATCAATGAGTACCTCTGTGAGCATGGCACCAGGACAGGCTCAGGGAAGCTTGGCTTTTTTTCGCCACGTCAGTGGCTAATGATCAAGGATGCATGCACTGTCCTGTCACCATTTGAGGAGGCCACAAGGATGGTGAGCAGCGATAATGCATGCATCAGTCCCACTGTCCCACTAATATTCCTTCTGGAGCACATGCTTCGTGGAATCATGGACAGGGCACTTGAGGCAGAACAGAGGGAGGAAGAGGAGGACTTCCTTTCCTCTCAAGGCTCCCTTTATGCAGAGAGCATTCCTGCAGAGCCGCCAAACACATGGGAGGAGGAAGAGGAGGAGGATTGTGTCAGCATGGATGTGGAGTATAATACACAGCAGTCTTCAAGGGATCATGGCTTTCAGGCCCCAGAAACCCAAGTAGTTGTATGTGGCTGGAAAGAGGTAGTTCCTGATAATGTCACCCTCAGTGACCCAGAGGACACTCATGCCTCCTCAAACTTACGCTGCATGGGCTCTCTGATTCTGAAAAGCCTGCGAAAAGACCCTAGGATTCATGGTATCAAGGAGAGAGATCATTAATGGCTGGCAACCCTTCTTTATCCACGTTACAAGGGTAAAGTTGCAGAACTCATCCTGCCTGCGCAGAGGGTGCAGAGGATGAAACATCTTTAGGATACCTTAAAGAAAAGTTTGTGCAACGCCTTTCCAGACCCTGGGAGTTTACCATGTCCTGCTGCTGGCCCTGGACAACGTGTTTCTGATTCTTCGGTCGTTCAGAGGCAGAGCGGTGGAGAAGGTGGCCCGGCTGAGTGATGCCTTTAAAAATGGTGCAGGAATATACAGGGGCAAGAGCAGACTTGGAGACCATTCCAACTGAGCAACCACTTACTTACTGGGTCTTGAGGATGGACCACTGGCCAGAACTTGCTCAATATGCAATTGAGCTACTTGCCTGTCCTGCATCCAGTGTGCTTTCTGAATGGACAACCGATCAAACATAACCGATCAAAGAGTGCGCCTGTCCACAGACTTGGTTAATAGGCTCACATTTATAAAAACAAATCAGTCCTGGATTAGCAGCTATCAAGACCCTGATGCTGATGCAACTGATTAAATTTGCCAGGGATCTGGTATCCCTCGAAGACTGCCACTGCTCCTATTCCTCCTGTCTCTAATCTAGAACTATATTTTGTATTTAGGGCACCACCAACACCCAAGGCCCAATTTTTCTGCACCTGATTTACAGGGGCATGCCATAACAATTTTAAAAATAATTTACAACATCAAGCCCAGTTCCTCCTTCCAACAAGAGTAACTGCAAGGGGTTACAGTGTTCTGGCACCGCCAACACCCAAGGCCCAATTTTTGGCCACCTGTTTGCTTGGGGGCTTTCGTCACAATTTGTAAACTAGTTTACAACATCGGGCCCAGTTCCTCCGTCCAACAAGAGTAACTGCAAGGGGTTACAGTGTTCTGGCACCGCCAGCACCCAAGGCCCAATTTTTGGCCACCTGTTTGACTGGGGCTTTTGTCACAATTTGTGAAGTAATTTACAATGTCAGGCCCAGTTCCTCTATCCAACAAGAGTAACTGCAAGGGGTTACAGTGTTCTGGCACCGCCAGCACCCAAGGCCCAATTTATCGCCACCTATTTGACTAGGGGATTTTATCACAATTTTTAAACTAATTTACAACAGCAAGACCCACGCCAAAATTAAAAAAAAAATGATGTGGGGTTCCCCCCCAAAATCCAAACCAGGCCCTTCAGGTCTGGTATGGAATTTAAGGGGAACCCCGCGGCAAATTTTTTTTAAAAAATGACGTGGGCCCCCCCCCCAAAATCCAAACCAAGGCCTTCAGGTCTGGTATGGAATGTAAGGGGAACCCCGCACCAAAATTAAAAAACAAAATGACGTGGGGTCCCCCTCCAAATCCAGACCAGACCCTTCAGGTCTGGTATGGAATTTAAGCACTTCAATACCGGACGTTTATACCCCCTTCCTTACCCGACCAATTTTCAGCTTTCAGCGCTCTCACACTTTGAATGACAATTACTCTCTCATGCTACACTGCACCCAAACAAAATTTTTTATCATTTTTTTCACACAAATAGAGCTTTCTTTTGGTGGTATTTAAGAACCTCTGGGTTTTTTATTTTTTGCGACATAATTGAAAAAAGTGCGAAAATTTTGAAAAAAAAAACACTTTTTTTTAGTTTCTGTGATAAAATTTTGCAAATAAGTAATTTTTGTCCATAAATTTGGGCCAAAACCTATACTGCTACCTATCTTTGGTAAAAAATAACCCAAATAAGTGTATATTATTTGGTCTGTGTGAAAGTTATAGAGTCTACAAACTATGGTGCAAATCATTGAAAATTGATCACACCTGATGCACTGATGGCCGATCTCAATTCTTGAGGCCCTGATATGTTGGGAAAGTACAAATATTTTGAAATATTACCCCATTTTGAAAAGTAGACATTCCAAGGTATTTAGCAAGAGGCATATCGAGTTTTTGAAGTTGTACTTTTTACCCACAATTCTTGGGAAAATTAAGAAATTATTATTATTATTTTTATTTTTGCACAAAATTGTCAAAACAACACGTTATTTCTCACACACAGCATATGCATACTTCCAATTACACCCCAAAATACATTCTGCTACTGTCCCCGAGTATGGCGATACCACATGTGTGAGACTTTTTCACAGCCTGGCCACATAGAGAGGTCCAACATGCAGGGAGCACCGTCATGCATTTTAGGAGCAGAATTTTCACATCTAATTTCCTAACGACCTATTACACTTTTGAAGGCCCTGAAGCACCAGGACAATGGAATTACCCACAAATGACCCCATTTTGGAAAGCAAACACCCCAACGTATATTCTATGAGGCATTATGAGTCTTTTGAATGGTTCATTTTTTTTCACAAAAAAACGTGGAAAGAAAATGAAAACGCTTTTATTTTTACACAAAGTGGTCAATTTATAAGATATTTCTAACACATAGCATGCACATAGCAAAAATTACCCCCCAAAATATATTCTGCTACTCGTCCCGAGTATGGCGATATCACATATGTGAGACTTTTTCACACCCTGGCCACATACAGAGGCCGAACATGCAGGGAGCACCGTCAGGCGTTCTAGGAGCATAAATTACACATAAAATTTCATTCATACCTATCACACTTTTGAAGGCCCCGGGGCCCCAGGACAGTGGAATTACCCCCAAAATTACCCCATTTTGGAAAGCAAACACCCGAGGTATATTCTATAATGGAAGGGCTGCAGATAGGTACTCGGGTACTCTAATGGGCTGCAGATAGG
>BLSH010012269.1:12032-33375 GCA_018402905.1 Glandirana rugosa
AGTGGACAGGCAGTCTCATGGGCTCATGGACAGTGGACGGGTAGTCTCATAGGCTCAGGCAGGTGACAGGTACTCGGATACTCTGATGGGCAGGTGACAGGTACTCGGGTACTCTGACGGACAGGTGATAGGTACTCGGGTACTCTGATGGACAGGTGACAGGTACTCAGGTACTCTGATGGACAGGTGACAAGTACTCGGGTACTTTGATGGGCAGGTGACAGGTACTCGGCTACTTTGATGGACAGGTGACAGGTACTCGGGTACTCTGATGGACAGGTGACAAGTACTCGGGTACTTTGATGAGCAGGTGACGGGTATTTCGGGTACTTTGATGGGCAGGTGACAGGGGGCAGTTGACAGGTACTTGGGTACTTTGATGGACAGGTGACAGGTACTCGGGTACTTTGATGGGCAGGTGACAGGTACTCGGGTACTTTGATGGACAGGTGACAGGTACTTTGGTACTTTGATGGGCAGGTGACAGGTACTCGGGTACTTTGATGGACAGGTGATAGGTACTCTGATGGACTGTGACAGGTACTTTGATGGGGTGGTGACAGGTACTCTGATGGACTGTGACAGGTACTTTAATGGGGTGGTGACAGGTACTCTTTATTGGGGGGGTGATCAGTGTGCTTGGTGTACACAGTAGGCGGTAACCAGCTGTTACCGCAATCTCCCTGTCACACACGATCGGTGACAGGGAAAACCGCGGTAACAGCTCGTTACCGCGGTTTGTTTATATCACATGACCGGCTGTGATTGACACAGCCGGTCACGTGGTAAAGAGCCAAATGTTTTGGCTGTTTACACGGATTGGAGCTGGGCTTTGTCCGAGGGACAAGCCTCAGCTCCGATCGCCGCGCTGCCCGCCCCCAGGGGCGCGCACAAGCGGCGTGCACAATTTTATTGGCTCTTTACCCAGATCTGGGGGGGACACAACCCCCCGGCAGACGAGCGATCCATGATTGCCGCTCTGCGGGCCCCTGGGGGCCTACAGTAGCGGCGAGAAGCGGAGGACATCATATGACGTCCACCCGGATCGAGGAACAGTCCCTGCCGACGTCATTTTACTATGACTCGGTAGGGAAGTGGTTAAGGGGAACACCACGCCAATTTTTAAAAAAAAATGGCGCGTTGTCCCCCCCAAAATCCAAACCAGACCCTTATCCGAGCACACAGCCCTGGCATGGCAGGAGGGGGTGGGGACAAGCGAGCGCCCCCCCCCCCCCTCCGAACCATACCAGGCCACATGCCCTCAACATGGGGAGGATGCTTTGAGCTCGCCCCCAAAGCACCTTGTCCTCATGTTGATGGGGACAAGAGCCTTTTCCCCACAAGCCTGGCCGGTGCTTGTGGGGGTCTGCGGGCGGGGGGGCTTATCAGAATCTGGAAGCCCCCTTTAATAAGGGGGCCCCCAGATTCCGCTCCCCCCCATGTGAATAAGTGTGGGGTACATTGTACCCCTAACCATTCATCAAAAAAGGAGTGCAGTGTAAAAAAAACAAGAGGAAGTTTTTGACAAGTCCTTTATTTTGTAAAATAGCTCTTTTCTTCTTTCTTCTTTCTTCCTCCATCTTCTCCTGGCCCAGTCCTTCTCCTGGTCTTCTGTTTCTTCTTTTAGTCTTCTTGCTTCCTCTCTTCGTCTTCAATCTTCAATCTGCATCTTCATCTTCTTTCTTCTTTCACTATCACTGCTACCATGGGGACAAGGTGCATTGAGGTGGAGGGGCAGAGCCCCCCTCACCCAAAGCACCCATACTCCCCATGTTGAGGGCATGTAGCTTGGTACGGTTCGGGGGGGCGCTCGCTCGTCCCCCCATCCTTACCGACCAGGGCTGCATGCTCAGATAAGGGTCTGGTTTGGATTTTAGGGGGCACCCCACGTCAATTTTTTTTTAAATTTGGCGCGGGGTTACCCTTGATATCCAAACCAGACTCGAAGAGCCTGGTTTGGACTGGGGGGGGGGGGGGGGGGCCCACGCAATTTTTTTAAGCGACTATTTTTATATTGCGGGGAACCGGCAATAAATTACTGCCGCAATTTTAAATGATAATTTTTCCTATGGAAATGTAATTTTGCTCTGGCTGTGTTCTACACCTCACCGAGATGCGCTCTTTTACACACAGACTAAGGACACCCCCCAGGCACAATATTTAAAGGAATTTTTCTTTTTTTTTTCACTTTAAGCATTATTAAAATCACTGCTCCTGAAAAAACGATTGATCTAAACATTTTTTTTTCATTGACACATGTCCCCTAGGGCAGGACCCGGGTCCCCATACACTTTTTAGGGCAATAACATTGAATATAAGCCTTTAAAATGGGTACTTTTGATTTTTCATGTTCAGGTCCCATAGACTTTAATGGTGTTTGGATGTTTGCCCTGAACTTTTTGTATGTTCTAGTGCGAATCGAACCGGGGGTGTTCGGCTCATCCCTTCTCCTTACAGTGATGGTCAGTGGGAAGAATGTCATAACTATAAGACAGAACAAAAGGTTAAAAATGGATACTCACAAAAGTGGCGACCCACAATGGGCCATGAATTTGCACAATGTAAACGGTGCAGACACAACAAGGGTATAGGCTGACGCGTTTCGGGGGGGCGCACCCCCTTCCTCAGAGCCACGCTATTTTGAGCGCCATAGCCCAGAGCTTATATGAGAAAAAAACCTGAATAAATTGATCAATAACTCAAGTCATTGAGAAGCTCCGTTCGTGTCGGGGAAGAGACATGGCTATGTCTCCCCCAGATTCGGACATTCCTGTGAAGGTTTTGACAGGCAGGAGGAGCTTTGCTGGTGCCCGGTTTTCCTTGGCTTCCTCACTTCTGGGTGCTATCATGTCCGTGTCCCCGCACTTCAATCACCCCTGTGGGTGAGAGAACATTTATGGCTAGGTACAAGTTTTCTATGGCATTTATTGTAACCTTCTTATACAATAATAACAATATATATATACTGTATAACAATATATATACTATACATTTATATATACAGTATCTCACAAAAGTGAGTACACCCCTCACATTTTTGTAAATATTTTGTTATATCTTTTCATCTGACAACATTGAAGAAATGACACTTTGCTACAATGTAAAGTAGTGAGTGTAAAGCTTGTATAACAATGTAAATTTGCTGTCCCCTCAAAATATCTCAACACACAGCCATTAATGTCTAAACCGTTGCCAACAAAAGTAAGTACATCCCTAAGTGAAAATGTCCAAATTGGGCCCATTTAGCCATTTTTCCTCCCCGGTGTCATGTGACTCGTTAGCGTTACAAAGTCTCAGGTGTGAATGGGGAGCAGGTGTGTTAAATTTGGTGTTATCGCTCTCACTCCCTCATACTGGTCACTGGAAGTTCAACATGGCACCTCATGGCATAGAACTCTCTCAGAATCTGAAAAAAAAGAATTGTTGCTGTACCTAGGCTATAAGAAGATTGTCAAGACCCTGAAACTGAGCTGAAGCATGGTGACCAAGAACATACAGCGGTTACAACAGGACAGGTTGCACTCAGAACAGGTCTCACCATGGTCAACCAAAGAAGTTGAGTGCATGTACTCAGCATCATATCCAGAGGTTGTCCTTGAGAAATAGACGTATGAGTGCTGCCAGCATTGCTGCAAAGGTTGAAGGGGTGGGGGGTTCAGCCTGTCAGTGCTCAGACCATATGCCGCACACTGCATCAAATTGGTCTGCATGGCTGTCATCCCAGAAGGAATCCTCTTCTAAAGATGATGCACAAACAATTTGCTGAAGACAAGCAGACTAAGGACATGGATTACTGGAACCATGTCCTGTGGTCTGATAAGACCAAGATAAACTTATTTGGTTCAGATGGTGTCAAGCGTGTGTGGTGGCAACCATGTGAGGAGTACAATGACAAGTGTGTCTTGCCAACAGTCAAGCATGGTGGTGGGAGTGTCAGGGCCTGGGGCTGCATGAGTGCTGCCGGCACTGGGGAGCTACAGTTCATTGAGGGAACCATAAATGCCAACTTGTACTGTGACATACTGAAGCAGAGCATGATCCCCTCACTTCAGAGACTGGGCCGCAGGACAGTATTCCAACATGATAACGACCCCAAACACACCTCCAAGATGACCACTGCCTTTCTAAAGCAGCTGAGGGCAAAGGTGATGGACAGGCCAGGCATGTCTCCAGACCTAAACCCTATTGAGCATCTGTGGGGCATCCTTAAATGTAAGGTGGAGGAGCGCAAGGTCTCTAACATCCACCAGCTCCGTGATATCATCATGGTGGAATGGAAGAGGACTCCAGTGGCAACCTGTGAAGCTCTGGTGAACTCCATGCCCAAGAGAGTTAAGGCAGTGCTGGAAAATAATGGTGGCCACACAAAATATTGACACTTTGGGCCCAATTTGGACATTATCACTTAGAGGTGTACTCACTTTTGTTGCCAGCGGTTTAGACATTAATGGTTGTGTGTTGAGTTATTTTGAGGGGACAGCAATTTTACACTGTTATACAAGCTGTACACTCACTACTTTACATTGTAGCAAAGTGTCATTTCTTCAGTGTTGTCACATGAAAAGATATAATAAAATATTTACAAAAATGTGAGGGGTGTACTCACGTTTGTGAGATACTGTATATATATATATATATATATATATATATATATATACACAACATTTATTTACCAATCAATTAGTTATTGTAGTTTTTTTATTAACCAATCAATTAATTAATGAATTTACCAATTGAGTCATTGATCAATTTATTCAGGTTTTTTTCTCATATAAGTGCTGGGCATTGGCGTACAGATTAGCGTGGCTCTGAGCAAGGGGCAGCTGCCCTGAAACATGTCAGCCTATACCCTTGTTGTGTCTGCACTATTTACATTGTACAAATTCATGGTCCATTGTGGGTCACTACTTTTGTAAGTATCCATTTTTAAACTTTTAAACACCTATTAAATGTGTTTGGTAATGCACTAGGTGTGCTCACCTCCTTTACGTTCTGTCTTATAGATTTTAACGAATTACCCCATCTGAGGAGGGCAGCATCCGCCTGGTTTTGGAACACCAATTTCCTTGTTGCCGTTTAAAAACCACAACAAACCTCTTCAGCGCTGTAAGTGACTGTTGTTTTGCAAGTGGGAAGAATGTCTCTTACATTGGTGGTCGGAGGGAAGAATGTCCCTTACATTGGTGATCAGTAGGAAGAATGCCCCTTACATTAAAGGTCAGTGGGAAGAATGTCCCTTACATTGGTGATCAGTAGGAAGAATGCACCTTACATTAATGGTCAGTGGGAAGAATGTCCCTTACATTGGTGAACAGTGGTAAGAATGCCCCTTACACTGTTGGTCAGTGGGAAGAATGTCCCTTACATTGGTGGTTGGAGGGAAGAATGTCCCTTACATTGGTGGTCGGAGGGAAGAATTTCCCTTACATTGGTGATCAGTAGGAAGAATGCCCCTTACATTAATGGTCAGTGGGAAGAATGTCCCTTACATTGGTGATCAGTAGGAAGAATGCACCTTACATTAATGGTCAGTGGGAAGAATGTCCCTTACATTGGTGAACAGTGGGAAGAATGCCCCTTACATTGGTGGTCAGTGGGAAGAATGTCCCTTACATTGGTAGTCAATGGGAAGAATGTCCCTTACATTGGTGGTCGGAGGGAAGAATGTCCCTTACATTGGTGGTCGGAGGGAAGAATGTCCCTTACATTGATGGTCAGTGGGAAGAATGTCCCTTACATTGATGGTCAGTGGGAAGAATGTCTCTTACATTGGTGATCAGTAGGAAGAATGCCCGTTACAGTGGCAGTCAGTGAGAAGAATGCCCCTTACATTGGTGATCAGTGGGAAGAATGCCCCTTACATTGGTGGTCAGAGGGAAAAATGTCCCTTACATTGGTGATCGGTGGGAATAATGCCTGTTACAGTGGTAGTCAATAGAAAGAATGTCCCTTACATTGATGGTCAGTGGAAAGAATGTCCCTTACATTGATGGGCAATGTGAAGAATGTCCCTTACATTGGTGGTCAGTGTGAAGAATGCCACTCTTAAAGTGGTGGTCAATGGAAATAGTCTCCCTTACATTGGGGTCAGTGCAAAGATTGCCTCACTTACAGTGGCAGTATTGAGAATGATTATTTGTGTTTTGCAGCTGACTCTTCCAAGTGGCAATGGCCCCAGAACTATGCAGGCACCATCAAAATGGGAGGTCAAATAGTCACAGCTCAGGAAACCCCTTGCAACATCTAGAGGAACCCTGGTTGAGAATGACTGGTCTAGCTCCTACCTCTTGCTTTAGATAGGGGGTTTTCTCTTTCTATACAAGTTGGTGCACTAAGGTATTCCTCTTTCATTTCTCAAAAACATAAGATCTATGCACAAAGGCAAACGAAAGCTGGCTACTTTAATCCTTCCTAAGACTGGCAAGTAAGTGACTAGTACATTTTTATAAGACAGCTATTAGCAAAAAATGAATGTTGGCAGACATGTCGGTTAAGCTACTGTATCCTCCTGTAGAACAGTCACATGACTACACAACTGGCTCAATGCGTAAAATAAGAGAGGAACATGGAAAAAATGGGCAAGAGCCTTGATGGTTCAGTGTAATCCTCCTGAAGACCTGTAATCTAAGACTTGTAAACTGTTGATCAATATTAGTTATAGGAACCATCTACAACTGAACTCCAAACAGATATAAAATTAATTAGGACAGATATTAATAATATAAAATAACTGTAGTTTTTTTCAAATGCAGCTAGTATAAGTACTTGCAATATTATGATGTCGTCAGCCTCCTGCAGTCCTCTTCACAGTAGATTGAAATACGGAGGGTCAGTACCAGCAGCCAATCAGGTTCTGCTGCATGTACTAATAAAGGAACAGGAGAGAGGAGCTAGCAGAGGGATGAACGTATTAGTGAGCTGCTGCTCCGTCACTGTCCAATCAGTTGTCTTAGGTGGGTGTTCTTTAAACTGTATTGCTGCAATGAAGTGGTTTTCAATCACCAGGCTGCAGGCTCTCTACTCTTGGGCCTCCAGCCAGCTGCATATCCTCTAATTTAATACAGTGGCTCTCAACTCCCCAACCTCTAATTGACAATGGTGCCCCTCAACCCCTGGCTTTCAAAACAAGGGCAGCAATTGTCCTCCTTTTAACCCACCATTGCTATGCCTATACCATCCATCCGAATCATACCTATATTAAGCCCCCACTTCTTAGAGATTATGAAAATGTATGCTTAAAAATGAGACACTTGGGAGCAGCAACATACAGATATAAGGAAATCAGTAATTTGTATTACTGCAATCAGTCAGTAATTTGGAGAGGAACATAAAAAAATAAAATAAAACAATAAAAAAAAAATCATGTAGTCAGACATTTTACAATTGACGTCAAACATTCAACCACCTATATGGGAATTTTGAACAAAACACTTTGCACATGACTGAATGTTTTCAGTGAACATCACTCCACTACATTTTAGTACATTAACCCCAGTAAATGCAGTAGAATTTACAGTTATGGATTTATGTCCTACAAAAAGATACTACAATGCAGTACAAGTATTTTTTTTGTATTTGACTCCAAAAATGATTTATTAAGCCACATGAGATATTGGCCTACTATAGTATTCTCTACTAGGTAAGATGATGACCATTCTGACATTGTTTGGGAGGCATAGTGGTGATGGTGTTTGAATTTTACTTACTTTTTTCCTTTTCTAGTCAAAGGGCAGATGCTGGAGAAATAAACCATCTGACAATTTCTTATATGTCCTGAGGACACTATTGGTGAGGTGCTTATACTTGATTTTGTAGATCTACACACCTGTGGCCAGTATATGCGATGCATAGCAGTTGGAGTTGAGCCACCCAAAGGTGGGCAGGAGCTACCCAAAATTCCTGGATGGATAGCTACAGAGTCATTGCAGATATCACTTCTTGAGTATTCAAAGCCAGGGCAAGCTCAGCCCTAAGGTTCCATTTATAACTAAGATATTACTATTGAGTTGGTTGAACCTTTAACTTACGACTGTTTTATCTTTCATGCTTACATATCTAAGACATACGACAAGACAACAAAAATGACATATTAAATCTATAAGAAAGAAAATCAAGATCAAGATTCAATTTGCCATTTTTCTGGTGCAGGTTCGAAAACCACACTAGCTGGTCAGGTCAACATCTCTTATTTCCTTTCCCCTTATTAAGCGCCCCCTAAAAGTCTGCCAACTTAGGCCTAGGCCTTGATGCCCTTCTCATCTAGGCCCGACAAGACCATTGGTCATTCACAACAGGTCACAGTCACTGGCCTTCTTGAAGATTACTTGTGTGTACTGTTCTCTAGTTTTGTCCAGGTTATCATAAGGCTCTGTGGGGTTGCATCCTTAAGTACAGAAAAATAAACAGCTGTGAAACTTCACAGATGGACGTGGATGGAAAGTACAGAAAAACATATTATTTTAGCATTAAAGTGTTACTTTTTTAATTAACAAGTCTTTAGGAACGCCTTTAGAAAGCTGTTGCTAAATCTGATTGATTCTGCCATCAAATGATAGAAAAGTCATAATTTGATAGACTGTGTGTTAATAACAGAGCTTTTGAGTTGCTGGAACAATTGTCCAATTCGTGATGTACATGTTCTAGTCTGAAGGGTTATTTATGACTCTCTCTCTTTCTTAGTATATATATAATAATTACACAATTTATTTGGGAACTCTAGAAATACAGATAATGAGGTAGAAGGGGGACATCAAGCAGGAGATTGTGGGTCATTTTAGGTACAATAAATAATTACAAGAAAGGTTTTCGGAAACTAAAGAAGCTATGATGAAACGAAGATGGGTTTATCCTGTCTTGAATGGAAATATTGCAACTGAGGTACTTTTATAAATAATAATTATATATTAATATATAATATGTATTTTATATATATATATATATATATATATATATAATTATACATAACTATTATTATATTATTCTGTTGTTAAAAGTAAACATTGTCATAACACAGGCTAGTACAATTTTGTTAATTAATTTTGCCATCAGGGTCAACAAGCAAAGAAATAAGAAAATAAGACTAGGAATAACAAAGCTTATAACTATAAGCTTAGGTATCTTCCAATCAAGAATACATGTAGTGGAAACCAAGAGGCAAGATTGTTTTTTCTGAGCCATACAATTGGACTTGGAGGATTGCAGCAAGGATTACAAGTTTACACAAATTTGAATTTGGAGAAGGAATTCAGTGATTAGGGTTACCAGCTGAGCATGGATATGGTTTTTCAGGTGGATGATTACAAATCTAAGTGTTTATAAGGAAAAATGTTTTTGAAGCAGCCACCATGTTAGCAGGTACTACACAGGCATTAATTCTGATCAGATAGGTTTCAATAGGTTTGACAAGGAGATAAATGCATGCCATGGGGTGGAAGGATGAAAATATGAGGCAAAAATGATACATGCATTACTGTTGGCTGAGGTGTTCATACATAAGTCATGGTAGATATTTAGAAGGATGAAGTGTTGCATAAGCATTAAGCAGGCTTGGCAGTGAGATTCATATGGGGGTTCGGTGGAGGTGTATTAAGATGAGGTGTAGTAGAGGTATGTATCAGTCTTTACAGAGGTAATCATGCATGAGCCTTGGTATATGATTAGGATCATTAGAAAAAGAAGTGTTAAGAGATGCTTAGGCTTTGCTGAATATGCAAGGATGAAGCCAGGTAGAAAAATTAATTAATGAAAGGAGAACACAAAAAACAGGAAAATGCAAAGTGATACATGCATTATGTCTAAAGATCCACCTAGTTCAAGAGGGTCATGTTGCTTGGACCAGGCCAATTTTTACATGGGCTGAGACTCAGTTCTTAGCAATGTCAGGTCACAGATGTCATGTTCAAATGATGTCTTTAGTTCCATTAGCAAGAAAAAAATAAATGTCTCAACTGTAAGCTATTGAAGGACATATCGTGGGAAAGCAGATCATTGCGAACATTAGAAGAAAAGGTATGGGTTTGAGCTCTGTAAAGTGACATGAGCTCCAGTAATGGGATATAATAGCGCTTATGGGGGAAGGGCAGTTAAAACAAGATGGCAGTAGCAAGTTTTTATTGAGCAGAGACACAGTGAAGCATAGGAGAAGGTGCACGAGTGAGCCAAGGACACAAGAGAGATGAAGACTCGTAGAGAAGGGGAAGCAGCTACACAACCCCAGGCACACAAGGTGCGGTGTAGGGGACATAAGTGTTCCAGGTAGCCAGCCCATGCTTCTCTGGTGGGCTCCTTGCTTCCTGGCAGTGAAGGTAAGCCTGGGTGCTGTCCACACAGGGGGCTTTCTCAGTCTGAGTAAATGATGAACCCAGAGAAGGTACTGTACTTGTTGTTATTGCCCCCATGAGCTTTACCACCGTCCAGCTTAATGTAGACTTCATCTCCTGCATCCAGGTGGAGGATCACACTGTTACTGGCATAGTCGTAATTCTGGTCTGCATCCTGGGCAATGGCACTGGCACGAACCTGCAAAAAGAAGCAAAGAGCGTTAACCTATTTTGGAAGACTAAGCAAGAGCTACAAACTTGATGGAGAGTGTGGAACAAAGAGAAATGGAACACTTTCTGCTAGGTTTAGTGAAGCCATTTTTAGGTGGGAATACTGTCATAGTGGGAGCAGCCCAACATCGATAGCATGTGGAAACACATTCTACCACTCTCCCAACTGTAAACAGTAAGTCTGTCAAAAAAAAAAAAGATTGCTCAATTTTAGGTGGTCAGGGACCTGTAAAAAAAAACAGTTTCTTAAAGACCCTGGATAGACCTTTCCAGGCTCAAATATTCTACTCCCCACTACAGCTGCTTTATCTCTGCTGTAGGACATGCAACTTCACTTGCTCCATACAGGGGTCTCTTTTAGAATATATTTGAAAAAAAAAAAAATCACAATTCAGGTGACACCATTACTCATATAATACTATTACAAGGGTCTTGTCTGGGTTGAGCTGGTTTTAGCAAAATTGGGGATCTTTTTTTTTTTTTTTTTGAGAATCCCAAAATTTTACAGTGTAATTGCCCCCAAAAGAGCCACCTGTACCTGAAAAATAGGTTTCAGATGGACAACAGTAGGTTAAACATTGGTGAAATCATTATATAATATGGAATAATGACATAGAGAACCCATCCAATGTGGCAGCCTCCTAATAGCCTAAAGCCTCGTACACATGCGCAGATTGTTGGCCAACCGAACATCCAACTTTTGTTCAAATTGGCTGTTGGTGGTTTTGTCTAGCGTACTGACGGAAGTCAAGTAATCGGCCAACAAAGCTGAACATAGTGACGTGTTATGAGCGTATAACCAGGAAGTTCAGGTGAATGTGATTTGTGAATTAGGAACACAGGTTACACGACCGGACACTTCCTGGATTCCGAGCATGCGTGTTTGCACTTCCAACTTTTTAGTTGGGCCAACTTCTGTACACACGAGCCAACAATCGGTCAACGCCTTGTTGGCCAACAAAAGTTTTCTAGTCTTGTCAGCCAAATTCTGTTGGACGATAATTGTAAATCGGTTGTAGAATTGTGCGTACTAATGATCGGATAATCGGCCAACGGGCTGTTGGACGACCATTGTTGGCCGATAATCGTACCGTGTGTATGGGAATTTAGTAAAGACTGAAATGAGAACTATGGTATGTAAATCTTGCCACAGGAAGAATCACAGGTTCAAACCAACCCTTCAGAGCCTATCCAAAATTGAAATAAAGTCTTTGAACAGAATTACCCTTTAAACACACACCCACATTTAATGGCTGCTATTGTGTCATGCATTTAATCTACCTGCAATGCAGACAAGCAGTGTGTGATATTATAAATGGCCTACCTAAAGTAGAAGGAAAACAAGTAATTAGGCTCACTTGTTTATTTGTCATGGAGGGCCAGTCATTTTTAGAAAAGTAAAATAAGAAAAATAATGCACTAATTAGGCAAAATCACAAGGTATAATTACCAGTGTGCTTTAATCTTGCAAGATTCATCAGAGCAAACCTAAAATTGTACGGAGATGGAAAAATCTGAATCCATTTCCTACATCACAAAGCCAATATATTTTTATATATTTTTTCCCTGCATTATAAAGCGCACCGTCTCCAACGCAGTCAGACCCTTGACTCTCCAGCCTCTGAATGCCTGCATTCCCTATCGGAAATCAATGTTCAGGCATGGTGCAGGCTGCTCTCAAGGGGTTAATCAGTAATCCCTCGATTTCCAGTGGAAGAGCGGACACCATTCTGACAGGACAAAAGCACACGTGAAGCGAGACAGCGACTCGTACACAGTACCAACAGCACAGGTGTGTTAATAAGGAGGATAAACAACACACTGTGCTAGTAATTAATGTCTCAAGTCACAAGCTCAGCTGCCAAGAACTAAGAAGACATTGCAGAGAAAGAGAGGGAGAGAGATGGAGCGGGGAGGAAGATGACTATGTGACTCATTAAAAGTCCCAGTCCTCCCTGCAAGAATAAAAAAATATACAGATAACATTTTTTCAATAGGCAACTAACAAATGAGGTAATTCGTTTGAGATGATAAGGTTAAGCAAGCAAGCTACTCCCTAACACTTCGTTCCACCAGCATCTATCCCAATTCATTAATTCAACACTGTAGACTCTCTTCTTAAAGAATTGCAGCAACGTCCTCTTTTATGTTGACATGCATATGTTTAGGTGTATATATTAGGACGTAATTTAGTCTAGACTTTGGTCCCTGATGGCCAAATTAAAGCAAAATGGTGCCTTTAGAGGATCCAGCTGTCACGTCAGTAATGGAAGGGAAGATAGGTAAAGATGGGCATAACGATTTAGCAAGTCAAGCCAATCTTCGGCCAGTGGATATTGATTAACTGCTGGATTTGTTTAAGCAATGTCAATTTTTTATAGGTAGAATGCTGTCTGTATTATATACAGTCTATCTATCTATCTATCTATCTATATATATTATATGGCTTTTATTGTCATACAATAGGTGCAGGAACTCAACACCCACCTGCAAGGTAGCAATATGTCAAATGGTGGGTGTGGTCAAATTGCACTAACAATGGGAGGGCCTCAAATAAAACCAGGAGTGCTCCATGCAGTGCAGGGTTCAGTAGTGCACTAGGCACAGGGCACAGAGTCCAGGGGTGCACTATGCATACTGACACTTTGGGCCCAATTTTGACATTTTCACTTAGGGGTGTACTCACTTTTGTTGCCAGCGGTTTAGACATTAATGGCTGTGTGTTGCGTTATTTTGAGGGGACAGCAAATTTACACTGTTATACAAGCTGTACACTCACTACTTTACATTGTAGCAAAGTGTCATTTCTTCAGTGTTGTCACAGGGGTGTACTCACTTTTGTGAGGTACTGTATATATATATATATATATATATATATATATATATATATAGGTGAGTATAAATGTTTGTTTTTAATCCCAAACTTCTGGTTTAACCACTTCAGAATTTCACACTTTAGGACCAGAGCACTTTTTGCGATTCGGCACTGCGTCGCTTTAACTGACAATTGCACGGTCGTGCGACGTTGTACCCAAACGAAATCTGCGTCCTTTTTTTCACACAAATAGAGCTTTCTTTTGGTGGTATTTGATCACCGCTGCGTCATTTCTGATCGTCGCTATAAACAAAAGAAGAGCGACCATTTTGCAAAAAAAAAAACAAATTTCTTACTTTTTGCTAAAATACAAATCCAAAAAAAAATATAAAAAAACATTTTTTTTCAATGGTTTTGGCCGATTTATATTCTTCCTCATATTTGTGATTAAAAAAAAATCACAATCGGCGTTTATTGATTGGCTTGCGCAAAAGTTGCCACGTTTACGGATGATGAGAATTCATTTCTTTTTTCAATGGTTTTGGCCGATTTATATTCTTCCTCATATTTGTGATTAAAAAAAAAATCACAATCGGCGTTTATTGATTGGCTTGCGCAAAAGTTGCCACGTTTACGGATGATGAGAATTCATTTCTGGGGTTTTTATTTATTTATTTTTTTTACTAGTAATGGCGGCGATCTGCGATTTTTAGCGGTACTGCAATATTGCGGCGGGCATGTCGGACCATTTTGACACTTTTTTGGGACCATTGGCATTTATACAGCGATCAGTGCTATAAAAATGCACTGATTAATGTGTAGATGCCATTGGCAGTGAAGGGGTAACCTGGGGGGGGCGCTCTAAGGGTTAACTGTGTTCCCTAGGCGTGTTCTAACTGTGTGTGGGCTGCCCTAGCTGGGGAAGGGGAGTGATCACAGCTTCCATATACAGGAAGGCTGTGATCACAGCCCTTCCCCATCTCACAGAACGGAGATCCGTGTTTACATGCACGGACCTCCGTTCTTTCACTGCGGGGGGGGGGGCATCGCAGGTAGCCGGCGGAGATCGAGTCCGCCCTACCCGCTCCCTGCCCCCCCCCGGACACAGTGAGCGCGCGAGCGTGTCTCCGGCGGCGCGTGCGCTTACGGTGCACAATCTCGCAGTCGGTTTGCGATATAGAACCACCTTGTCGCCGTCAACCTGCGGTTGGCAGTCGGCAAATGGTTAAAGTATAACTAGAGGCACCTGCCGGTTTTTATTGCTATCTGTGCCTCTGTTAAGGAGATTCCCCCTCTCTATTTTTCATGTTTACCATTATCATTGAAAATAAAAGAAAATCCCAAATTTTGGGCTGTCCCCAGAAAAGTAATAGAGGGGAAATCTTCCAATAGGGACTATTGCAGGGATTTCCTCTCACTTCCTGTTTGGCTATGGGACAGGAAGTGAAGGGAAATCTTTGCAATGGGACACAGATGGTGAAAAAAAATCTGGCAGGGGTTATAACCCTCCCTTGCTCTATCCAAAATGAAAAAAAAAAAAGTTTTGCCTTTAATTCTACTTTAAGGCAGATGTAAGCTTGAAATGAATGACATTTAGTTTGACAAAGCCCTGCCCCTGTGTATGAGAAAGTGCCTAAACAAATATCTTAATGGCAGGATTGCCAGATCTATTTAAATGAAAGCAAGTACAATAACATATTAATGGTTTTGATGATTGGGTTAACATATACCTAAAATCTGCAATAATATATATGAGATTTGCAAAAGACATATTGGAATCGACTTGTCAAAAAATTGTTGAAAAAAATGAGACTTCATTAACTGTTAGATAAAATGCAAGGCAAAACCGGACTGGTTGGCAGTCTATGCCCTGGCTATAAAAAGGTGATCATGCCACCAGGATGTATGGGTTAGGAGACAGCAGAAGAAAAACAATACCCAACAAGGCTAGGAAATAAACACCCAATAATGCAGAGATATTACAGTACGAATGCTGAATATTGGTTGGTTGTAGCCTCATCCGGGGAGCCCACATAGAGTTACTAATATCTAATCTGTCCTCAACCCAAGCTGACAGCTTTCTGAATAACTAGATTTTATGCAGTTCAGCTTTCACTTTGTCAAAACACAAGATAGACAAAGTATATTATATTTATTCTTTTCTGTCCCCAAAGGTACCGGTTGGTTTGATTTGTGTGCATTTACTTTATTTGGGGTTAAAAAACAGACATATTGCAGTGTTTGGCTGAATTGCTGTTGTCAGTTACTTCAGTCTGTTTCGAACCTAAAAAACAGAGGTCTCAGCTGCTTTGATTAGAACAGCTTTTATCAATCATTTTACCCCAGAGGAACCAACCAAATAAATTCCAAGTCTCTGGAGAAACTTGAGATAAAATAAATGCATTTGTGTCAGTGGCCATTGGGAAGAAAGTCCCTTTCATTGGTGGCCATTGGGAAGACTGTCCCTTACATTGGTGGTCTGTGGGAAGAATGTCCCTTACATTGGTGGCCATTGGGAAGAATGTCCCTTACATTGGTGATCAGTGGGGAGAATGTTCTTTACATTGGTGGTCAGTGGGAAGGATGCCCCTTACATTGGTGATCAGTGGGAAGAATGTTCCTTACATTGGTGATCAGTGGGAAGAATGTCCCTTACATTGGTGTTCAGTGGAAAGAATGTTCCTTACATTGGTGATCAGTGGGGAGAATGTCCCTTACATTGGTGATCAGTGGGAAGAATGTCCCTTACATTGGTGGCCATTGGGAAGAATGTCCCTTACATTGGTGATCAGTGGGAAGAATGTTCTTTACATTTGTGGTCAGTGGGAAGAATGCTCCTTACATTGGTGATCAGTGGGGAGAATGTCCCTTACATTGGTGGTCAGTGGGGAGAATGTCCATTACATTGGTGGTCAGTGGGGAGAATGTCCCTTACATTGGTGGTCAGTGGGAAGGATGCCCCTTACATTGGAGGTCAGTGGGAAGAATGTCCCTTACATTGGTGTTCAGTGGGAAGAATGCTCCTTACATTGGTGATCAGTGGGGAGAATGTCCCTTACATTGGTGATCAGTGGGAAGAATGTCCCTTACATTGGTGGCCATTGGGAAGAATGTCCCTTACATTGGTGATCAGTGGGGAGAATGTTCTTTACATTGGTGGTCAGTGGGAAGGATGCCCCTTACATTGGAGGTCAGTGGGAAGAATGTCCCTTACATTGGTGTTCAGTGGGAAGAATGCTCCTTACATTGGTGATCAGTGGGGAGAATGTCCCTTACATTGGTGATCAGTGGGAAGAATGTCCCTTACATTGGTGGCCATTGGGAAGAATGTCCCTTACATTGGTGATCAGTGGGGAGAATGTTCTTTACATTGGTGGTCAGTGGGAAGGATGCCCCTTACATTGGAGGTCAGTGGGAAGAATGTCCCTTACATTGGTGTTCAGTGGGAAGAATGCTCCTTACATTGGTGATCAGTGGGGAGAATGTCCCTTACATTGGTGATCAGTGGGAAGAATGTTCTTTACATTTGTGGTCAGTGGGAAGAATGCTCCTTACATTGGTGATCAGTGGGGAGAATGTCCCTTACATTGGTGGTCAGTGGGGAGAATGTCCATTACATTGGTGGTCAGTGGGGAGAATGTCCCTTACATTGGTGGTCAGTGGGAAGGATGCCCCTTACATTGGAGGTCAGTGGGAAGAATGTCCCTTACATTGGTGTTCAGTGGGAAGAATGCTCCTTACATTGGTGATCAGTGGGAAGAATGTCCCTTACATTGGTGATCAGTGGGAAGAATGTTCTTTACATTTGTGGTCAGTGGGAAGAATGCTCCTTACATTGGTGATCAGTGGGGAGAATGTCCCTTACATTGGTGTTCAGTGGGAAGAATGCCCCTTACATTGGAGGTCAGTGGGGAGAATGTCTCTTACATTGGTGATCAGTGGGAAGGATGCCCCTTACATTGGAGGTCAGTGGGGAGAATGTCCCTTACATTGGTGTTCAGTGGGAAGAATGCTCCTTACATTGGTGATCAGTGGGGAGAATGTCCCTTACATTGGTGGTCAGTGGGGAGAATGCCCCTTACATTGGTGGTCAGTGGGGAGAATGTCCCTTACATTGGTGATCAGTGGGGAGAATGTCCCTTACATTGGTGTTCAGTGGGAAGAATGTCCCTTACATTGGAGGTCAGTGGGGAGAATGTCTCTTACATTGGTGATCAGTGGGAAGGATGCCCCTTACATTGGAGGTCAGTGGGAAGAATGTCCCTTACATTGGTGTTCAGTGGGAAGAATGCTCCTTACATTGGTGATCAGTGGGGAGAATGTCCCTTACATTGGTGGTCAGTGAGGAGAATGCCCCTTACATTGGTGGTCAGTGGGGAGAATGTCCCTTACATTGGTGATCAGTGGGGAGAATGTCCCTTACATTGGTGTTCAGTGGGAAGAATGTCCCTTACATTGGAGGTCAGTGGGGAGAATGTCTCTTACATTGGTGATCAGTGGGAAGAATGTCCCTTACATTGGTGTTCAGTGGGAAGAATGTCCCTTACATTGGTGATCAGTGGGAAGAATGCTCCTTCCATCGGTGATCAGTGGAAAGAATGCTCCTTACATTGATGATCAGTGGGAAGAATGCTCCTTACATTAGTGATCAGTGGGAAGAATGCTCCTTACATTGATGATCAGTGGGAAGAATGCTCCTTACATTGATGATCAGTGGGAAGAATGCCTCTTACATTGGTGGTCAGTGGGAAGAATGTTCATTACATTGGTGATCAGTGGGAAGAATGTCCCTTACATTGGTGTTCAGTGGGAAGAATGTCCCTTACATTGGTGATCAGTGGGAAGAATGTCCCTTACATTGGTGATCAGTGGGAAGAATGCTCCTTCCATCGGTGATCAGTGGAAAGAATGCTCCTTACATTGATGATCAGTGGGAAGAATGCTCCTTACATTAGTGATCAGTGGGAAGAATGCTCCTTACATTGATGATCAGTGGGAAGAATGCCTCTTACATTGGTGGTCAGTGGGAAGAATTTCCCTTACATTAGTGGTCAGTGGGAAGAATGCTCCTTACATTGGTGGTCAGTGGGAAGAATGCATCTTACATTGGTGATCAGTGGGGAGAATGTCCGTTACATTGGTGATCAGTGGGGAGAATGTCCCTTACATTAGTGACCAGTGGGGAGAATGTCTCTTACATTGGTGATCAGTGGGGAGAATGTCCATTACATTGGTGATCAGTGGGGAGAATGTCCATTACATTGGAGGTCAGTGGGAAGAATGTCCCTTACATTAGTGTTCAGTGGGAAGAATGTCCCTTACATTGGTGATCAGTGGAGAGAATGTCTCTTACATTGGTGATCAGTGGGGAGAATGTCCGTTACATTGGTGATCAGTGGGGAGAATGTCCCTTACATTGGTGACCAGTGGGGAGAATGTCTCTTACATTGGTGATCAGTGGGGAGAATGTCCATTACATTGGTGATCAGTGGGAAGAATGCCCCTTACATTGGTGATCAGTGGGAAGAATGTCCCTTACATTAGTGTTCAGTGGGAAGAATGTCCCTTACATTGGTGATCAGTGGAGAGAATGTCTCTTACATTGGTGATCAGTGGGAAGGATGCCCCTTACATTGGAGGTCAGTGGGAAGAATGCTCCTTACATTGGTGTTCAGTGGGAAGAATGTTCCTTACATTGGTGATCAGTGGGAAGAATGTCCCTTACATTGGTGTTCAGTACGAAGAATGTTCCTTACATTGGTGATCAGTGGGAAGAATGCTCCTTACATCGGTGAAAAGTGGGAAGAATGCTCCTTACATTGATGATCAGTGGGAAGAATGCTCCTTACATTAGTGATCAGTGGGAAGAATGCTCCTTACATTGATGATCAGTGGGAAGAATGCCTCTTACATTGGTGGTCAGTGGGAAGAATTTCCCTTACATTAGTGGTCAGTGGGAAGAATGCTCCTTACATTGGTGGTCAGTGGGAAGAATGCATCTTACATTGGTGATCAGTGGGGAGAATGTCCGTTACATTGGTGATCAGTGGGGAGAATGTCCCTTACATTAGTGACCAGTGGGGAGAATGTCTCTTACATTGGTGATCAGTGGGGAGAATGTCCATTACATTGGTGATCAGTGGGGAGAATGTCCATTACATTGGAGGTCAGTGGGAAGAATGTCCCTTACATTAGTGTTCAGTGGGAAGAATGTCCCTTACATTGGTGATCAGTGGAGAGAATGTCTCTTACATTGGTGATCAGTGGGGAGAATGTCCGTTACATTGGTGATCAGTGGGGAGAATGTCCCTTACATTGGTGACCAGTGGGGAGAATGTCTCTTACATTGGTGATCAGTGGGGAGAATGTCCATTACATTGGTGATCAGTGGGAAGAATGCCCCTTACATTGGTGATCAGTGGGAAGAATGTCCCTTACATTAGTGTTCAGTGGGAAGAATGTCCCTTACATTGGTGATCAGTGGAGAGAATGTCTCTTACATTGGTGATCAGTGGGAAGGATGCCCCTTACATTGGAGGTCAGTGGGAAGAATGCTCCTTACATTGGTGTTCAGTGGGAAGAATGTTCCTTACATTGGTGATCAGTGGGAAGAATGTCCCTTACATTGGTGTTCAGTACGAAGAATGTTCCTTACATTGGTGATCAGTGGGAAGAATGCTCCTTACATCGGTGAAAAGTGGGAAGAATGCTCCTTACATTGATGATCAGTGGGAAGAATGCTCCTTACATTAGTGATCAGTGGGAAGAATGCTCCTTACATTGATGATCAGTGGGAAGAATGCCTCTTACATTGGTGGTCAATGGGAAGAATTTCCCTTACATTAGTGGTCAGTGGGAAGAATGCTCCTTACATTGGTGGTCAGTGGGAAGAATGCATCTTACATTGGTGGTCAGTGGGAAGAATGTCAGTTACATTGATGGTCAATGGGAAGAATGTCCCTTACATTGGTGGTCAGTGGGAAGAATGACCCTTACATTGGTGGTCAGTGGGAAGAATGCCCTTTACATTGGTAGTCAGGGGGAAGAATGGCCCTCTTACAGGGGTAGTTAGAATGCGTCCCTTAGAGACAACTAAAAAGATCATGTTATGCCACTGGCTCTGCCAAGCAGTGTTGGAACCGGAGTTAAACAGGAACCATCCACATCTCAGGAAACTGCAAGCAATCTTCGGAGGAACCCTAGAGTTCCATGGAACCCTGGTTGAGAACAGCTGGATAAGAATGTACGTGGAAATCACAGTGGCAAATCACGGTCCCTCTTTAAGGTGTGATCTTCCATGAGAAAACAAACACTTGGGTATAATAATGGATAATCCGATAGCAATCTTTCCTGGAGGTTACTCCACCCTACCTAGAACTAAACAAAAAAAAATATAATTCAATATATTAACCAGTTCCGGGCCATGTTGTGTTCATTTACTGCTGCAAGTTGGCAGTGTAGTGCGAATCGCTGTCTATAAATGACGATCTGCGCACACACAATATCGCAGTCCTGATAAAAATCGCAGATCGCTGCCATTACTTGTAGAAAATTTTTTTTGTAAAAACGCCATTATTGAATTCTCATGGTTTGCAAACGCAGCAACTTTTGTGCAAACCAATCAATAAACTCCGATTGCAAATTTTTTTTTTTCTACCACAAATATGTAGAAGTATCTATATTGGTCTAAACTGATGAATAAATTATTTTTTTAATATTTTTTTGAAGCTCTTTTTTCGTTTATAGCAGTGATCAGAAATGGCGCAGAGGTGATCAAATACCACCAAAAGAAAGCTCTATTTGTGGGAAAAAAAAGGACACTAAATTTGTTTACGTACAACGTCGCAAGATCGCGCAATTGTCAGTTAAAGCAACGCAATGGCGAATCACAAGAAGTGCTCTGGTCCTAATGTGGGAAATCCTCCCGAGGCTAAAGTGGTTAATGTACTAAAAAAAACAAAAAAAAACCCATTAAGAC
>BLSH010012269.1:43569-58389 GCA_018402905.1 Glandirana rugosa
CTGGACAACCACGGGGAACTCCTGACCTTAACTCTTTGTGACTACATCTGTTATAAACCAATAGAGACTCAAGTGGAAATGGTAGACGGGGTCGAGAGACGTCTGGAAATATTATAGTATAAACCTTATCACGTCGAGCATACAAACCTTGACACGTGCATCCTGCACACTACAGATGTCTTTCTTTGTATTCGTCGAAACTACCCTTTTTCTTTTTGTAACGTCCACAGACTTCCGTTCGGCCTAAGACAGCATCTGACACTTCTTAGTTTATTCCACAATACATAGTTTATCCTCGACGGTACGGAGAATTATTTGGTACCTTGCACTCTAGTTAAATCTAACAAAGTCTAAAAAAAGGAGATAAGTAATCTGACTGGTTGTTACAGATCCTTAGCTGAGAACATTTAACCAGGAGGTGCTATCAACTGACTACCTTGTGCCTATATCACACATTAGATGGCACGGGGGATATATTTAATGCTGGTTTATTAAGAGGCATGGCAGCTCCTATTTGATACATAACACCTTATTTGATTCTTCACAGTCTACGACAGAATCCGGCTTGCCTTCAGACACCTGCAATGTTTTTCTTTTTCCCATCAAAGCTGCTTATGTTTCTTTCTGTAGACATCACACGTCCTACGTGCACAGTTCCAAACATACGAGCTGCACTATTCCAAATATGATATTATAAAGGTCTGCAGAGAGCTGGGGCAGATGGTAAAGGTGAACTCAGAGATAACCAAATATTGTCTACATCAGTGTTTCTCAATTCCAGTCCTCAAGGGGCACCAACAGGTCATGTTTTCAGGCTTTCCATGATTTGATTTGAACCTTCTCTTCTGGGGTCCCCCAGCGGCGCTCCTGGGCTCTTCCTCGAGTGCCCCATCAGAGAAGCGATTTCCCTGGAGTCACACGTGCAGGCGCGCTTCCGAGTCCTGCTTCTGTGTCCATTGACACAGACAGCAGGACTCGGCCCCGCCCCCCGCGTCACTGGACTTGATTGACAGCCAATGGCTCCCCTGCTATCAATCTATCCAATGGGGACCGGCTTGAGCTGCTAGGCTCATCCCCGGCTCGGGAATGATCATGCTCAGGTGGCTGCTGCAAAAGAAAAGGTTTTTCACCTTAATGAATAGAATGCATTAAGGTGAAAAACCACAAGGCTTTACAACCACTTTAAACTCATGCTCAAGCCCATGTATGAGCCCGCGCTCAAAGGAATGTGCATGCGCATTAGGCTTGTGCAATTCGTTTTGTTCCGAATGTAATTTTTACCGAATTTTGCAAAATTCATCAATTTAGACGATTTCCGAATTGCGGTAATTCGGCAATTGCGGTAATTCAGAAATTCGAAAATTCTGGGTAATTTAGCAATTGCGGTAATTCGGAAATTTGCGGTAATTGCGGTAATTTGGAAATTCGGCAATCGGAACAGCCGAAAATCTGAAATTCGGAAATTCAGCGATTCAGAAATCTGAATATTCGAAAATAACTAAGAACATTTGAAATAATAACTAACTAATAACTATTAAATTATAGGTATTGGAATTTCCTTGAAAGTGTGGCTGTTAGTGAACTTAACTATGAAATGTATCACTTTTTGGAAATTCTGAAATAAGAAAGAACATTTGAAATAATAAGTTATTTATTTATTATTTTAACTTATTATAATAAGCTATTATTATTAAAAATGTTCTTTCTTATTTCAGAATTTTCGAATTTCAGAAATAAGAAAGAACATTTGAAATAATAATAAATAACTATTAAATTATAGGTATTGGAATTTCCTTGAAAATATGGCTGTTAAATTTCATATTTAACCACTTAACAGCCGCCCTATAGACAAAAGACGTCTGCAGGGCGGTTGCTTAACTCTGGGAGGACGTCTATTGACGTCCTCCCATGAATGCGCTTCCCGCACGCCCCCTGGGGTGTGCACACGGGAACATCCATGACTGGGGACCCTGCGCATCACGGATCCCGGTGAATGGCCGCTGTGAGCGGCCTTTTACCACGTGATTGCGCCTCAAATGACAGCGCGATCACATGTAAACAAGCCGGCGCTTCCACCGGCTTTTCTCTCTCCTCTCCGCACCGATTGGTGCATTGCGAGAGGAGAGAGGGGGGAGAGAGGATGTGCTGCAGCGCTGTGGGCGATGTGTAATGCCCACATCGCTGCTAAGTGACAGTTAGCAACCCCCACCATCCATCCACCACCCACCCAGCCATCATCACCCCATCCATTTACCACCCACCCAACCATCCTCAGCCCATCCATCCACCACCCACCCAGCCATCCTCACCCCATCCATCCACCACCCACACAGCCATCCTCACCCCATCCATGCTCAGCCACCCATCCTCACCCATCCATCCATGCTCACCCATCCAGCCATCCTCATACAGCCATGTTCACCCATCCAGCCATGCATGCTCACCCAGCCATCCATCCATGCTTACCCACCCAGCCGTGCTCAGCCATCCATCCATCCATGCTCACCCACCCAGCCATGCTCACCCATCCATCCATCCATGCTCACCCATCCATCCATGCTCACCCATCCATCCATCCATGCTCACCCACCCAGCCATGCTCACCCAGCCATCCATCCATGCTCACCCACCCATCCATCCATGCTCACCCAGCCATCCATCCATGCTTACCCACCCAGCCATTCTCACCCAACCATCCATCCATGCTCACCCATCCATCCATCCATGCTCACCCAGCCACCCATCCATGCTCCCCATCCATGGCTCATTTCTGCCTCATTCATGCTCATCCATACCACATCAGTTCTCATCTGTGCCACATCCATGCCACTACAGTGCCCATTCGTGCCACTACACTGCCCATCCGTGCCACTACAGTGTCCATCCATGCCACTACAGTGCCCATCCGTGCCACTGCAGTGCCCATCCGTGCCACTACACTGCTCATCCGTGCCACTACCCTGCCCATCTGTGCCACTACAGTGCCTATCCATGCCACAACAGTGCCTCACAATAGTGTAAAAGGTAGTCAAATTAGATTTGAAATGTATGCCCCTAGAACACCTAACGGTGCTCCCTGCATGTTGGGTCTCTGTATGTGGTCAGGCTGTGTAAAAGTGTCACACATGTGGTATCGCCATACTTGGGAGGAGT
Organism: Glandirana rugosa; assembly: GCA_018402905.1. Lineage (NCBI taxonomy): Eukaryota > Metazoa > Chordata > Amphibia > Anura > Ranidae > Glandirana > Glandirana rugosa. Next base: position 46,723 of record BLSH010012269.1, read on the forward strand.
AGCAGAATATATTTTGGGGTGTAATTTTTGCTAGGTACATGCTGTGTGTTAGAAATATTGTATAAATCGACAACTTTGTGTAAAAAAAAAATGTGTTTTCATTTTCTTTCCACATTTTCCAAAAACTTGACAAAAACTTCACATGACGTGGAAAAAATGACATGTTCAAAAGACTCATTATGCCTCCTAGAATATACGGTGGCGTGTTTTCTTTCCAAAATGGGGTAATTTTTTGTGCGTTTCCATTGTCCTGGTGCTCCAGGACCTTCAAAAGTGCAAGAGGTAGTCAAGAAATTATGTGTGTAATTTATGCTCCTAGAACGCCTGATGGTGCTCCCTACATGTTGGGTCTCTGTATGTGGCCAGGCTGTGTAAAAGACTCACACATGTGGTATTGCCATACTCAGGAGGAGTAGTAGAATGTATTTTGGGGTGTCATTTGTGGTATGCATATGCTGGTTGTGAGAAATAACCTGTTAACATATGACAATTTTGGGGGAAAAAAAATCTTCATTTTGCAAAGAATTGTGGGAAAAAATTACAACTTCAAAAAATTCACCATAACCCTTACTAAATGCCTTGGGATGTCTACTTTCCAAGAAGGGGTAATTTGGGGGGTATTTGTACTTTCCTGGCTTGTTAGGGTCTCAAGAAATAAGATAGGCCATCAGTACATCAGGTCCAAAAAAGAGAACCACTGCCTCCACCTATAACTGGTCTCTGAAGTAAGGAGCATTGGAGGGCAGCATATAGACAAACAAACAGCCAAGGAATAAATCCAAGGAAAAACCAAGCTCACTTACCGACCAGCTTGCGACCATCCAAATTGACCTGTCTAACAGTATGCGTTAAAAGCAGGGGATTGGTTACACACATTAATTAATGCATGTGTAAGCTGGAGGGCCCCGTCAAGGCTCCCTGCGTCCTCCAGACCTATCTCTAACTGAAAGAGACTCCACAGTGGAAGCACATGGCAGTGGTTCTCTTTTTTGGACGTTTTGCATTGGTTGGGGAAACGCACCAACACCTTTGCAGTTATTTAGCTACCTGCTGGGTGTCTGGTGCGTCCCTATAACCATAGGAGGGATGGGCTACCTCCACACCACCTGCCTTCATCTATCTCATCAAGATGCATGTGCTTCCACTGTGGAGTCTCTTTCAGTTAGAGATAGGTCTGGAGGACGCAGGGAGCCTTGACGGGGCCCTCCAGCTTACACATGCATTAATTAATGTGTGTAACCAATCCCCTGCTTTTAACGCATACTGTTAGACAGGTCAATTTGGATGGTCGCAAGCTGGTCGGTAAGTGAGCTTGGTTTTTCCTTGGATTTATTCCTTGGCTGTTTGTTCATCAGTACATCAGGTGTGATCAATATTCAGTGATTGGCACCATAGCTTGTAGACTCTATAACTTACACAAGGACCAAATAATATACACTAATTTGTTTGTTTTTTTTTTTACCAAAGATATGTAGCAGTATAAATTTTGGCCAAAATTTATGAAGAAAAATTACTAATTTGAAAAATTTTATAACAGAAATGAAGAAAAATTCATTTTTTACAAAATTTTCGTTCTTTTTTTAATTATAGCGCAAAAAAATAAAAAACCCAGCGGTGATTAAATATCACCAAAAGAAAGCTCTATTTGTGTGAAAAAAAGGACGCAAATTTCATATGGGTACAGTCTTGCATGACTGAGTAATTGTCATTCAAAATGTGAGAGCACTGAAAGCTGAAAATTGGTATGGTTGTTAAGGGGTTTAAGTGCCCAGTGGTCAAGTGGTTAAATTCACTATCAGCCAAATTTTTAAAGGAATTTACAATACCTATAATTTATTATTAAATTCTTTCTTATTTCCGAAATTCGGAAATAGTTATTTATTATTTTTATTTCAAATGTTCTTTCTTATTTCCGAATTTTGGAAATTCGGAAATTAGAAAGAACATTTGAAATAATAATAGCTTATTATAATTTTAAATTAAATTTAATAAAAAAAAAAAAAAAAAAACTAAACCCCCAAAAAAACGAATTTTTCAGTCATGCACAAGTCTAATGAGCATAGAACTGTGCATGGTATTAGGACCCAGCAAGCATCCACATAAGCACGTGTGCATTGCCGTGCATGTTTGCTGGACTTTGGTGTCCAGTGGTCTATTTAAAGCCATACAGGTCTTTGGATTATTGCTGAGTGGTCGTTAGCTGTTGCTGCCTGTGACCTAATCCCATGAACTTCTGTATCCAGACCCGGCTTGTTGACTTTGCTTGTTCCTGAACCCCTGTTGCTGACTCTGGCTTGTGACTCTAACCTTGTCTTCTGCCTGCTATTCCAGTACCTCCTCTGCCTGCTTGATATTGACCTTGGCCTGGCTTTGACTCTGCCCCTGGTTCCTTATTCTGAACTCCTGCCCCCCGATTGTTGCCGACCCCTGCCTGTCTGACCGTGTATTAGAAATCCTGCACCTGCTAGCTATCAGCCTGCCTGCAGAACTGTCTCCTGACCTGGATCTTCCACAGGCACTCATGCTACTCTGTGCCCTTTTATATCCTTTCATCATCCCCAGGGTAGACAGGACAAGAAGTGTAAGGGATGCCCTCTCGCCAACTCAGCTTCAACCAGGTACATGACAGTAGATGTGTGGTGGATCTGAGGAATTGATTGTTTAGATTTTCCTGACAATTTTCTAGAGATCCACATAACAAGGGATCACTGAAATGCCATGAGAGCTCTGCCTGGGAAACACTGCCAAGATGTGGGCTGTTATGCTGCTGGGCTGTGCCCCCAGTTGGGGGGGACAGTCAGGGTTCCCTGAGGGGCTGGGAACCTGAGGACCCTAATGGACTTTCAGTTACTAGCTATGGACTTACTGCCTTTAGGGTCATTGCCAATCATGGACTCTAAAGACACTTGGTAACTCTGTGGATTATTTGCCTTAATGGACACTTGCCTTTAAAGGACTATGAGCTTGCTGCTACTCAGGTATGATTACCCTATGGGCACTAGGGAACCTTTGTACAGGTATGCATGTGAAGCAGTTAGAAGAATAATTGTTCCTGTATGTTTGCATTTCTTCAATAAAGACTGTTTGTGTTTTTTTTTTTAAATGCCTGGTCTGAAGCAGTGCATTGCATGGTGTATCTAAAGAACAAGACTTGTAACAAAGGGACTGTAAGTTACAGGAGATACAGTACATTTTATTCCAGCGTGTAGTTTGCTGTCTAGTGTAGGCTATAGTGTCGTTGCTAGGGACAACTATACACGAGTCTTGCTTAAAGTGGGAGTAAACTCCCATGCATGAATTTTAGCTATAGCTAAGTCTATAATAAGGCTTACCTATAGATACTGTGAATATCTCCTAAACCTGCACTGTTTAGGAAATATTTACTGTACATGCAGCTGGTGACGTCACCGGTGCATGCATTCTGAAGTCTTGTGCCGTAAAGCACGGGAGAGACGTCATCAGGGCTCTGGCTACTCACACATTATAACTTTGCCTTACAGGTTACAAAAAAAAGTTGCAGGCAGTTTACTACTGCTTTAAAGCAGCCAACTAGCCAGGGAATGGGTGACTTGGCATAGGGTGATGGTTACTCTGTTAGTGAAGGGGTTTAAGTGCTTGACACCTTCACTTGAGGCCGGTTCCCCACATACTGGGATAGGTCCTGCAGCACAGCGTACCTAGGGACCTAGACTGGAAGTCACGGGAGAGTTATGTTATGTACAGAGGGGACCCCTAAGTGAGAATGAGCAAGCACGTAGTTACAGAGTGAGGTTCATTCCCTGTATCCATTGGTAACTGTGGACATGTCACTGGCATACCTCCCAACTTTTTGAGATAGGAATGAGGGACACCTAATAGCAAAAGTATGTAAACAGGACACACCCCTTGCCACGCCCCCTTAAAGGAGAATTATAGAAAAAAAAGATTGGTTAAACCCACAAGAGCTTTTTTATGACTATTATTCCTTTATACTGGTTTTTGACATTTATAAATGCAGCAGTTTAGAACTTGGATGAAAGGATTAGCACTGGGAAACTTTTTTAAAGATAAAAAGTACATTTTATATACAACTGTATAGATCAGACCAAAATTAGGGTCAAATGAGGAAGAAAGAGGGATTTATTCCAAATCAGGGACAGTCCCTCAGGTACAGTTGGGAGCTATGCAGTGGGAGGGAGGTGACAGGTATTTCTGGGTTGATGGATGCCAGTACAGGCTCTGCAGCACTTGTTCCTAAATGCTGTGTACCTGGGAGCTGGTGTTCTCCAACTGTAGTGGTTTCTAGAGTGCTTTGTGTACAGTACAGCCAGTTAACCATGAGTTACATAGTTACATAGTAGATTACGGTTGAATAAAGGCAACAGTGCATCCAGTTCAATATGTGTAGGTGCGTGTAGAAAAATAATTTCCCATATCCCTGTATATTGTTTTCGCTAAGATGCATGTCCAATATTCTGTTAAAGTTATCCATACTGCCTGCCGAAACCACCGATTGTGGAAGAGAGTTCCACATCTTTACCTTCCTGACAGTGAAAATCCCCCTACGCAGCTTAAGGTTAAACCGCTTCTCTCATTGTGTGGCCCCGTGTCTTCTTACAATTCCTACGAGTGAAAAGTTCCATACTTACACTAGGATCACCATTGAGATATTTGTATATCGCTATCACGTTCCCTCTCCAGCGTCTTTTCTCCAAGGAGAATACATTTAGCACTTGTAGTTGTCCCTCATAATTGAGGTCCTCGAGCCCCCATATTAATTTAGTTGTCCTTCTATGGACTCTCTCCAGCTCCAGCACATCCCTTCTGAGGATCGGTGACCAGAACTGGACGGAATACTCCAGATGCGGCCGAACCAGAATTTTATAAAGGTTGCTTGAGGGTTTACTGTATTCATTGTGGCTCGCTTCTAAGTCTGGAGTTTTGTCTTAATGTTGAATTTGCATGACCGCAAATGCCTGCCTACAACCTAGGCAATTAGCAAGTGTAGTTCTCAGTGTCCTCCACTAGGGCACCTAAGCCCCATCCACAGAAGTCCAGCATCTTCTAGCACTTTCTTCCCCAGTCTGACTGTTCCATTCATTGAAATTCAGTTCTTTCATTCATGCCAGCCCAAATGCAGTCTACCTAGGAACACCTTTGTTCCCAGACTGACGTTGGACCCATGAAAGCATTTTGCCATTTCGTAACTGCTCCCAGGAGCCAACCTAGTGCTTGCACTAGGAGCACCAAGGCAGGGTGGTGTGAAGTTTTCAGGTAGCTATGCCCCCTCGCACCAGCCATGATCTTCCTGTGTTGCATAGGGAAGCACAGAAACCCAATGATGATACTACGAAAGCGTGCTGGTAGAACTTTAGGCCACTGCACCTACCAGCACGCTTTGCCCAGCACACTTTATCAATTACACCAAGATTAGAATGGGGTAGATGTGTCTCCCAAGTACTTTCCATCTTTGGTATGGATCACTTTTTTCAACATGACCTGCACCCTGGTTGTCCCCTTGTTTTGGACGAGACCATCCCTGCCTCAGCCCCGGGTCAGACATTGTCTTGGCACTCCCCTCCTTCCTGTAAGCTAGGCTACACCTTTGAGCTGACATTTACAGAATAGCATTGCACTCCTGATGAGTGGCTGTACGCCTCAAAACACGTAGAGTTTTATCAATGCTTTTACCATCTGATTTCTATATAATCCTTCATGTACTCGCTCATGCATATGATTTTATCATGTATACGAATTTTACTCCAGCTATCATGTGATATGTCAGCTCATTTATGGCCTTTTATGGCTAGATTATTGTTATATATCATGTCATTCCAAATCATGTAACATTTTACCCAGTATGTTAAATAAAAATATATACTCTTTATACATTTTGTACTCCTTTCTTGTATGTGGCATACCTCATATAAAGTCCCATGACCAAATTTTCTTGTTCTGTAAGCATATTGATGAGTGGGAGGAAGAACCAGGAAAGGCAAAATCTAAGCAGATTTCACTAAAGCTTTACTGGTGCTCAACTCCGGTCCTCGGGACCCACCAACAGGCCAGATTTTAAGTATTACCTTGGGGAGATGCAGACTAGAATGCTGCAATCATGAGCATCAAATGGGGTATGTGATGTATTTCAGTTATCCTGCAAACCTGGCCTGTTAGTGGGTCCCGAGGACCAGAGCTGAGAACCACTGATCTAAAGTCACCTTAAGGGTAAGTCTTGACAGTTATTATATACAGGGCCGGCTCTACCTATAGGCGGAGTAGGCGACCGCCTAGGGCGCACTGGCGCCTAGGGGCACCTGGCCACTGTTGATCTGTCACTGGCTGCTCTGCATTGATTCATGTAAAAGCTGACATTGTCTGACTGAGATAATGAGATTGTATTATCACATGCCATCTGCAAATCTATATAGAAATAGTGACTGATCTGCCAAATATCCTCCCTCCGCCCCCACCCCCCATGAGGCTGTATTTGATGGGCACAGGTGACGCTGTATTTGATGGGCACAGGTGACGCTGTATTTGATGGGCACAGGTGACGCTGTATTGATTGGCGCTGGTGAAACTGTATTTGACGGGCACAGGTGAGGCTGTATTGATTGGCGCTGGTGAAGCTGTATTTGATTGGCACAGGTGAGGCTGTATTGATTGGCGCTGCTAAAGCTGTATTTGATGGGCACAGGTGAGGCTGTATTGATTGGCTCTGGGGAAGCTGTATGCAAATCTATATAGAAATAGTGACTCACACCCCCCCCCATGAGGCTGTATTTGATGGGCACAGGTGACGCTGTATTGATTGGCGCTGGTGAAATTGTATTTGATGGGTACAGGTGAGGCTGTATTGATTGGCGCTGGTGAAACTGTATTTGATGGGCACAGGTGAGGCTGTATTGATTGGCGCTGGTGAAGCTGTATTTGATGGGCACAGGTGAGGCTGTATTGATTGGCGCTGGGGAAGCTGTATTTGATGGGCTCTGGTGAGGCTGCATTTGATTGGCGCTGATCAGGCTAGGCAAGGAAAAGGGGTGGAGTCAGGGGTGGGGCCAAGGGGGGGAGGCAACATGTGGTTTCGCCTAGGGTGTCAAAAATCCTTGCACCAGCCCTGATTATATAAGACTAAATATTTAAATATGGGTATAAGCCCAATGGTGGTGGTTTTCTAATATAATACCCATGCAAAAGGATCGTTTGTCCCTAAAAATTCCAGGTGAACCGAGACGGAGACCGAAATTGGATAGGAGAAGGAAGGAGGCACCTAAGAGGAATGAGGGAAGGCATTAGAAAGAAGAGAAGGTGTTTTTTAGGATATGGAAAACATCAGACGGCTGAAAGTAGGGATGAGAAAGAAGAAAGAGCGGCAGGGGGAGAGCCGTAGACAAGGAGGAATATTCTGTCACACAAGAGAATGACGAAGCTTTGCCAAGACAAGCTAATCAGAAGCGACATTTGAAGAGGTGGATTTGTCCCAGCAGCTGCCAGCGTGTTTATGTGGAGCAGATGTATTCATTTTATGCAATAGAGAATGGAGCCAAGGACCCCCACCCCCCTTCATCACGTGCACGTGGGGGGTCAACCGGCAAGCAGCTTGTTGGAAGGTAGAATTAATTCTGGAATAATCACCGAGAAAGGATGGGAAAGTGGTTGCTGGGATGAGGGTGTGAAAGAGGTGTAGGGAGCCTGGGAACAGCTGCAAGGAGAGAATACACGGAATCTAAAGAGGGGGGAGCGACAAGGTGTAGGAATGGTGAAACTTACTCATAAGTCTTTACAACAAGAGTCTTCTCTGGATCGGGATTATTCTGTCAATCATCACGATCTTTATTCATTTTGATGATTTTAAAAAATAAACATTCTACAGCAGCCTTTTTCAAACTTTTTAACATAGAGGAACCCTTAAAATAATTTTCAGGTCTCATGGAAACAATGACAATATGACATGGATGACAATAATTACTATAACTACAGCTCACAGTACATTAATGTGCTGGTCAGTGGGAAGAATGTCCCTTACATTGGTGGTCAGTGGGAAAAATGTCCCTTACATTGGTGATCAGTGGGAAAAAATGTCCCTTAAATTGGTGGTCAGTTCGAAGAATGCCCCTTACATTGGTGGTCAGTGGGAAGAATGTCCCTTACATCGCTGATCAGTGGGAAGAATGCCCCTTACATTGGTGATCAGTGGGTAAAATGCTCCTTACATTGGTAGTCAGTGGGAAGAATGCTCCTTACATTGATGGTCAGTAAGAAGAATGCTCCTTACATTGGTGGTTAGTAGGAACACTGCCCCTTACATGGTGGTCGGTGTGAAGAATGTTCCTTACATCGTTGATCAGTGGGAAGAATGCCCTTTACATTGGTGGTCAATGGGAAGAATGCCCCTTACATTGATGATCAGTGGGAAGAATGTCCCTTACATTGATGATCAGTGGGAAGAATGCCCTTTACATTGGTGGTCAGTGGGAAGAATGCCCCTTAAATTGATGATCAGTGGGGAGAATACCCCTTACATTGATGATTAGTGGGAAGAATGCCCCTTACATTGATGATCAGTGGGAAGAATGTCCCTTATATTGGTGGTCAGTGGGAAGAATGTCCCTTATATTGGTGGTCAATGGGAAGAATGTCCCTTTCTTTGGTGGTCAGTGGGAAGAATGTCCCTTATGTAGCTATGGCCCCGACCTCTGTAGAGCTGATGGTGAACTTCACGGTCAGGGAGAGCTGACATCCATCCTTACAGCTTGGGTTACTAGGCATAGTGGGTGTGGTGCAATGCTGAATAAAGTTGAGCGCCAGACACTTTGAGAATGCTGAAAGAGATTTATTTTTCTCTTTATGAACTGATGAGAGAGGTTAGGGTCAGGACACCCTTAGAACTAGTGCAACAGCACTTTTGCAGACTTTGAGACTTCAAACAGAAGGATATAACAGCTTCACAGTTCAAAACTGTGGTGTTAAAGAGTGGCTCAGAAGCAATTTCCTTAGTTGATTGAACTTGTGCTTGACTTCAACTCAGCTCTAACACATACCCACTGGTATCCCCGCCCTGCAGAACTGGCCTCCATCTCGCAGCCTCTCGCTGCAGCTTAAATTCCCCACTGCCACTGGGTTCCTAGTGCTCCACACAGCCAACCTTCTGGACTTCACCCGCGCTATCCCGCTGGGCGTTTTCTTCACCAGGGGCGTCACCCCTTTAGATTCCTGGGTCCCTAGCTTGACTTCCACTGAGATTTTCCCACCTCTTCACTGTCCCTGCTGGCAAAAAGGGCTGCTCTGGTACTCTCTCTCTACTTTGCCCTCCAGACTGTAACAAGAGGAGTGTTGTCCCTTCCGCTGGTGACAGTTCACCCTTTACCTCTGGCCTTGGCTTACAACTTGCCACTGTCGACAGGAATGACAGTCCTTCCCCGACTGGCAACTGTGTCCTTTCACCTCTGGCAAAGAGGGGTTCTACGGCCGGTAGAACCCGCAGGAAGGTTAGGCTTCCTTACGCTAAGCCCCAACCTCTGCAACTCCTTCCTCTCCTGGGTAGGCTTCAGGCTGCCTAACTCCCAGGAACTCCCGGATAGGCCTCAGACTTCTGGCCTAGCAGCTGGGAGCTGTAAAACACATGTCCACCCAGACAGCTGTCCGGGCGGCACAGAAGTCCCCGGTCACCTGACTTCGTTCCAATAAATAGGCTCTCCCAGCAGGACATGGGGCTGAAGAAACCCCCCCCCCCCCATTGGCCAGAACAACCTATCCACTTACATTCCAGGTTCATTTACACCTTGTCAAAACAGTGGCAGGAATGACAATGCCACCCAAAGGCAGAGAAGAGGAATGCATCAACCCAGAACCGGAGAGAAAATAGGATCCTACAATAATCAGCCAGGTTAGTTACTACCTAGCAAAACTAATTTTATTAGCATCCCGACTCAATCCAGGGTGCTACACTTATATTGGTGGTCAGTGGGAAGAATGCCCCTTATATTGGTGGTCAGTGGGAAGAATGCCCCTTACATTGGTGATCAGTTTGAAGAATGCCCATTACATTGGTGGTCACTGGGAAGAATGCCTCTTACATTGATGATCAGTGGGAAGAATGCCCCTTACATTGGTGGCAAGTGGAATGACTGTCCCCCCTTACATGGTGGTCAATGGGAAGAATGTTTCTTACAATGGTCTTCAGTTGAAGGAATGCCCCCCCCCTTACAGATAGGGTACCTAATAAGACAATTGGTGTCAGTAACTACATATATGACAGGTGAAAACTGCTCAAGGAACACCTGGCAACATCTGGAGGAACTCTGGTTGAAAAAGTCTGTTTCAAAAATATTTAAAGCATTTTTGAATTTCAGAGACAGAAAGAATTGGGGACTGAGCAACTGAACAAGGGCCCTCTGAAATGTTTTACTGGGCATAGATCATTTCAGATCAGGGATCTGCTCCTACTGTCACATGGACCTGGACAACTGCTCACTTCTAAGACAGGTGATGCACTTACCATAATCCTGGATTGCAGCAGCTGTCTTTACACAGTGAATGTGTTTGTGCTTGGGTAGTAGTTGAATGGGAAACCCAAAAATACCTTGCACAGCTCTAATATTCAAATACCGACTCCAAATCATTTGGTGGAGGGGGCATTATGGTGTGGGGTTGTTCTTCAGGGGTTGTGCTTGGCCCCTTAGTTGCAGCGAAGGGAACTCTTAAAGCGGAGTTCCACCCAAAAGTGGAACTTCCGCTTTAAGGGAAGGGGACCCCCCAACATGCCACAATTGGCATGTCATTTTTTTTTGGGGGGGGGGAGTGGGGACCCTGTTTCGACAGGATTCCAACTACACTTCCTGTCCTGGCTCCGCGGAGCCGGAAGGAAGTCCACCCCCCTCCCACCCAGTGATCTTCTGGGACACGTCACAGGTCCCAGAAGATACACTAGCCATTCACAAAGCACAGCGCGACTCGCGCATGCGCAGTGCGTGCCCGGCTTTGAAGCCAAAGCCGGGTGCCCACACACTTGTGATGCACAGAGGAGGGGGAAAAGAGCCTCGGACAGGTAAGTGTCCGATTATTAAAAGTCAGCAGCAACACATTTTTTTTTTTTTTTTACAAAACAAATTGCTCTTTATTGAAGATTACAATACACGCATAAGCAACGAATTACAGTCATTGACAAAGCATATGGCATAAATCTCAATATTTGAAAAACAGTACCCCAGTACGGGCAGGCATTTACATGTTCAACATAGTTCCCCATATTTTAATTATCCAGAACCCTCTCCCACCTCCCTATAGTTTTGCCTCCCAGGGCTGCCATATTTTGTCATATTTTCTAGGACAGTTCCTACAAATGTAGGTCAGTTTGTATAAAGGCAGGGCCTCATTAACAGATTTTGTCCAGGAGGCCACCGTGGGCGGGGACGGAGAGACCCACTTAAATAGAATTTCCTTTTTGGCATAATATAACAAATATGCAATTAATAACTTGGTGTACCTTGGTCTATGCTCATCCTCCTGAATACCCAACAGGGCTAGTTCGGGAGAGCGGGGCAATGTCAGTTGTGAGCATGAGTCAACCACATCAAACACCGCACTCCAGAACTCCCGCAGTCTCGGGCAGGACCAAAACATATGTATGTACGTGCCTTCATCTAACCCGCATCTGGTGCATGCCGAGGACCGTTGTGGATAGACCCT
>BLSH010012269.1:64309-95872 GCA_018402905.1 Glandirana rugosa
AGGACCCGGACAGCGGGGCGCCGTCGGAGCACCGTTGTTGTACCGGAGGGTTTGCCTCGGATACGGAAGGTGGTGGCGACGCCAGGGACCCTATGGACTTCAGTACCTCCGCTAACCACGGACGGCCCACCGTCACCGCAGGACAGTCTGCCGCGAGTGGTGGTTTTAACTCCTCCAGGTCGACCTACAGCCTAACGAGGCGGTTCTGGATCTGTTCTAGGCAAGCGCCCACAGCCGCCGTCTCGAGTCTTATTCGGCGCACCTCCTGGACCGCCCCCTCTTAAGATTACTCTGGGCATTATCCTTCCCTCGACCCCTTCTGCTAGTCCAACGATCCTCAGATTATTGCGTCGGCTCCGATTCTCGGCATCCTCGGCCCTATACTCCAGGGCCCTCAGCCTAGTTAGTATATTACGGGTCTCATTAGAATTCTCCCCCGCCAGGTCCTCCACGCGGCTTATTCTGAGCTCTGCCGCCGACACCCGCGAACGGATCTTGTCTAGGTCTTGGCGGAGCAATCCGACATCCAGCTGGACCTCCTCAATTTTGGTGGTGAGCGCCGTCTGACAGGACGCCACTGCCACCCGGCAGGCACCAATCGCCTCCATGACTTCAGGTATCCCAGGGACCGCAGCGGTGGTGGAAGGCATAGGCTCCGTTTGGGAGGCCATGTTGTTGCCACGAGGCTGCCGCGGGGCGACAGGCCCAGGACTTATATCCAGGGTAATATTCGGGGAGAAGTGCAGCTTCTTCCCCTTCTGAGACCTCCTTGGCGTCTTGCTGGGCATGCGGACCCGACTGAGTAGTTAGATAAGACCACTATGCTTCACAGGATAAAATATACGAATTAGCCGCTGCAGAGCTCCGGAACACACGTCTGCCTAGGTCGCCATCTTGGACACGCCCCCAGCAGCAACACATTTTGTAGCTGCTGGCTTTTAGTAGGGTGGAACTCTGCTTTAAGGCGTCAGCATACCAAGACATTTTGGACAATTTCATGCTCCTAACTTGTTCCAACATGACTGCGCACCAGTGCACAAAGCAAGATCCATAAAGATATGGATGATTGAGTTTGGGGTGGAGGAACATGACTGGCCTGGACAGAGTCCTGACCTCACAAATGCGCCTCTGGAAGATTGATTAAACATTCCCATAGACACTCCTAAACATTGTGGACAGCCTTCCCAGAAGAGTTGAAGCTGTTATAGCTGCAAAGGGTGGGCCAACTCAATATTGAACCCTACAGACTAAGACTGGGATGCCATTAAAGTTCATGTGCGTGTAAAGGCAGGCGTCCCAATACTTTGACAATATACAGTGGGGAAAATAATTATTTGATCCCCTGCAGATTTTGTAAGTTTGCCCACTTACAAAGAATTGAAGGGTCTTTAATTTTTTATCATAGGTGTATTTTAAATTATAGAGACAGAGTATCAACCAAAAATCCAGAAAAAAACACATAAAACAAATGCTATAAATTGAGTTCCAGTTCAGTGAGTAAAATAAGTATTTGATCCCCAAACAAAACATGACTGAGTACTTGGTGGAGAAATCCTTGCTGGCAAGCACAGAGGTAAGAAGTTTCTTGTATTTTGGTGACCAGGTCTGTGCTCAGAAGGGATTTCGGTCCATTCTTCTTTACAGATCTTCTCTAAATTCTTAAGCTTTCTCTTGGCAACTTGAAGTTACAGCTCCCTCTATAAATTTTCTATAGGATTAAGGTCTGGACACTGACTAGGCCACTCCATGACCTTAATATGCTTCTTCTTGTGCCACTCCTTTGTTGCCCTGGCGGTATGTTTTGAAAGACCCATCCACAACCCATCTTCAGTGTTCTGGCTGAGGGAAGAAGGTTCTCATTCAAGATTTTACAATACGTAGCCCCGTCCATTGGCCCCTCAATGTGGCAAAGTCGGCCTGTACCTTTAGCAGAAAAACAGCCCCAAAGCATCATGTTTCTTCCTCCGTCCATGCTTGACTGTAGGGATGGTGTTCTTAGGGTCATAGTCAGCATTTTTCTTCCTCCAAACACGGCGAGTTGAGTTAATGCCAAAGAGCTCAATTTTGGTCTCATCTGACCACAGCCCTTTCTCCCAATCCTTCTCTGAATCATTTAGATATTCATTGACATGACTGTACACGTGTCTTCTTGAGGAGGCTCCGAAACGTTGCACTTCCTGTGATATGATCTTTCTTTGAATAAAGAACTTTTGGACGGTGATCCTTGGTGTGCTGGTGAATACTTACACTTTCTTGAGGAGGAGGACTTGCTGTGTTTGGAAGAAGAAAAATGCTGACTATGACCCTAGGAACAGCATCTCTACAGTGAAGAATGTAGGTGGAAACATTTACGGGGCCATGTATTGTAAAATCGTGGATGAAAACCTTCTTCCCTCAGCCAGAACACTGAAGGTGAGTCATGGATGGATCTTTCAGCACAGCGATGACTCAAAACATACCGCTAAGGCAACAAAGGAGTGGCTCAAGAAGAAGCACATTAAGGTCATGGAGTGGCCTTGCCATTCTCCTGACATTAATTCTATAGAAAATGTATGGAGGGAGCTGAAACATTGAGTTGCCAATTGACAGTCAAGAAACCTTAAGGATTTAGAGAAGATCTGTAAAGAAGTGTGGACAGAAATCCCTCCTGAGATGTGTGCAAACCTGGTCACCAACTATAAGAAACGTCTTACCTCTGTGCTTGAGGTTTCTCCACCAAGTACTAAGTAATGTTTTGCTTCGGGATCAAATACTTATTTTACTCAATGAACTGCAACTTAATATATAGCATTTGTTTTATGTGTTAATTCTGGTCGATATTCTGTCTCTATCATTTAAAATACACCTGTGATAAAAATTATAGACCCTTCATTTCTTTGTAAGTGGGCAAACTTACAAAATCTGCAGGGGATCAAATAATTATTTTCCCCACTGTAGTGTATGTCTAAATCAAAGACAGATAGCAGGAGAGCTGTCAGCATAGGAGGTACGTTCCTAGGTACCAGTGCTATGGACAGAGGGGCATCAGGGCAGGGAATGAACTTTTTACATACATTTTCCAGATAACCATTATTCCACAGGGACTGGCCAGGTATGACACATGCATACTTACACTGGTCCAAGGTTTACCAATGCAAATATGCAAAAAAAAGTATCCATACCTAGAATTCAGCTTTAACCACTCCAGGTCCGCGCTATAGCCGAAGTACGGCTCCAGCGCGGACCTGAAATGCCCGGAGGACGTCCATGGACGTCCTCCACTGCGCACGCTCCAGGCGCGCCCCTTTAGGAGCCTCAGAACGGGGAACCGCCGTTGTAAACACGGCGGTTCCCCGTTCTGTGACAGGGGACATAACAGATCTACTGATCCCTGTCACTGGGATCAGTTAGATCTGTTATGTCCCGGCCAGCCCTGCCCCCCCACAGTTAGAACACACCCAGGGAACATATTTAACCCCTTCACTGCCCCCCCCCGGTTAACCCCTTCACTGCCAAAGACATTTATACAGTAATCAGTGGACATTTAAATTTCTGATCGCTGTATAAATGTCATTGGTCCCAAAAATGTGTAAAAAACGTCCGACATGTCCGCCCCAATATCGCAGTCCCGATAAAAATCGCAGATCGCCGCCATTACTAGTAAAAAAAAAAAAAATAATAAAAACGCCATAAATCAATTCCCAGTTTGTAGACGCGATAACTTTTGCGCAAACCAATCAATATACGCCGATTGCGTAAATATATAAATATATATTTTTTTTTTACCAAAAATATGTAGAAGAATATATATCGGCCAAAACTGATGAATAATTTTTTTAATGGATTTGTACTTTAGCAAAAAGTAAAAAATATTGTTCTTTTTTGCAAAATTGTCGCTCATTTTTTGTTTATAGTGGCGATCAGAAATGACGCAGAGGGGATCAAATACCACCAAAAGAAAGCTCTATTTGTGGGAAAAAAAGGACGCAAATTTTATTTGGGTACAACGTCGCACGACCGCGCAATTGTCATTCAAAATGCGACAGCGCTGAAAGCCAAAAATTGGTCTGGGCAGGAGGGGGGTTTAAGTGCCCGGTAAGGAAGGGGTTAAGCAGCTCAGATCTCTGGGCCTCGGTGTAAACTCAAAGTCCCCCTACCCCATCTACAGGTACAGTGAGCAAGTACTGAAATAGGTGCTGTAGCAGTCAGTAAAAAAAAAAGAACCAAGAATAAAAAAAAAACCAAAGGATGTAGTAATAACAATAATAACCATCACAGTATTTTATATGATGAAATAATTATTTGTACATCTGCAGATAACATATTCCATAATGCTAATACAAACTTTACATTTTTTTTTTTATTTGCAGAAATACTGTCAGTTTTTTAGCTAAAGTACAGGGTGGGCCATTTATATGGATACACCTTAATAAAATGGGAATGGTTGGTGATATTAACTTCCTGTTTGTGGCACATTAGTATATGTGAGGGGGAAAACTTTTCAAGATGGGTGGTGACCATGGCAGCCATTTTGAAGTCGGCCATTTTGAATCCAACTTTTTTTCAATAGCAAGAGGGTCATGTGACACATCAAACTTATTGGGAATTTCACAAGAAAAACAATGGTGTGCTTGGTTTTAACGTAACTTTATTCTTTCATGAGTTATTTACAAGTTTCTGACCACTTATAAAATGTGTTCAATGTGCTGCCCATTGTGTTGGATTGTCAATGCAACCCTCTCCTCCCACTCTTCACACACTGATAGCAACACCGCAGGAGAAATGCTAGCACATGCTTCCAGTATCCGTAGTTTCAGGTGCTGCACATCTCGTATCTTCACAGCACTGCCTTCAGATGACCCCAAAGATAAAAGTCTAAGGGGGTCAGATCGGAAGACCTTGGGGGCCATTCAAATGGCCCATGACGACCAATCCACTTTCCAAGAAACTGTTCATCTAGGAATGCTCGGACCTGACACCCATAATGTGGTGGTGCACCATCTTGCTGGAACTATGATGTCGGTGATATGGAATTGCTGGCCATCAAGTCGGCTTTGGAGGAATGGCGGTACCTCCTGGAAGGAGCAGCTCACCCGGTATTGGTTTTTACTGACCATAAAATCCATAAAAAAACATATGTTGTGAAGATACGAGATGTGCAGCACCTGAAACTTCGGATACTGGAAGCCTGTGCTAGCATTTCTCCTGCGGTGTTGCTATCAGTGTGTGAAGAGTGGGAGAAGAGGGTTGCATTGACAATCCAACACAATGGGCAGCACATTGAACACATTTTATAAGTGGTCAGAAACTTGTAAATAACTCATGAAAGAATAAAGTTACGTTAAAACCAAGAACACCATTGTTTTTCTTGTGAAATTCCCAATAAGTTTGATGTGTCACATGACCCTCTTCCTATTGAAAAAACAAAAGTTGAATTCAAAATGGCCAACTTCAAAATGGCCGCCATGGTCACCACCCATCTTGAAAAGTTTCCCCCCTCACATATACTAATGTGCCACAAACAGGAAGTTACTATCACTAACCATTTCCATTTTATTAAGGTGTATCCATATAAATGGCCCACCCTGTAGATCTTTACAGTTGAGAAAGGCATATAGGATTGATATGGATGGAGGTATTGAGGGGTGATGGAGGTCAATTACTACACAAGGTTTTGCTGTCTGTTGTGCATCCTTGGAAATTGACCACCACGTTGGCAAATTATCACGAGACCCTCAAGTTCTGGATCCTGGGCACAGGTAACAACTGTTACCAACACACACACTCATCTCCCACTGCTGCTACCAGATGTCAAGGACGCCCGCCCACTGTGACTTGCTAACTGTATGGGTGGGAGAAAGATGAGGAGAAAGATGAGGAGAAAGCTTACTTTGGGAAGGTAAACCAGCAGGTAAACCAGCAGTGCACTCTAAGCCAGGGATCAAACTCTTGCGATGCAGGAACCAGCGCAATTTCAGTGCCCCCATCGCCAGTTCACACTGCCCTCTGCGAACCGCTGCGGGTGTCAATACAACATTAATGACACCTCCATATCGGTTCGCAGATCGCAGTGCAAACTGTGAATTCGGATAGGAATCAGATCGCATAGGTATGCGATTCGATTCCAGTGCGAGAAAAAAAAAGTCCCTGCACCTTTTTTGTGCGAATCCAATGTGAGTTCAGCCATGCAAACTGTATGGCTGAACTCGCTTTGCACAGACATTGCATGGGATCAGCACAGCAATGCGGGTGTGAATTACATGTGATGTCTGTGTTCGCATATGTGTGAACCCAGGCTAAGGGTCGTGGAGCAGCCAAGTGATTAAAACACACTTCTGAGACTCCTCAAGCTATCCTGCAACCTAGTATCCTTACATTATGACTTTTTCCACTGCACAGCAGACAGACCACTTAAGGCAGTGGTTCTCAACTCCGGTCCTCAGGACCCACCAACAGGCCAGATTTAAGTATTACCTTGGGGAGATGCAGACTAGAATACTGCAATCACTGAGCAGAAAATGATATCACCTGTGATGTATTTCAGTTATCCTGCAAGTGTTAGTGGGTCCCGAGGACCGGAGTTGAGAACCACTGACTTAAGGTATTCTGCCACCACCTACAGTTTGCAACCTCTGTCTGGCAGATGTGCTGTCTTACACACAGTGATAGTAATCTGCATGCAATCAGCAGCCACACAATGCAATTTCATACAGCCTGATAGTCAGGGCCGGATTAAGAGCATCGTGGTCCTGGTGCTGGGCCTTTTTATGGAAATAAATAAAATGAAAATGCAAACAATTTTTTTAAAAAAAATTAAATATGCTGCCGCAGTGTCATGTGTACACTGTATACAGAGCATGGCAGTATTAGTGACTCACTCACACTATTGGGCTGGGCCTATCTTAACCGGTTCCACACCATGCGCAGTATATTTACTGCAGCGGTGTGGATGCTGAGCGTGAATCGCCGTAAAAAGGCGGCGATTCGGGCAGGCGTTGCCAGGGGGCGATCGCGCACCGCCGGCGGCGCGCTCTTGTGCCCGACACACTCCGGAGGAGTGTGACCGCGGCTCGGGCAGACCTGATGTCCGCCGGCGAGCCGCGATGAGCTGCTACAGCCAAAGAGCGGGCAACTGCCGATGTAAACACAGCAGTTCCCCGCTCTGTCAATGGGGACATAGGAGATCTACTGATCCCTGTCACTGGGATCAGTTAGATCTCCTATGTCCATGTTAGCCCACCCCCCCCACAGTTTACACGCCCAGGGAACACTGTTAACCTCTAGATCCCCCCCTGCAGGTTAACCACTGCCAATGACATTTATACAGTAATCAGTGGACATTTACATTTTCTATATATCGCTGTATAAATGTCATTGGTCCCAAAGAAGTGTCAAAAATGTCCGACATGTCCGCTGCAATATCGCAGTACCGCTAAAAATCGCAGATCACCACCATTACTATTAAAAAATAAATAAATAAATAAAAACCCCAGAAATTAATTCTCATCATCCGTAAACGTGTCAACTTTTACGCAAACCAATCAATAAACGCCGATTGCGATTTTTTTTACCAAAAATATGAGGAAGAATATAAATCGGCCAAAACCGATGGAAAAAAATGTTTTTTTATATATATTTTTTTGGATTTGAATTTTAGCAAAAAGTAAGAAATATTGTTTTTTTTTTGCAAAATTGTCGCTCTTTCTTTGTTTATAGCGGTGATCAGAAATGACACAGCGGTTATCAAATACCACCAAAAGAAAGCTCTGTTTGTGGGAAATAAAGGACGCAAATTTCGTTTGGGTACAACATCGCACGACCGCGCGATTGTCAGTTAAAGCGACACAGTGCCGAATCACAAAAAGTGCTCTGGTCCTAACCTGGGAAATTCTTCCGGGGCTGAAGTGGTTAAGGAAGGGGCCTGGAGCTGCAGCTCCAATAGCCCCTATGTTAATCTGGCCATGCTGATAGTGAACTTGTGACCGAATATATAGACATTAGTAATACAATGCAGAAATCTCTCCAGAAGCATGATTAGCTTGTACAAATATATAAAACAGGAAAAGGGACATACAAAAATTGGGCTATATGTTATGAATTAAAAGTAAGAAAAACTTAAAAAATGAAAAGTTTTTACTGTTTGGGTAGTATTGTTTTATCTTGTTTGTAGGAGAACACTGAAATTCTATAAATGCCATGTCTTTGAATATACTCTCCCAGATGAATACAATGTTCATTTTTTCAGACTACTAAATTTATAGAGGGACGATATGGGACAGACTTATCCCCTTTGGCCAATCACCTTTGGAGGTGTTACCTCCAGTGGCGGCCTGTCCATTTGGGGGGCACGGGCACTGCCCCCCCCATCCATGCGTCCATAATCTACATGCAAGGCGCTAGACGCATGGATTCCAATGAGGGTTTTGCACGTGATTACAGCCAGAGGCTCTAATAGACTTCAAAAAATGGTGGGCTTGGGACACAGAGCCCTGTGCTCTGAGGCCACCCAGTTGTGTGACAATTGCGAATTAATTTTCACTATTGTCACACTGATCCTACTCCCGGCCAATCAGGAAGCAGGTCCCGACTGGCTGAAAGGGCAGGCGATCCTATTGGATGCCTAGGAGGAGGTGGGAGGAGATGCATGGCGGAAGCTGCTGTAATGCAGAGGAGGAGGAAACGCGATGGCAGCCTCTGCCCGCCGCCCGTAGGAACGCTGCCCGCCCGCGACCTATATGGGATAAGTGCGGAGCTGGATGACTAACCGACCGCCCACGAGAAAAAAACCACCAGCCCCCACTGGTTACCTTACCTGCTGGGAGAAGAGGTTATGCTTTCTAAAGTAGGTTATATGGACCAGCTGGTTCTGATGGCTGGGTCATGATTAATATTCCTTACATCAACATATCAGCACATCGGAAACCAGTCCACGCTCTGCGTGACTGTCATGAACAGACCCATGCATTACTGTTTTGCTAGACCCCGGGTGGTCCAGTACAACCAGCACATACTAGTTTGCATCTGCAGGCAGCTCACAATGCGCACAATCAGTTATCAGTTTAATTTCCCTGCGATTCATGTTTTAAATTTTATTCGAGATAAAACTTATTCTCTCTGATTTTAAGAAAAAAACAACGATTATACAATGGAGACAGTTAAGAGTTTCAGTGCTGACTGAGATGACTGTGAAGACAAAAAAATCGACACTAACAAGACAGATAAACAAATTCTGCTTACTGCGCAGCCCGTAAAGATGATCTGATCAGTGGCGGCTGGTGCTTGCTCGCCCACCAGCCCCGCACTTACCCCATCCAGGTCACGGCGGCTTTGGCGGCTTCCCCAGCTTCTCCTCCCAGCCAATCCAGTTGCTTCTCCTCCTCCAATCCGGTCTTAGGACCCACTTCCTGTTCTGATTGGCCAAGAGGGGAAGCAGGAAGACAATAGCAAATGTTGATTCACTAATGTCACAAGTGGGTGGACCTGAGCCCAACCTTTTTTCAAGCCATTTAGAGCCTCAGGCTCTAATCATGTGCTTAAAAAAAAAAAAAAAAAAAACTTTTAGAAATCTATGCATCTGTATAAAGTGTTTAATACAGTATCTCACAAAAGTGAGTACAACCAACACATTTTTGTAAATATTTTATTCTATCTTTTCATGTGACAACACTGAAGAAATTACACTTTGCTACAATGTAAAGTAGTGAGTGTACAGCTTGTATAACAGTGTAAATTTGCTGTCCCCTCAAAATATCTCAACATACAACCATTAATGTCTAAACCACTGGCAACAAAAGTGAGTACACCCCTAATTGAAAATGTCCAAATTGGGCCCAAAGTTTAAATATTTTGTGTGGCCACCATTATTTTCCAGCGCTGCCTTAACCCTCTTGGGCATGGAGTTCACCAGAGCTTCACAGGTTGCCACTGGAGTCCTCTTCCACTCCTCCATGACGACATCACGGAGCTGGTGGATGTTAGAGGCAGTGGTCATCTTGGAGGTGTTTTGGGTCGTTATCATGTTGGAATACTGCCCTGCGGCCCAGTCTCTGAAGGGAGGGGATCATGCTCTGCTTCAGTATGTCACAGTACATGTTGCCATTCATGGTTCCCTCAATGAACCGTAGCTCCCCAGTGCTGGCAGCGCTCATGCAGCACCAGACCATGACACTCCCACCACCATGCTTGACTGTAGGCAAGACACACTTGTCTTTGTACTCCTCACCTGGTTGCCGCCACACACGCTTGACACCATCTGAACCAAATAAGTTTATCTTGGTCTCATCAGACCACAGGACATGGTTCCAGTAATCCATGTCCTTAGTCTGCTTGTCTTCAGCAAACCGTTTGCAGGCTTTCTTGTGTATCATCTTTAGAAGAGGCTTCTTTCTGGGACGACAGCTTTGCAGAACAATTTGATGCAGTGTGCAGCGTATGGTCTGAGCACTGACCGGCTGATCCCCCACCTCTTCAACCTCTGCAGAAATGCTGGCAGCACTTATACATCTATTTCCCAAAGACAACCTCTGGATATGACGCTGAGCATGTGCACTCAACTACTTTGGTCGATCATGGCGAGGCCTGTTCTGAGTGGAACCTGTCCTGTTAAACCACTGTATGGTCTTGGCCACCGTGCTGCAGCTCAGTTTCAGGGACTTGGCAATCTTCTTATAGCCTAGGGCATCTTTATGTAGAGCAACAATTCTTTTTTTCAGATCCTCAGAGAGTTCTTTGCCATGAGGTGCCATGCTGAACTTCCAGTGACCAGTATGAAAGTGTGAGAGCAATAACACCAAATTTAACACACCTGCTCCCCATTCGCACCTGAGATCTTGTAACACTAATGAGTCACATGACACTGGGGAAGCAAAATGGCTAATTGGGCCCAATTTGGGCATTTTCACTTAGGGGTGTACTCTCTTTTGTTGCTAGCGGTTTAGACATTAATGGCTGTGTGTTGAGTTATTTTGAGGGGAAAGCAAACGTACACTGTTATACAAGCTGTACACTCACTACTTTACATTGTAGCAAAGTGTGATTTGTTTAGTGTTGTCACGTGAAAAGATAGAATAAAATATTTACAAAATGTGAGGGGTGTACTCACTTTTGTGAGATACTGTAGCTTGTTTAGGTCTAGGGCAGTGGTGTCCAAACTGTGGCTTGGGGGCTGGATGCAGGCCTTTGCTTTCTTTGACTTTGCCTCTGCTCTCGCTTTAGCTCTGTTACCCACTACTCCGACCTTGGCTTGTTTACTGGATCTGATCTGCCTGCTGACTCTTTACAGCATTGCCCGGCTGTTAATGACCTTGGCCTATCTCCTGGACTTGCTTTGCCTGCTGATTCGGTGCCTCGCTGCCCAATTGCTGCTGACTGTTGCTCATCTCCTGGTTCTGCTTCCGTCCCACGCTCTGGTGCCAAGTTGCTCCTGCATCCTGTTCCGAGGACTGCGACTACAAGCTCTACCGACCTACAGAGTTGACATCACCAGCTAGCTGCTACGGCACTCATGCCACTCCTTGCCTTTACACTCTCTGTCTCCACCTTCAGGAGTGTTAGGCGGGAGGTTCAAGAGTGGCCTCCACAACATTCCAGTCTTCAATAGGTACGTGATAACTATTCCTCCAACTGACACCAATGATGGGACGCCATTCCACCCACTGAAACCATTGATGAGGCACTGTTGCTCCAATTGACACCAATGATGGGGCACTATTCCTCGTACTGACACTATCAATGGGGTACTATTCCTCCAACTGACACCAGTGATGGGGTACTATTCCTCCCTCTAAAACCAATGATGGGACATAATTTACTGACACTGACCCCAGGGATGCTTCTACACCCACTGGCCAGAGTCAGGCCCCCTGAAGGACATCAAACTGGCTCTTTGTTTAGAAAGTTTGGAGACCCCTGGTCTAGGGTAACAAAAAAAAGATTTACTTACCCAATCGTTCTTCTCCATTGTTAGTCCAGTTCTCCCAGCCTCTAATCTCTCTACATCCTAGTGGTCTAGGATACTAACGTCATCAAGACCAAAGAAGGGTCTATAGCCCTACATTGGATGTGTTGACACTGAGGGACAGTGCCATCTGCCAGGAGAGCAGAAGATCAGGTAAGAGCCCCACTGCAAGGGATATTTTAAATGTTTTCCCAGAGTTGGGCTTTAATAATACAGTCATGAATATGTGCTATCTTCACATGCAAACACATTTTCTATGTTTAAATTGCCCCAACAGCCCCCCAATGGAGCCTCCTTCCACCCTTAGGCCCCATCGCAGCCACTTGGGCTGCTAAAGCTGTTTTTGTTCCACTGTTTACCCCATTAACTCCATCTGTTTAGCTATCAACTGCTACTTCTAGTGATTTCATAGAACTCCATTACATGGCCCTACATCTTCTGATCTATCTTTTGATGCTCTATAAATAAACAGATTCCACCATAGTCCGCTGATATGAAAAAAACAAACTCTATGGAGAGGTCCTTTTCATTATGTGACTCCAATCTACTGGCATCCAAGTCTGTCACTTGCAGTCTGTCCCTCGCTCCGCCACCTCCCTTTTATAAATGCGCTAACCTCCCATCCTCTTTCTTCCAAGACATCTGTTCTTTGGAAACGTTCCTGCATTTTTTTAGATATATAACCGGAGAATTTCTCCAGGGATAGCATGTTTTGAATCCCACGCCCCCAGAGCTGGAAGCCAGCGCTTGTCTTTGGCTTAATTAGCTAATTACTTGTTCTTAACTACTGGGAGGTGTTTTCAATATTTGGATGGTTTCAGATCTTCGTGGTATGAATCTTCCTCCTACAAATGTCTTTATTAGAACTTTTGCTGTTCTCCATCCTGTTTTCTTGTCTGTTTTTCCTATTTCTTCATGGATCTGACCATTAAAAAAGATCATTGGATAAATAGTGAAAAAGGTCCTTATGTAAGTTTTCTGCAAAAATGCCAAATTTAAATTTTAAGTCTCTCAATGGTTCCCAGCTCCACAAACTAGGTGCAGTTATTATGACAAAGTCTTTCTCTCTGATGACATTTTTGTTTATGATAGTCAGCTGCGGAACTGGTGAGACTACATGGTGGTGAGAATAAGCCTGGGAACTCCTGTAACGGGATCTGGTCAATGGAGCCATAGATAGAGAAGCCATTGGATGATTCTGTCCACTGGCCAAAATGGAAATATCTGTGGGCCACTTAAACAGAAATCCATGTTAATAGCTGCACTTGCAAGGTTATTTCTTAATTTTGCTTCCAAACATCTTTTTTTAATATTTTTTCTCTTTGGACTGCCACTATATGACTTTATGTGCAGCTTTCCTGAACGTCTGGTTGGGGGCTTACACTTGTTGGTAGGGTGCAGTGTGATGCGTTGGCAGCAAATAATATACTTTAGAGGCCGAGGTGGACAAGATCAGTATATTAGGAAAGTCCAAGCAATATACAATCAGGCCCGGCGGGTAGGCACAAAGCCATTTAGATAAAAAATCAGAGGATTGTAATCTTGGAATAATGCTGACAGCTTCTGCAGCGAGGAGCGAGAATGTGGCCTTGCTGGTTCGCACCTAAATGGGAGGCTTCCTACATGGACATAGTGTAGTCCCTGCACTTTCCATACTCCTCAGGAACCTTTCACCAGATGGAGAACCTATTCCTACACTAGCCACTCACAAAAAGCGCGCCAAACCCAGGGAGCCAAGGCCTTAAATAGACACTGCCTTGACCCAAGATGGCCACTGAGGTCACATGGAGCGCCAGCATCCAATCAGATAGCCGTCCCCCTGGTGAACGCAGGAAGTCATAGAGGAACCAAGCTCCTCTTGAATCCCTTCCGATTCTACGGTGCCACTTCGGTCAAACGCCACCTACAGTGGGGAGTACAGAATGCACCTGCCTATAGACTGCTCACAGGACATTTGCAAGAGTTGATTACAGCAGAACTAGTATTCAATCTAAGAACTGGCAATGCAGTTTGCAGAAAAGTTACCTGTGTCTGTGTGGGCTAATCGCTTACAGCTGAGGTCCCAGTAGAGTGCACATGAGGGTGGCTCCTGGAAGACCCTGGAAAGCAACATAGCCACCCTATAGGCATAGCTGTTCATAGGAAGTTCTTTTAGTTCTTTTTCAAAAACAAGGGCGCTAAATATAAATTGAAACAGCAACAGAGCAATGCGAATGATGCTGCTATATTTTATTTAATAGTTCATGAGGTTAATAACAGTTACAGCTAAACCCAAATTTAAAAAATTAAATAAATTGCATACATTGTTTCAAAATAAGACAAACCTTTCTTAAAGTATAACTATAGGCAAAACTTATTTTTTCATTTTGGATTGGGTAAGGGAGCATTATAATCGGTCAGATTTTTTTTTGCCATCTGCATATCGAGTCCGCCCGACCCCCGGGCACCTACTCACTCCAGCACCAATGAAGACTCTGTGAGCCACTAGGTGGACATGCTTCATTTACATGTCCAATGTCTATATCGAAAGATATTCATACATATGGGATATTTTCCATTTTAGCTTGGAATTTCTGTGTCCCCTGTGATCGCTTGGTGCTCTTGTCCCTGCTTCGACACACATGGGTCTTGAGTCTTCATTGGTGCTGGGGTGAGTATGGACTCGGCTGGATGAAACAACTGATGATTACATATGATATTATGACATATACGATGTCATTTTTTTATATGTTTACTTATATCATTTTGTTTTTCATGTAGTGTATGTAACCCCCGATGGTCTGTAATTCCCCTGAGGAAGCCAATCTTGGCGAAACATGTCGGGAAAATATTCTATGCTATGACCATCATTTGCAAAGATGTTCTAATCATTGGATGCATGTATACCTCTCTTTTTTATGATTGGATTGTACAAATAAAATTTATATGTTTTATAATTAATTGTTATCATTGTCTATGGGCACCGCTATAATCTCATATCTTTCCACAATTCTCATACACTGACTGGAGATGAGGTGCCGGATATTAAGGTGTCACCAGGCTAGTAAACCCTAACACTTACAGTATATTTAAAAAAAAGAAAAAAAAAGTGCTCTAGTAGGATATTGACATTTTACTCATATATTTTATCTTAGTTCAGAGGATTTATTTATTTTTTTGCATTTGTGCCTGCAAAGAATTGCAACTGTGGTCAGTGGATCGCAAGTGCAATGCACAATTTCCAGCCCCAAGGCTGTGCTGAGGTAGGGACCTTTGGTTATAGACCTGGAGGAAGTATCAATGGACTGTGAGAGTGCTACACTGAGAATTACGAGTTGCTCTGATGTGGTGGCAGATGAGACTTGCAGTTTCTTCTGTTCTCTGCAAATAGGTGTTGCAGCTGTGCATGCCTATCTGCACCAAATTCAAAATGAACAGAAGAACCCTGCAATACAGGTAAGGCAGTTTATGGGTGGAGGGCTAGGAAATGGCACCATGTTACGGTTTACATCTTAAATATGGGTGTAACATGAAAGATGTGGAGTTAGCCTTTAAAGTGGCTGTAAACACTTATAACCTGTGAAGTGACTGGCCTCAGGTGATCCACAGAGATTAAACAAATCCTCCTACATGAGTTGTACCTGTTTATATACAGCCATCTGTCCCCTATATCTGTTCAAAGTGCAGAATTTAAACAGGATCTCTCAGCTCGGAAAAGCAGGGGGCAGAGAGTCTGAGAACTGATTGGAGGGAAGGGACACACCCCCTTCACACAGCACACAGGAACAGAGCTGAGGCTGGAGCTCCCCCCCCCCGTCACCTTTTTTCTCTTGGTGTCAGGAAAACGTGTCAGAAGTGATTCATGCTGATAGCAGAGCAACACTGTATCTTGGCCTAGGCCAACAAGGGCCAGGCCTAGGGCGGCACTTTGCAGGGGGGGGGGGGGCAGCAAGAAAAGAGTCCCTGCTGGCTTGCACTTTTAGTGCTGCCAGTATGATAATACAGGCAGGGCCACCATCAGAGGGGGCAGCCCATACATATGTGGGGGTCCAGGCGTCCCAAAGGGCCCAGGCGGCAGACCCCAACCAATGAGTTGTTTTGTGGGCAACCGGCGTTCCGCAACTGTGGGGGGGAGGCATGAGTTTAGTCAGGCCTGTGGCAGCACAAAACCTAAATACACCACTGTAGCAGAGAAAGGAAGCAGTAGACAGAAATGAGACTTAGTGCCCGGGATCGAGACAAGTACACACTATAGAGGAATATGCTTTGTTAGTTTTTCATGTCTGAGGTTTACAACCACTTTAACCGGTTGCCAACCGTCCCACATACATATACTGCAGGGTGGCGGTTCCTACAGGCGAAATCATGTGCCTGTATGTGATCGCCTCTTCTGGGTTTGGAATGCGCACGTGCGCCACTGGTGATCAGGTCTCGCTGTGATTGGACACAGCTGGAGCCAATCAGCAGGTCCGGCGGACCCGATGTCTACCGGAACCTGCCGATTGCTCACGAGAGAGGCAGATCGCCTTTCTGCTAGTAGTGGAGACAGAGATCCTGTGTTTCTGCTAAGCAGGAACATATATGTCTGTCTTCTCACAGCCAAAGCATCCTCCACACAGTTAGAAAGCACTCCCCAGGAGCACACATAACCCTTTGATTGCCCCTGATGTTAACCCCTTCCCTGCTTGTGTCATTAGTACAGTGACAGTGCATATTTTTTAGCACTGATCACTGTGTTGGTGTTACTAGTTCCCAAAAAGTGTCACTTAGGGGTTGATTTACTAAAGCTTGAAAGTGCAAAATTTGGTGCAGCTTCACACAGAAACCAATCAGCTTCAAGGTTTTATTGTCAAAGCTTGACTGAACAAGCTGAGGTTAGAAGCTGATTGGCTACCATGCAAAGCCGCACCGTTTTTTGCATTCTCCGGCTTTAGTAAATCAACCCCTTAGTGTCTGGCACAATATCGAAGTCCCACTAAGAATCTCTGATCGCTGCCATTACTAATAAAAAAAAAATAATAATAAAAAAAATCCATAAATCTATTCCATTGTTTGTAGACGCTATAACTTTTGCGCAAACCAATCAATATACATTTATTGGGATTTTTTTTTACCAAAAATATGTAGCAGAATACAAATTGGCCTAGACTGATGAAGAAATTAGATTTTGTACAATTTTTTTATTGGATATTTATTATAGCAGAAAGTAAAAAAATAATGTTTTTTTTTTTCAAAATTGTCGCTCTTTTTTTGTTTATAGCACAAAAAATAAAAACCGCAGAGGCGATCAAATACCAACAAAAGAAAGCTCTATTTGTGGGACAAAAAGGACGCCAATTTTATTTGGGTACAGCGTCGCACGATCACAATTGTCAGTTAGAATAACACAGCGCCGTATCGCAAAAAAAGCCTGGTCATGAAGGGGGGTAAACCTTCCGGAACTAAAGTGGTTAAGTAAGCTAAGGAGGAGGGGAATGGCACCATGTTACAGCCTAAACATATTGCGAAAATTGGAATTAGCCTTTAAGTAAGCCAAGGAAGAGGTTGGTAACCTTTCCCCTCCCTGCCATTCTTTTTTTTTTCATGTCATCATAGGCGCCACTGAGGTCCTAACTCATTAGAACTACTATTAGTTATTAGTCTGTGTCTAACCTCAGTCATACTTTTTTCCAGCCTAGACTAACACTCTTTCACCAGCTTACAACCTAAAAATTAAAGACTTTTTTAAATAACAAACATGTCATACTCACCTGCTCTGTGTAATGGTTTTGCACAGAGCAGCCCCAATCCTCCTCTTCTCAGGTCCCCTGCTGACACTCCTGGCCCCTCCCTCCTGCTGAGTGCCCCCACAGTAAGCAGCTTGCTGTGGGGGTACCCAAGCAGGCTCGCTCAAGAGCCACTGCTCTGCGTGTCCATTCGCACACAGAGCCGCGGCTTGGCCCCGCCCCTCTCTCTCCTCACTGGCTTACTGGCTGTGATTGACAGCCAACGGATCCTGCTGCTACCTCAGCCAATGAGGAGAGAGAGTCCCCAGAGAGCTGAGGCTTTCATACACATTGCTGGATTGAAATCGGGATCAGGTAAGTATTGGGGGGGCTGCTGCACAGAGAAAGTTTTTCACCTTCATGCATAGAATGCACGAAGGTAAAAAAGGTTTGAGCCTTTAGAACCACTTTAAAGGTGAATTCCAGGATAAATACAAGAGCCATTTTTATTCTTACTCGTATCTTGATGTGCTTTGTGCATATCTTCCAGATCTGTATAATAATCCAGTGTGAAGCGTTACCTTCCTGTAATAAAGACCAGCCACTGCTGCTCTCTCTCTTTGTGCAAGGTGATAGGTCTTGTCTCTGCCCCCTCCTGTATTTTTCTGTATGCAGCCTATAGTGGGTGGGTCCTTATGGGCCCCTCCCATAGCTCAGCTCTCTGCCTAGTCTATGTACAGCACAGGGATGATGTCACTGGTACTTTTACAATGTAAAATCTGAGTATGCAAAGGTGTTTGGTGCACACAAAGTGGATTTATATCCTTTGTGGTAATCGAGAAATATATTTCAATAAACGTTTTTGTAGCAAGAGTTTTGCTTTAACTACAAAGAACTGAGCTGGGCTGCTGGGCTTTGTTCAGCATTATTAGAAGGGAAAAGCTTTTAATTAAAATGGTTGTCAACTTGTGACAACCACTTTAACCTACAGGTAAGCCTATGGTAAAGTTTACCTGTAGGTGCCCTGCATATCTCCTAAACTTGCACGGTTCAGGAGATATGCAGTGTTGAAGCTGTGCCGACGTCATGTCGGCACATGCGCAGTGAAGGAACGGCCTGTGTGCCATTCCTCCACTGCGACCGTGCCGTGACTGGCGGCTCCCGCGCGCATGCGCAATGTCACACGATTCCGGCCAGTCACAGCACCGGAGTCGCGGCCCCGGAAGGAAGAGGGGTAGAAGATGGACGCCGCCAGCAGAGGGGACATCGCTGGTCGCCGCAGGCTTCGTTTGCAGGTAAGTGGCGATGCATAGTAGCCCATTATGTTTCTACTTTACAAGGGGACATAGAGGAAGTAAACCCCATCTGGGTTTACTTACTCTTTAAAACATTGTCCTTGCATTGAATTGAATGAGGTGACTGGGTTTCCTCCATATTTATTACATGTAAAATACTGAATACTGTACATTTAGATAAAGCTGGTCTTTTGTATAGAACAAGAGCCCATTCCTTACGTCTGAATCCCCCCATTTCTTTTTTATAAATGACAAGCATTTTCAGAGATAATAGCTATGATGTGCCCCCTCCCCCCCGCCCAGCCCACTTTATATGAAGGCTCATAGGTGTTTTTTTTTTCGAGGGCCGGTGAACAACAACCCCCCCCCCCGTGCAGTCCGGCACTTACCCCTTCTAGGTGGCGGGCAGCGACTCCGGCGGACACCATCTAGGGGGCGGGCAGCGACTCCGGCGAACACCATCTAGGTGGCGGGCAGCGACTCCGGCGGACACCATCTAGGTGGCGGACAGCGGCTCCAGTGTCCTCTAGCACGGCGGCTTCCGTCATGCAAGCCGCCAGTTAATCTCTTCTCCCCTCCTCCTAGGTGCTAGGCGTCCAATAGGATCGCCTAACATTTTGGTCAATCAGGAAACGGGCCTCACGACCCACTTTCTGATTGGCGGGAAGAAGAGTTAGTAGGAAACTAGCAAATATTCATTCGCTATCATCACACAATGGTGGAATCGGGGAGCAGTGCTCTGTTCCCCTGAGCTCACCCTTTTTTGAAGCCTATTAGAACCTCTGGCTCTAATCACGTGCCACAAAAAAACAACCCCCCCATTGGAATCCATAGTCCGGCACCCTGTATGTAGACCAGGGGGGGTGGACGCATGGATGGGGGGGCGGTGCCCGTGCGACACCTAATGGACGGGCTGCCACTGCTCATAGTGGTGCAATGGCTAGCACTCTTCCCTACTCCTCATGTAAATCCTGAACAGGGTGATCAGCAACACACCTGTGCGAATGACAAATCAAAACTTCCCTGGCGATGAAACATCAATAACAAGACAAGCAAACTGGTGTTGGTGATGGACTGAAATGCATTAGTCTTGTTCTCTTTTTACAGTTGTTTGGTGTATAAGGGGGAATTGATAAGGCATTCCAGAAAGCATGTTGCTGATCATTGGTTTCAAAAGCTAACAAATACTAAATAAACACAGTGGCGGCCAGTGCTCAATATTTTTGGGGGAGGGGGCGACAAACCAATACCACCCCCCCTCTTGTGGGAGATGGATACGAAGAAGACAGCGACCCCCAACCCCCCTGCGGGAGACGGACAGGAATACCGCTATTGAACCCCCCCACGGGAGACTGCCGGGAATGCAGCGATCAGAGTTCTTACCTTAGGAGGCAGGGGTTAGTAAGAGCCGGTCCGTTGCTTCTCTTCCCAGGCCAAACAGGAAGTGTGTCCTGAGACCCAATTGGCCAGGGAGTCCTAAGACTATTAATTGGCCGGGAGGAGAATCAGGAAGACAATAGCGAATATTAATTTGCTATTGTCACACAACTAGGTGGGCTCAGGGCGCAGTGCTCTGTGC
Organism: Glandirana rugosa; assembly: GCA_018402905.1. Taxonomy (NCBI): domain Eukaryota; kingdom Metazoa; phylum Chordata; class Amphibia; order Anura; family Ranidae; genus Glandirana; species Glandirana rugosa. The sequence goes on from BLSH010012269.1 coordinate 84,803, forward strand.
CCTGAGCCCACCCTTTTTTGAAGCCAATTAGAGCCTCAGGCTCTAATTATGTGCTTCTAAAAAAAAAAAAAAACCCATATGGGAATCCATGTGTCTGGCGCCCTGCATGTAGATTAGGGGCCGGGTGCATGGATTGGGGGGGGGCGACGGCCCGCCACAGCCCAAACGCATGTCATGCACCAATATGCACCAGCAGCTTGTGAAAGATACGGTATAAGGAATGTACAAAATCTGGACCAATAATGTTTATATTTTTTATGCATCGTACAGATGAATAAAGTTTGTATTTCATTTTTCAAAGCCTGTGACTATGTTATTTGTTAGAATTTCCAAGAAATGTAGGGTTTGATATCTAGATGAAATGTGTTCTTTTTTATTGGCTTCTGAATATTGTATTCTACATACCACTCTTACACCTATTTTAGGACATAGCTTTTTATCTACCGTAAGTTAATTATCACCTTTAAATAAACACATGCACATAAATGAATCTTTACAACTAATTTCTTATTCTAATTGTTCTCACACCTGTTAAGATAAAGCTTTGATTGAGAATGACAAGGAGTCCTTGGTTGGAACAAAGGGCATTTTCCGTATAGCCATGATAGAAAATTCCACCTTTAGCAAGGACTCTTTGGTGGCTGCCTCATCCCAAGTCTGTATAGAAGAAACCAAATACCCCCTTGACGGGACTGTAATAGGCAGTAACACCAAATATTCTAAAATGTATAAATTTATTAATAAGATTAAAGAAGCTTGTCGCTCATCCGAGGGACAGATACAAAAGCATGGTACATGTAATCAAATAACATATGGCAACTATTGGTCGAGTTTGTCAAGAAGCAGAACATACAGTCCAAAATAAAATGCCTCTGTGGAAGTGATGGTACCTAACTTTCGTAGAAAAAGAGATATCCCTTGTCCGAAGATGGAAAGATGGAATTCGGTGCCCTACGTTCAAGTTTCAGGTCCGGTAAAGGCCCAAATGCATGTAACCATTCAGAGATCATGCCACACTGCCAGATGTACTGTTACGGAGCAGTATACAATATCAACGTAGATTGTGCCCCAATGTTCAATCAAGCATTGTGCAGTTGTCAAGCTCACAAAAAATGGCCGTGTATGAAAGCCTGAACTGACAGTTTATATCTTGTAAGATTTTTTCCTCTCAAGGCAAGACCAAAAGTCTGAGGATGAATGACCAAAGGGATCTACCACAGGTTCTTTAGGATAAGGAAGATGATATTACATCTTCCCAGGCCGTGAGCTGTGGGGACCTTGCTGCAGCGTTCCTCCGGGCAGTGTGTGTTTTCCGTATAGCTAGGACACCAGCCATAATATGGTTTGTCCAATGATATCATAGCAGGTGACGTTGGTACAGTATATGCTTCCATTCACTTGTATAAGCTTACCATTGAGATTAGAGTATTGACATGCAGACAACACGCCAGGAGTACTGTAAGTTCAGGCTGTGTCACAATCGATTCCCTAGAGCAGGGATCTCCAAACTTTTTGAACAAAGGGCCAGTTTATTGTCCTTCAGACTTTAAGGGAGCTGGACTGTGGCCAACGGGATTAGAAAATGCCTTTGTGCCAATGGAAGTAAAGAATGCCCCATCATTGGTATTAGTGGGACTATTGCCCCATTATTGGTATAAGGGGAAGAAATAGTGTCCCGTCACTGGAAGGCATAGTGCCCCATTGTTGGTATCAGTGGAAGGAATAGTGCCGCATTGTTGGTATCAGGGGAAGAAATAGTGCCCCATCATTGGTGTCAGTGGGAAGAATAGGGCCCTGCAGCTGGTGCTTGAAGGAGGAATGATGTCCCATCACTGGTGTCAGTGGGAAGAATAGTGCCCCATTGTTGGTGTCAGTGGGAGGAATAGTTCCCCATCATTGGTGTCAGTGGGAAGAATAGGACTCTGCAGTTGGTGCTCGTAGGAGGAATGATGTCCCATCAATGGTGTCAGTGGGAAGAATAGTGCCCCATCATTGGTATAAGTGACAGGAATTATGCCCCATTGTTGGTGTAGAAGGAACAGTGCCTTGTATCAAGGGCCTTATAAAGGCATGCGAAGGGCCACATCTGGAGACCACTGCCCTAGAGGGTGGTTGAAGAGTAGTGCCCCAAAAAAGATGAACATCTCACTTGATGCATTTTATAGTTATTTATTAGAGATAAAAGTAGACAGGTAGAGCCGATGTATTTCGGGGGAATAGCCTTACTTTTCTTCAGGGCTAGTATATAGAGAAAAAGATACATAGTAAAAACCCATAGCTAGGCCATAGGATATGTACAAAGTGCAAAAAGAAAAACATCTGTGTAGTTAAATATAATTTCAAGATAAACTCTAATTTATCTTGAAATTATTGAAATTTGAATCTTGAAATTACTGATATGTATCTTGAAATTTATCTAGATAATTTATCTTGATAATTCTAATTTATTCCTCTCCAATCACCCAAGTGTTCACTGCGGTAACGCCTCCATTGTCGTTATCAGAAAGGTACAGCCCTAGATCCCAACATCACTTACCACCTACAATTGGGATACAACCCACTGGAAGCAATTCCTTCTATACCTTCCACACAGGAACTTGCCACTAGGCAGCCTCCAGTGGCACCAGTTCAGTGCTGTCTTCCACTCAAACTTGATATCCCTAGAGGGTGGGTCCATGATGGCCTAGGCTCACAAAAAGTAGGCTGGAGGAGGCCGCATGTCATTGGACCTGGAAGACGAATAGCCCAGGATCACAGAGTGCTGAGTCTGATGAGGACAGTGCCAGAGAGAAGGTGAGCACTGCAGCCAAAGCCGGTTTTATTTTTATAAGTGATGGGCCTGTTTATTTTTAATTTTAATTACAAAGGGGACCTTGGATTTAAAGTAGAACTTTGAGCATTAATTGCTTTTTAGTGTCTGAAGCTAGAGGGGTCAGAGAGGATTTATTCTAAAGCTCATTTGCTATCTATAAAGAGAATGAAAAATTGAAAGTGGAACTTAACCCTCCTATCATTTTCAGAAAAGGAAGCTGCCATCTTAGCCTCTGTTTGATCTTCAACTGCCATCATGATGCACATATGGACAGTTATGACACCCACCATATGATGGTTTGATAGTTTGGTTGAGAGCACAAGCAAATGTGACAGTTACTGTATATTCCCGGCACGAGGGTGCTTTTACTTTATTTTTATTCTAGTGACCGGGTCACTTTAAAGCAGAGTTCTGCCCACATATTTTTTTTTTTTTGCTGGCATCCAACGAGTTAGTATTCATTACACAATGTAATTGATAGATTTAAATCCGGGTAGTCTTCCTATTTATTTTGTACTTACATTGCTGATTTTTTTCTTTACTGGGAGTTCCCATCTTAGCTGTGGGCATGTGAAGCCCACTCGCCCCCTCCTTGAGTCTCTTCCTGGATAAGGTGCATGCTGGGTAATTCGATCTCGAGTGTATGTCGCGTTGTCATAACAATGGGCAGCGGCGGAAGAAGGTCCCATCCCATTGTTATGGCAACATAGATAACATGTCTCTCCCCCACAAAATTTTACAGCTCAGGGATGCCCACTGACTCATGGGAAATGATGACTCACAACTCCCATGAGCCCAGGCGAGGCAGGAAGTGATGTGGAGTGCCGCAGATCAGGAAGGGGAAGATTACAGGGACCACATAGCAACAGGGCACATACATTTTTTTTTTTCCAAAGGCGATTCATCATGCGTAGAAGATTTGAAATATATAAAGATGTATTTGTGGGTGGAACTCCGCTTTAATGCTTCAAATGTAGATTAAAAAACACAAGGGATGTACAGGTGCATCTCAAAAAATTTGAATATCATCAAAAAGTTAATTTATTTCAATAATTCAATTCAAAAAGTGAAACTCATATTATATATAGATTTATTATACACAGAGTGATATAGTTCAAGCATTTCTTTCTTTTAATTTTGATGATTGTGGCTTACAGCTAATGAAAACCCGAAATTTAGTATCTCAGAAAATTTGAATATTGTGAAAAAGTTCAATATTGTAGACTCACGATGTGACACTCTAATCAGCTAATTAACACAAAACCCAAGCCTTTAAATGGTCTCTCAGTCTGGTTCAGTAAGTTACACAATGATGGGGAGGACTGCTGACTTGACAGTTGTCCAGAAGACAGTCATAGACACCCTCCACAAGGAGGGTAAGTCACAATAGGTCATTGCTAAAGAAGGCTGTTCACAGAGTGCTGTATCCAAGCATATTAATGGAGAATTGAGTGGAAGGAAAAAGTGTGGTAGAAAAAGGTGGACAAGAAACAGGGATAAAAGCAGCCTTCAGAGGATTGTGAAGCAAATGCCATTCAAGAATTTGGGGGAGATTGCTATCCAGACGTATTCAGGACATGGGCTACAACTGTTGCATTCCTTGTGTCGAGCCACTCCTGAACCAGAGACAACGTCAGAGTCTTACCTAGGCTAAAGAGAAAAAGAACTGGACTATTACTCAGTGGTCCAAACTCCTCTTTTCAGGATGAAAGTAAATTTTGCATTTCATTTGGAAATCAAGGTCCCAGAGTCTGGAAAAAGAGTGGAGAGGCACAGAATCCAAGTTGCAAGAAGTCCAGTGTGAAGTTTCCACAGTCAGTGATGATTTGGGGAGCCATGCCATCTGCTGGTGTTTTATCAAGTCCAAAGTCAGGGCAGTCCTCTACCAGGAAATTCTAGAGCACTTTATGCAGTGGCGTAACTAGAACCCTCAGGGCCCCGATGCAAGAAACCATGAAGGGCCCCCCTGACAGGGCCCTTTCCTCGGAGCCCGGTAGGGGAACGCCAGGGCCGGGTCGCAAGTGTGTGGCTGCATATAAAAGGAACCGATCTCTCCATTTCCCCCCACATATCTCCTCCACTCCCTCCCACAGGCATTCAGCAGCTGCAGGAGGAAAATGGAGAGATTGGTTCCTCTAAGCCGGTGTTTCTCAATCTCTTTACAGTCAGGGCACCCTTGAAGGTTACCCCTAGGTGAATGAGGATGCACTGCAACCACTTCACAACTGTGTGCATTGCACACAGTTGCAGCATAGTGGTGATGCATTTAGAGGGTTAAAACAGGCGGTCAGGAGGCAACAGATTGCCTCTTTACCAGCTGTCAAATGCCTGAGCATGGAACGCTTTCAGAGGAACAGCATTTTTTTTGCTGGTACTATGAACAAGCGGAGAAAAAAAATTAGTGATTGTACACATGGGGGTCAGGATTAAAAGCACATGCATAGAATGCGTATACACACATGTACGCACACACATATATAAACACATACATAATGCACACACACACATACATATATACTGTATATATGTACACATATATACACACACACACACACATTCATGCACACACATATATAAATACACACTCACATATACATATATATGTATATGCACTTATATACATGCACCCAGGCATATACATACACCCACATACATGAACCCATATACATGCACCCACCCACATACATGTACATACACACATGCAGCCACACACATACATGCACCCACCCACATACATGTACATACACACATGCAGCCACACACATACATGCACCCACCCACATACATGAACCCATATACATGAACCCACACATACATGCACCCACACACATATATGCACCCACAAACCTGTACCCACACACATGCAGCCACACACCCACACACATGCACCCACACACATGTACCCACACACATGTACCCACACACATGCACCCACACACATGTACCCACACACATGCACCCACACACATGTACCCACACACATGTACCCACATACATGTAGCCCCACACATGTACCCACACACATGTACCCACATACATGTAGCCACACACATGTTCCCACACACATGTACCCACACACATGCACCCACACACATGCACCCACACACGTACCCACATACATGCAGAATTGCAGAAAGTCTCTTAAAAAAAATGGCAGTACCTGCTCTCTTCATCCCTGATCCCCTCCTAATCTAGGCATACAGGGGGCCCTTATGGGCCCCCTTCAGCATGGGGCCCGGTCGCCATGGCGACTCCTGCGATCCCTATCCGCCCGCCCCTGACTTTATGCTTCCCTCTGCTGACCAGCTTTATAGAGATGCTGATTTAATTTTCCAGCAGGACTTGGCACCGGCCCACACTGCCAAAAAGTACCAATACCTGGTTTAATGATCATGGTATCACTGTGCTTGATTGGCCAACAAACTTGCCTGACACAAACCCCATAGAGAATCTGTGGGGTATTGTTAAGAGGAAGATGAGAGACACCAGACCCAACAATGCAGAAGAGCTGAAGGTCGCTATGAAAGCAACCTGGGCTTCCATAACACCTCAGCAGTGCCACAGGCTGATCGCCTCCATGTTGATACAGTCATTCATGCAAAGGAACCCTGACCAAGTATTGAGTGCATACTATACTGTACATGGACATACTTTTCAGTAAGCCAACATTTCTGTATTAAAAATCCTTTGTTTTATTGGTAATATTCTAATTTTCTGAGATACTGAATTTTGGGTTTTCACTAGCTGTAAGCCATAATCATCAAAATTAAAAGAAAGAAATGCGTGAAATATATCACTCTGTGTGTAACACATCTATATAAAATATGAGTTTCACTTTTTGAATTGAATTATTGAAATAAATACATTTTTTGATGATATTCAAATTTTTTGAGATGCACCTGTATATTTGTCACTATAGGTAACTGGTTTTCGACTAGATGCTTTGCTATCTAAGAGACAGCGAACATTTGAGAATCTTCCACCTTACCGATCGACTGTACAAATAATTTTTGGTCCCTGACATACTATGACAGGTCCAAACAAATAACTGGACTTAAAATCTTTTGTAACCATTTCACAAACAAAGCAGTTCATCTTGGGTGACCTGCTCAATCTTCTATCATTTTCTGTCTGCTTCAATAAACAAGAGAACGTTCCCAAATTCAGAAGTACAGTTGACATTTGAAAGTATATTATGTTAGTACTGAGTTTCCCAATGACGGCTATCAGGCAAAGATTTATGAATTACCAAGGTGGTGGACGGGTGTTTCATTTGGTTTACTAATGGTCCTCTTATTTAGAGCTGGGAAACAAATATTTTACTGGCAATTTCAACCTCGCCTGTTGACTGCAAAAATGATCAAGCAGATAACAACAATCTACCTCAATTTTTTTGATTGTTTAGCCGTTTTAATAAAGACTTCTGGTAATAGTCTGCCTTAACCTATTCATTTATTTTTGTGAAGGAAAGCGGTTTGAAAAATGGTTAAAATTGCCTAAACGTTGCCATATGGGTGTTCAGAATTAGTGCTCATGAAGCTTGACACCTTGTTCCCTCTGGATACTCTGCCTGCCATATGCAAGGCATCTAGCTATCCCCTTGGATGAAGACCCGGGAAACACTTGAGGTTCGGTTGGCCTCTCGTATACAGGAATTAAAATACACAGCAAATCACCAAATTTGCACATCAAAGTCTATTTATTGCATGTCATTGGAACTGACAAATTATAAATTGAAAGGTTAAATGAGCTATACCATATATCAGGCTTTTCTCACCAACTAACTAATCAATAACTATGGAATTGGTTTACTTTCTCAATGACAACACATTTTAACCACTTCAGCCCCGGAAGGATTTCCAGCTTTAGGACCGGAGCCCTTTTTGCGATTCGGCTCTGCGTCGCTTTAACTGACAATTGCGCGGTCGTGCGACGTTGTACCCAAACGAAATTTGCGTCCTTTTTTCCCCACAAATAGAGCTTTCTTTTGGTGGTATTTGATCACCTCTGCGTCATTTCTGATCGCCGCTATAAACAAAAGAAGAGCAACAATTTCGCAAAAAAACCCCAAATTTCTTACGTTTTGCTAAAATACAAATCCAAAAAAAAAAATATAAAAAAACATTTTTTTTCACCGTTTTTGGCCGATTTATATTCTTCCTCATATTTGTGATAAAAAAAATTGCAATCAACGTTTATTGATTGGTTTGCGCAAAAGTGGTCGCGTTTACGGGTGATGAGAATTAATTTTTGGGGTTTTTATTTTTTTATTTTTTACTAATAATGGCGGCGATCTGCGATTTTTAGCGGTACTGCGATATTTCAGCGGACATGTCGGACCGTTTTGACACTTTTTTGGGATCATTGGCATTTATACAGCGATCAGTGCTATAAAAATGCACTGATTACTGTGTAAATGCCATTGGCAGTGAAGGGGTTAACCTGCAGGGGGCGCTCTAAGGGTTAACTGTGATCCCTGGGCGTGTTCTAACTGTGTGGGGACTGCCCTAACAGGAGAAGAGAAGTGGTCACAGCCTCCATGTACAGGAAGGCTGTGATCACAGCCCTTCCCCCTTCACAGAACGGAGGTCCGTGTTAACTTACACGGACCTCTGTTCTTTCACTCCGGGGGGGGGGGCATTGTAGGTGGCCGGCGGAGATCGACTCCGCCGCACCCCCTCCCTGGCCCTCCCCGAACACAGTGAACACGCGGGCGCGCCTCCTGCGGCGCGCGCTCACTAGGCTCGATCTCGTATGACGGCGATTTGCGTTACAGAGCCACTTTGTCGCCGTCATTTGCCGATCAGCCGTCGGCAAGCGGTTAAAATCTCGTGACACAATGTCATAAGCATAACTGATACTATGTACCAAATGAAAATGTTTACAGATGATTATAGGCAAAATGTGGTTTCCCAATGTAACACCCCTTTGATGCGCCAAAGGCAGGATAGCACCTCCAGAGGCAGGGGCGGGCTACCATTTCATTTCACTAAACGAACACGTTTTCTGTGCAATGCGGAGCGCGAATGCACCGCGCCTATGTGAACCCGGACACATTGAGAACAATGTGTTTTCAAGTGTCCTGCGAATTGGATGTGGTGTAAGCCACATCCAATTCGCATAGGTGTGAACCTAGCCTTAGAGCGGAGTTCCACCCAAAAGTGGAACTTCTGCTGGTTGGATTCCTCCCCCCCTCAGGTGTCACATTTGGCACCTTTTGGGAGGGAGGGGGAAGAAGACACCTGTCTTTAGACAGGTGTCCTTTTCCACACATCCGGGAGCTCTGGCCGGCCGCTGATGTCAGCAGCCCAGCTCCCTCCTCCCTGCTCGCTCTGCTACTGGCCAATAGCAGAGCACGACGGTGCCTCGCGCATGTGCAGTAAGGTGCACGGCGTGAAGCTGTAATGCTACACGTCCAGGTTCCCTTACCCCCAATGGAGGCGGCTGCACCTGTCCCCCGATCCGAAGATCAACAGCGGGTGCCGACATCGCTGGACACCAGGACAGGTAAATGTCTTATTATTAAAAGTCAGCATCTACTGTATGTGTAGCTGCTGACTTTTATTTTTTTTTCCCTGACAGACCTCTGCTTTAAGGTGTCAGCATGTCAAGACATTATGGACAATTTTGTGCTCCCAACTTTGTGGGAACAGTTTGGGGATGGCCCCTTCCTGTTCCAACATGACTGCACACCAGTGCACAAAGCAAGGTCCATAAAGACATGGATGAGCGAGTTTGGGGTGGAGGAACTTGACTGGACTGCACAGAGTCCTGACCTCAACCTGATAGAACACCTTTGGGAGACTGCGAGCCAGGCCTTCTCGTCCAACATCAGTGCCTGACCTCACAAATGTGCTTCTGAAGGAATAGTCAAACATCCCCATAGACACTCCCAAACCTTGTGGACAGCCTTCCCAGAAAAGTTGAAGCTGTTATAGCTGCTAAGGGTGGGCCAACTCAATATTGAACCCTATGGACTAAGACTGGGATGCCTTTAAAATTCATGTGTATGTAAAGGCAGGCATCTCAATACTTTTAATCTAGTGTATAAACCAAAAGCACTCCTTAATGCTCACTGAGTCCTTTATGCCACTCAGAAACAAGTGTTTGAAGACCGTTTTGGGCATCCTCACTAGGGTTGCCACCTGTTCGGGGGTTCACCCGGACAGTCCAGGTTTTGAATCATGTGTCTGGGTTTCAGGTGGACTGAAACCCGGACACATGATTCAAAACCAGAACTGTTCGACTTTATTCAGACAGGAATGTGGTTTGAAATGGGGTCTGACAGGGGGGTGAGGGGACACTATGCATACAATACTTTTCTCTTTGGAGCCCCAGGTCTGTTACAATCCTATAGTGCAGTGGTCTCCAAACTGTGGCCCTGGGGCCGGATGCGGCCCTTTGCTTGCCTTTATCCACTGCTTGAAGCATTATTCCTGCCACTGCCACCAACATTGGGGCATAATTCCTGCCACTGACACCAACAATGGGGCACTATTCCTTCCACTGACACCAACTATTGTATCCTAATACCAAAGATCGGCCATTGATTACTCCCACTGGGCACAATCCGGCCCCGCTAAAGTCTTAAGGACAGTAAACTGGCCCTTTCTTTAGATACCCCTGCTATAGTGTATACAAAAAAAATTGCTGTGCACCATTAAAGTGTTCATGGACAACAGAAGGTACATCAACAGACCGATAACCATATGCAGGGCTGCTGCAGTTAGAAATCACGGGGCCCCGCACAGCCTACCTGATAGCGCCCCCCCCCCCCCTACAAAAATATTAATTGATATCTTGCCACGTGACCATGGCAGAAGTTATACCCCCCCATTGAACAAGACCCAATCACGTGAATGGCGCTGCTCTGCAAGCACCCCACAACTGCATGCAAAGCGAGGTTTAAAGCAGGCGACATGCCTCCTCACTCTGTCAAATGCACTCTGAAGAGTGATCCAAATGCTGACTGCTCTTTAGAGAGCAAAGCACATTTGAACAAGTCCTTACACTTTTGCAAATTTTTTTTTAGAATTTTACATTTTCACAATTTAAATTTTGTTTTATTTATTTATTATTTTACTTACATTTTTTTTGGGGGGGGGGGCTTTCTGGTAAAATATCAGGGGTCCCCCTATGTGCCTGCAGCAGCTGCCATCAGGAAAGGAGGGAAGCTGGCAGCGCTGCAGGGGAGGGGGAGCACACAGTGCGTTCGGACAACAGGAGGATGTGGCCGAGAAAAAGGAGAAGCAGGCAGC
>BLSH010012269.1:95882-108972 GCA_018402905.1 Glandirana rugosa
CTTATCTTAAATGCCACGTGACCATGGCAGAAGTTATACCCCCCCCCCATTGAACAAGACCCAATCACGTGAATGGCGCTGCTCTGCAAGCACCCCACAACTGCATGCAAAGCGAGGTTTAAAGCAGGCGACATGCCTCCTCACTCTGTCAAATGCACTCTGAAGAGTGATCCAAATGCTGACTGCTCTTTAGAGAGCAAAGCACATTTGAACAAGTCCTTACACTTTTGCAAATTTTTTTTTAGAATTTTACATTTTCACAATTTAAATTTTGTTTTATTTATTTATTATTTTACTTACATTTTTTTTGGGGGGGGGGGCTTTCTGGTAAAATATCAGGGGTCCCCCTATGTGCCTGCAGCAGCTGCCATCAGGAAAGGAGGGAAGCTGGCAGCGCTGCAGGGGAGGGGGAGCACACAGTGCGTTCGGACAACAGGAGGATGTGGCCGAGAAAAAGGAGAAGCAGGCAGCCGCTGCAGGGAAGCCACAAGAGTTGGCAGTAAGGCAGTACAGCCGGCACTCCTGCTAGACAGGTCCCTTTTGAACTGATGGGGCCCGGTACAGGAGGGCTGACTGTACTGCCTTATCAGTGGCCCTGACCATATGTCTGTATCTGCTCGTGTATGCATCAACATCACAAATCACCACCCCAGAGATCTCTAAAGAACAAAATACATCAGCAAGTATTTCACCTAAATGAGTATTAATGAAAGTGTTTATTCAGTTCCCGTGGTTGGCCGATGGACAGGAACATCTTCCAACCAATTTCATGAAAGCATTTCAGAACCTATGTGATCATTTTATCATCCAATGCCTCAATGTAATCTTCTGGTCATAAAGCAAAGCGGAAGTTATATTTTTTCATGACTTACTTGGTGACCAGTGTCTCCCGTACAAATTTTCTGTTTGGTTTTTCATTGTTAACCCACTTGGACCCACCCACTCTTCTAGGAAGGCTGTCCGCAAGGTTTAGGAATGTCTATGGGAATGTTTGACCATTCTTCCAGAAGAGCATTTGTGAGGTCAGGCACTGATGTTGGATGACAAGGCCTGGCTCACAGTCTCCGCTCAAGTTCATCCCAAAGGTGTTCTATCGGGTTGAGGTGCTGGCCAGTCAAGTTCCCCCACCCTAAATTCACTCATCCACACTATATTGCCAAAAGTATTGGGCTACCCCTCCAAATCATTTGGTGTAGGGGGATTATGGTGTGGGGTTTTCTTTTCAGGGGTTGGGCTTGGCCCCTTAGTTCCAGTGATGGAAATTCTTAAGGCATCAGCATACCAAGACATTTTGGACAATTTCATGCTCCCAACTTTGTGGGAACAGTTTGGGGATGACCCCTTCCTGTTCCAACCTGACTGTGCACCACTGCACAAAGCAAGGTTCATAAAGATATGGATGAGCGGGTCTTGGGTGGAGGAACTTGATTGACCTCAACCCAATAGAACACCTTTGGGATGAATTAGAGCGGAGACTGCGAGCCAAGCCTTCTGGTCCACATCAGTGCCTGACCTCACAAATACGCTTCTGGAAGAATGGTCTAACATTCCCATAGACACTCCTAAACCTTGTGGACAGACTTCCCAGAAGAGTTGAAGCTGTTATAGCTGCAAAGGGTGGGCCAACTCAATATTGAACCCTACAGACTAAGACTGGGATGCCATTAAAGTTCATGTGCGTGTAAAGGCAGGTGTTTGAATACTTTTGAATACATATATATATATATATTTATGTATTTACTATTATTATTACATCGTATATATTATATCTTATTATTCATTTATTATATTAAATCCAAAATGAGGTATCTCTTTTGAGCTTGGAAACAGTTGACTGTGGTTTTTTTTGGAATAAATGCTGGCCAGGGTGCACCATCCCATGGCATCACATGACCCTACTTTTATTTGAGATTCTACCATATAAATATCCCCTAAATAAAGAGATAAAACTAACTATTATCTGAACGTCTGTTGCTGTTCTCTGTCTCTCTGTCTTCAGATTCCTCCTTCACCTCGCTAGAACAAGGCAAAATTCCTCTCCTGGATTTCAGCAGAGATCAGCATGTATCTGCTCCGGCTGTCACTTCTCCCTAACACAAGAGGGGTTCTATGTCTTTATCAAACAGACACAAGCTCCTGCAGGCCATCCTTTTCTTGCCTCCTAATTTTCCAAAACGCTGGCGTTGCATACAGTAAACTAAAAATGATAATATTTTTTTATCATATAGAAGCTGCCGGGCTCCTTATGTGCAACTCTTTCTTGACCAATGCAGTTTAAAGAAAAAAACAAAACAATTTTTAACCCTATTTTCCTTTATAGATCCCTATACACTCCCAAAGCAATGGCTGCTTATTTTGCAAAGTTCTATTGATTGCATCAAGTGCATGGATTAAAATTCAGTTCTTCTATCAGTTGCACAACACATACCTTAAAGTGGAACTAATGCCGGGATTGCTAACTGTCACATTTGCTTGTGCTCTCAAACAAACTTGTCAAACCATCTAATGGCTGCTGTCATAAAAGATCACATGTGCATCATCATGGCAGGTGAGGATCAAACAAAGGCCAAGCTTCCTTGGCTGAAAAGGATAGGAGGGTTTAGTTCCGCTTTAACTAAGGCCCCTTTCACACCAGGGGACCAATCTTGTCCGCATTCCCTTTTTTCAGCCAAACCCGATCGGACCATCGGATCGGACCCGATCGGACCATCCATAGCTCTCTATGGAACGGCGGATGTCCGCTGACACCTGCCAGCATCAAATCCGATTCGGTTTGCTAAAAACAGGCAGATGGGGATACGTTTGCCATCTGTCCGATGGATCGGATTGGATGACAGTCGGATGGAAACAGGCAGACGGTCTGCTTCCATCCGACTGCCCCATAGAGAACAGTGAGCTATGTCCGTATCTGCTCTGTATAATGGAGTGGACACGGGCCTGTCATCTGCTCAACGGGGATCAGCGGACAGACCCCCCCCTGAGCAGGCGGATCCGATTGACGGAATCCGTCCCATCTGAAAGTGGCCTTACTGTCAAGTTTGCAGAAATTTTACTGACGGTTAGTCAGTTAGTTAGCTGTGCTCTACTAGCTAGAAAGAAAAGGATTTATAGGCTACTAAATACAAATACTGAGTAAAAAAAACATTTCTAGCCCATTTATGAAAAAAAAATGACAGTGCAAGTGATTCCATATTCAAATAGCTGTTGCAAATAATCCCTGTAACATGTCCAATATATGCATTTCCTATGTTCATCAACATCATCTAATGGCTGGCTATAATGTGGTATTTTCCAGATTGAGCTACTTCAGGAAAATACTGCATTATAGCCACTAGATGTAGCTGACGATCATAGAAAATACACATATTAGAGGCAGTAACAGGATTACTTACAATGGCTGTGCGAATGCTGATGAATTTGTGCCATCATTTTTTTTAAAAAAAATAGACCACTATGTGTGCAGTTTACTCAAAGGCAGATTCCCCTCTTCCCCTCACTGGAAATTAGTATTTTTATTTGAGGCCAAAATCAATCAAATATGGAAAAGAGGCAGAAACCTAGAAACTGGGCGGAGATAATTTAGTAAAGAAAAAAAAATGGCATGATGTTCCCCCCCTTTTTCATACCAGACCCTTTGAGTTTGATATGGATTCAAAGATGGTACCCTAGAAAAAAATAAAATACATGAGGTTTTTCAGGAAATCCATGCCAAGCCCTTTGAGTTTGGTATGGATTTAAAGATGGTACCCCATACAAAAAAAAAAAATACATGAGGTTTTTCAGGAAATCCATACCAAAGCCTTTGAGATTGGTATGAATTTAAAGATGGTACTCCACACAAAACAAACAAACATGATGTTTTTCAGGAAATCCATACCAAGCCCTTTGAGTTTGGTATGGATTTAAAGATGGTACCCCATACAAAAAAAACATACGTGAGGTTTTTCAGGAAATCCATACCAAGCCCTTTGAGTTTGGTATGGATTTAAAGATGGTACCCCATACAAAAAAACATATGTGAGGTTTTTCAGGAAATCCATACCAAACCCTTTGAGTTTGGTATGGATTTAAAGATGGTACCCCATACAAAAAAAAAAAAAAATACATGAAGTTTTTCAGGAAATCGTACCAAACCCTTTGAGTTTGATATGGATTTAAAGATGGTACCCCACAGAAAAAAAAATACATGACGTTTCCCAGAAAAACCTAACCAGACCCTTCGGGTCTGATACAGATTTTAGAGGGGACCTCATGCAAAAAAAAATGTATGGGGTCCCCCGAAAAATCCATACATGCTGCTTAATCCAAGCCTGCAGCCTGGCTGGCAAAGAAAGGAGGGCTTGTGTGCCCCCCCATCTTACTGTACCATACCAGACAGTGGCGGCTTGTGCTCAATATTTTGGGGGGGCGCCAACAAACCTAGCCCCCTTACTCACACTACACCCCCCTCCCCGCGGGACACAGACGGGAAGGCGCAATCAGTGGCCTCACCTTAGGAGGCCGATGATGAGGTGGTGCCCAGATCTGGGGTAGGGCTCCTGGAAGCTTACAGAGACTATTGCTGCCCCTCCACCTGCTGCTTCTTGCTCCAGCTTGCTGAGGGAAGAGCCGGGGCCATTGCTTCTCCTCCCAGCCGAACAGGAAGTGGGTCCTGAGACCCAATTGGCCCGGAGTCCTACCTTTTCTTGAAGCCAATTAGAGAATCAGGCTCTAATCATGTGCTTAAAAAAAAAAAAAAAACTCACAACAAAAGCAGAAAAATAAGAAACATATTCATAAAAAAAGAGGGTGAATCGAATCACCATGTAACTTCATTCCTTCTTATTTTTGGGCACACCTCCATTAATGATGAACGGCGGTATGTACAGGTGAAGATTTTAGCCTAGAATTTTGTACTTGCAGAGAGCTGAACGTGCCAGGATGAGTGAGCGGTAGTGAGCATGTCAGGGATCCCAACTCACATGACATAAACTGAATGTATGTGTATTTCAGACTTCAGTCGTCAATTGCGGTGAAGGTAATTAGTATTCTACAGAATCGTAGTGTGTTACAATGACCCAGATCTCTGCTGTAGGATTGCACAGAGCTTTGTCAGTGATTTGGCTGCGGAACCCTTTCATATATATATATATACTGTAGTTGAGCACCTGACTATTAATAGCCACAGTACCGGCTGATAGCAACATCTGTTCATTCACAGGTTCAAAAGAAGGATGATGACGATAATTAGGCAGATTTTGTAACAAAATACCAGAGCAGTGATGTGCAATAACCCACAGCAACCAATCAAAAGGTGCTTTCTGCAACTTACACTTTACGAACGTAAACGCATTGGCTTGTTTATATTCATTTTATGATTTGCATTAATTCTTTTATGCAATTTTAAATTTTATTATTTGACTTCATTTTATTTTTTATTTTTTTAAACTAAAGTAGTGTAATGGTCATTTTTGTAAGCCTTAAGCCATTTTTATAAATAAATCTCTATAGTGAATATTTCTGATTTATATATATATTTTTAAATTAAAGTAGTTTATATATCATAGTGTAATTATTATTTTTATAAGCCATTTTTATAAATAACTCTATACTGAACATTTGGGAGATACTATTTTTAAGCAGATCTAGCATCAGTTTTACTGCTACAGGGCGGCACCTGTGCGCCGGATCACATGTATGTATATATATATATATACGTGATCTGACACTTACGGGTAGGGGGCACACATGTGCTCCGGCGGAGGCTCGCTTCGCTGTGATTACACACAGCGGAAGCCGATCGGCGGATACAGAGTACTCATTGTCCTCCGGCACCAGCTGATCGTCGTGCAGAGTCACAGAACTGTGACCTGCCTATGTAAACAAGGCAGATCGCCATTCTGACAGGAGGGAAGGGATCATAAGCGTGCGCACACCCCATGCATATTTAGCATTATAGCTCTGTGTGCCAGCGGGAAGATGGTTAAGATATCCATCTTTTCGGCTCTGCCGTAAGAGAAGTGCTCCCTGCCGGTGCCATATATATGTGGACACACATGTGTGTTTGAGCTGTAGGGTGCACACCCTAATGCAATAGGCTACGCACACTTATGGAAGGGATGGAGTTTGTGTCCCTACAAAATAGGGAATAAGTTCCATCTCTTCCCCTAGTAAAAGCACCTCACACAGCAAAGTAAAACACTGGCTATGCACACAGTTAATCCTTTGATCGCCCCTGATGTTTAACCCCTTCCCAGCCAATCTCATCAGTACAGTGACAGAGCATATTTTTAGCACTTATCACTGTATTAGTGTCACTGGTTCCCAAAAAGTGTCGGTTAGTGTTAGAATGTACGTCGCAATATCATAGTCCCACTATAAGTCACTGATCACCGTCATAACTAGTAAAAACATAAATAAAAATATCTTATAGTTTGTAGACGCTATAACTTTTGCACAATCAATATACGCTTATTGGGATTTTTTTTAACAAAAACATGCAACAGAATACATATTGGCTTCAGTTTATGAAGAAATTTGATTTTTTCCATTTTTTTGTTGGATATGTTCTATAGCAGAAAGTAAAAAATATTGTTTCTTTTGAAAACTGTTGTTTATAATGCAAAAAATAAAAAATGCAAAGGTGATCAAATACCACCAAAAGAAAGCTCTATTTGTGGGGTAAAAAGGAAATAAATTTTATTTGGGTACAGCGTTGCGCGACCGCGCATTTGGCAGTTAAACTAACGCAGTGCCGTATCACAAAAAAATGGCCTGGTCATGAAGGGGGGTAAATCTTCCAGAGGTCAAGTGGTTAAAGAGGCCCCCACCAGGAGTAGATTATACTTTTTTTTAAATACTTACCTTTTTCCAAAGTCCGCAGGCTGCTCATGTGACATGCAGAGTCTCCTTCCTCTTAGTTCCTCAATGAGTGAGAGATGAACTGACGTGATGACGTACTATACTCAATGTATGTCCTCAAGCTTCCGGGTGTCATTCAACCCAGAAAACTGAGGACATCTTGTGACAAAAATGTATTATTGCAAGGAGATGGAGTGTCAGAAAGGGGATGAGTATTGCATCCACATCTGGGGTGGACTGACAACTCATGGGGCCCCTGGGCAACATGAGATCATGGGGCCCCCTGTGTATCCCGTCCACACTCAAGCCACACCCACACAAAGCCCAACCCCTCAGCTTGCACTGCGTGGACGCCTCAATTCTGAGTCGAACCTGAGATAATTAGTGCACAGGGGGCAGCAGAGCAGAGCATGGGGGGGGGGGGGTCAAAAAAGCACAGTACACAGGGGGCAGCAGGGCAGAGCATGGGGGTGGGTATGGCAAAATATAGGAGTCAGCAGGTCAGAGCACAGGGGGTCAGGAGGGCACAATATGTGTGTGTGGAGGGCACACTACATGGGGAACAACAGGGCACAATTATTATTACAGGTTGGGGGGGCACAGTAGGACACATTACATGGGGTGGCAGCAGGCAACATTATAGGGCACATTACCTGGGGGAGGCAGAGGGGCACATTATGGGGCTTGGCAGGGCACATTACAGGGGCTAGCAGGGTACATTATGGGGCACAGCAGAGAACATTACATGGGGCAGGAGGGCTGATCTACCTGTCGGCTAGCTGTGATTGATAGGTAGATCAAAGTGGAAGCTGTCATGGGCCCCCTACTGGCCAAGGGCCCTTGGGCAGTGCCTGAAGTGCCATATGGTCAGTCCGCCCCTGATCCACATAGTGGCATAGTGGTAGCAATAGTATTTGACAAATGCTTCTATATGTTAGGCTTAACTCAAAAAGCTTCAACACAGGTATAGGGATTTTTATTTTCATCCAAGTGATTGTAATTTTCATATCTCACTATCTCTATATGTGTAGCTGTCACTTTTTGGAAAATATGGATCCTTATCCTGATGTGTAACCTTAGTGAGCTGTGCCTAGTTTGCAGCACCATGCAGTTTAACATGCGCAAAGACGCACAAATTTGCCAATGCATGGGGGAGCCATTAGGAATTATAATCCCTATATAGAATTAATGGCGCTCTCGTGCATCTGCTAAAAAACAGTTCATTTCTGCGCCCGACACGCACAGATGTGAACCAGTGGATTTCGACTTTTGCAGTGGAATTGAGATAATGCCATGTGTTTCCATTAACATAACATCAATTTAAAAAATATTTAAAAATGGCTGGTTACATATTTAAGTGCTTATTTTAAGACATATCTCCTAAATTCAGCTCCTCTCCCCTTGCCACCTCTCCCCCATCACTAATACTTTTAATTACAGTCACAAATTGCTATCTATTAGATAGCAGGAGCCGCTGCCAAATGCAGCCGCTTTGTGTAAAATGACATTTGCAGACAGCGAGCAAGTGTCATTGAATAACACATTATTGTTACACTATTTCAATCATATGTAGATCAGAGGTGCGACCTTTAATCTGCATATGCCATCAGTTAAAGAAACCTTACAATTAAAAAATAAATACAATTTAAAAAAAATATATTTTCCTATTTAACCCCTAATTAAGCCCTAGTTAATGCTAATTAGTCCCAATTAACTCCTTCCACCCCTTCTCCCCTTAGCTAATATTTTTCTTTTTTTTTTTTATTCTTACCACTTTTATTTAATTTTTTTTTTTTTCATTTTGATATGCTTTGCTTAAAATTTTTCTCAGTGTGTAAAATGTTTAAAAAAACGTTATTAGTGTCATTTTAAAAGGGACAAATTATAGAAAAAAATATTTAAATAAAATTGCTTTTTTAAAACCAACACTAGAAAAAAATAGAAAAAGAAATTGTCCAGTGTTTTTATGTCTTTTTTTTTTTTTTTAAAGATTCTTCAAAAACAGTGTATGCTTTCCTTAGTTATTATAAAGTGGAACTTCACTTGGAAAAAGAAGTTCCGCTGATTGTCACCTGCCCCAGGAGACTGTGGGTCCATTCACAAAGCGTAGCGTGTCTCGCTCATGTGCAATGGGGAGATGGCTGTGAAGCATCAGGAAGTCCCAGTCGGCTTCCCACAGTCAAGATGGGATGGTGGCACCGGCGACCCAAAGACCGGCGAAGAACTGCCCCAGGTGAAGACAGCGCTGGATCCAGGGCCACTGACAAGTTGATACAGCTGGCTCTTCTATACTGGGCCCCATCAGTTCAAAAGGGGGGCCCAGGCACCTGCCGAACAGAAGGGCCGACTGTACTGCCCTACTGTGGTTTCCCTCTCCAGAGCTTGCGGCTTCACCTTTTCCTCCCTCTGGCTGCTCTGCAGGGAGATTGTTATTTATGCCCCCACCTACCTGTTATCCGAGCCTCCTGTGTGCCCCCCCTCCCCTACAGCACTGCCAGCTCCAGTCCTCCCCACTTCTGCTGGCAGCTGCTGCAGCACACAGGTGTATATTTCAGGATGGAGAGCTGGGGGTGGGGGGAGGGATGATAAATATGTAATTTAATGGCCCCTTCCTTTTCTGTATCAATCATTCCTGTGTCCATTCATCACTGAGACATAGTAAACTGTGTACTGTGTAACTATACTTCCATTTGTGAATGAACAAGGCCTATTCATTTATCTGTGCAGCTGAGGCTGAAAAGAAAGGGACTGATGAATCTATATCTCATTCTTTATCTCAAATTTGAGACATCAGGGGTCTGTTTAGACACCTGATATTTCACCAAAGCCCTTCCATATAGGGCAGTTAAAAAATGTAAAAAATAAAATAAAAGTAAAAATTGTAAAAAAAATTAAAATTCTGAAAAATAAGTAGAAAAAAAGAAGAGCATTTGTTAGGTCAGGCACTGATGTTGGACAAGAAGGCCTGGCTCTAATTCATTCCAAAGGTGTTCTATCGGGTTGAGGTCAGGACTCTGTGCAGGCCAGTCAAGTTCCTCCACCCCAAACTCGCTCATCCAAGTCTGTATGGACCTTGCTTTGTGCAGTGGTGCGCAGTCATGTTGGGACAGGAAGGGGCCATCCCCAAACTGTTAGAGGGGGTGTTATTGTTACTGGCTACAGGGAATCTATTTTACTGCTTTTCTTGTTATCAAATTCCATACAAATTATTTATCATCTTGATATCGGCCTCCTACAATCCCCTGTACAGCAAGACTAAAGCCTGAGAGATGGTCACAAACTACTAGGAGTCAATCAGGTTCAGTTGACAGGAGGGTAAAGCAGAGTGATCAGAGGGATTACCCTAGTAGTGTTCTGCTGTTCCCTCACTGTCCAGCTTGGGGGTGTGTTCTTATCAAAGCTGGGCTGCTGCAAGTGGAGGCAAGGCTGGTGTAAGGATTTTTGACACCCTAGGCAAAACCTCATTTTACCGCCCCCATTGGCTCCACCCCTGACTCCACCCCCTTTGCCCTGCCCATGTGACAGGAGGTGACTCTATACAGGAAGCATCGGCTCTGCTTCCTCTAGCGCTGGCTTCAGTGCTGCGCTTCTAATTACTCTACCGGCCGGACAGAGCAGCTGCCTGAGACTGAGTTAGTTACCTGCTGCAGCCTGCAGAGCATGCACACGCGGGGGGAAACCAGCGGCCGGGCGCCCCTAGGCAGCAGTGAGACTGAGTTAGTTACATGCTACAGCCTCAGGGTTGCCAACTGCCAGTAAATTTACTGACAGTTTGTAAAAATCTGTGATTTTTACAACTGTCTATGAATATCAGGGTCTGATAATTTGTCATGCTGTGCTGATTTTTTAAGTGTAAACCAGGCAAATGACTTGATATGGGTATTGTCAGTGTTTCCATGTTGTATTTAAATATCAATTGTCTTAGTTTTTAATAGGAGTTCTGTTGTTTTTAAAGGTGCCAGTAAAAAAAGTGCTCTGCCAGTAAAAAACGCTACAGAAGGTTGGCAACACTGTGCAGCCTGCAGAGCATGCAGACGCGCAGGGCCAGCGCTAGCATAAGGCAGCTTAGGCGGCTGCCTTACTACGCCAGGACAGAGGGGCGCCAAACTCAGGTGTCCCTCAAGAAGTCTTTGGAGTGGCTCTGTCCCTGTTTGCAGCTAAACCGAGAGGGGGAGGAGACCAGGGGGAAGGAACCCCCCTCAGCCGCGGCTCCAGCAGAGACAATCTACAAGCCACACTGTGAGGGGAGGAGCGGAGTGAGAGGAGGAGGAGGGGCCAGCAGGAATGACAGGCATCAGCTATGGGCGCTGTATTTATATACAGCCTTCAAAGATGGAAACGTTGTGCTTAATGTTAAACTAAAGGATGTGAAGAAGGCAATGGTGCTGTGCTGTATCCCCCAGTAATCCCCTTCATGGACATGGTGCCTGGGGAGGAAGAAGCTGCCCACAATTAATCTCAGCCCAGCCAGCCGATCCTCCCCCCTTCCTCCCTGTATGGACAGGAGAAGAGAAAGAAGATCTATCCGTTCCACCTCCTCCTACCCCGCCCCTCTGTGCCTGCCCCGCCCACACTGGATCTAGTATGGCAGGCATATGCAATTAGCGGACCTCCAGCTGTTGCAAAACTACAAGTCCCATCATGCCTCTGCCTCTGGGTGTCATGCTTGTGGCTGTCAGTCTTGCTATGCCCCATGGGACTTGTAGTTCTGCAACATTTGGAGGTCCGCTAATTGCATATCCCTGTAGTATGGGAAAGGAGATGTAGGCGGGAGATTTGAAGTAACGGCAGCTTTAGCTGCATTAATGGTGCCCCTGTGGGAGCCATCAGATAGCAGCATTTGGTGGTGAGAGGTGAATTGTCTCCTCCACCTTCCTCCCTCCTCTCCCCCATCTGGTCTCCCTCCCCAGCTCTGTTCTTCCAGGAGCTTCACAGATTCTGCAGGGTGATTTCCTGTCCAGGTAGCCCAGGCTCACCCTGCTTAGGACCAGGCTGCCTGCTTTCACCTCTAAACTCAGCCCAGGAGGTGGAGAGTTCTGGTGTATTTGCATGAGATTTATTGCTGGGGGGGGAGATCAATATGGAATGTAGGTGACAGCTCTGCAGCAATGACCCCAGCATTGGATAGGTGAACACACACATCACATACAGGATCTGAGCGTTGTCTCCTGTAGGCCTTCCTTGCTGTATGTTGGGATCGATCGGTCCTTGTGGTTGAGTCCATGTATTGTCTTTATCCTTCTATAGACTGTATGCTGCGGATTGTGTTGAGCGCCCTGTGCGTTGTCTATTGGTGCGCGGCATATACAGTATAGGAGACGTTCATCATACTTTATCTTGTGGAATTTCATGATTGATGGAAACCTGTGGGACTTTCCCTGCTCATTTAGAACCACAAGCTATAGCCTGGAAAATCTCCCTGCGCTCACAATATAATAGCTCAGTGGGCAGGATTCCCCCATCCACATAGAGGATATGAATTGGGAATGCAAATCAGTTGTCTTTTTTTTTTTAACCTGCTGGTGGACTGTCCTGCAGATGTAGCAGTTAGAGGGTTTGGCAAACTATCTACCACTGACAAGGGTGCTTACAATGTTCAGCTTTAATTTATATGAAACCTTTACCCCTAAAGGAAAAAAAAACTGGTGCTGTAACTGATTATAAAGTGTTAGTTGGAGTTTGTCTTCAATGTATTAGTGTATATAAATCTGCTAGTACATCTGACACTCCCCACCCCTCATACTTTCAATGCTGTTGTCCAAATGTGCCCCTATGTGCTCCTTCATCCAGAGTGGGCAATCTAATACAGAAGGTGTGTTACTGGCCAGATTATCAGGTGATAATGGAGGGAAAAAAATCCTTAAAAAAGAAGACGAATGCAGCAGTCACATTTGTTTGGGTATTCTGGCAGCCAGTGGTGTCATCTGTCAGAATACAAAAGCCTAACAAGGGGGTGCTCGTCCATCTGCGTTATTAGTTTAGATGGAGGAATCTGTCTGTACACTATACAATCTGATTGTACAATCTCCTTTAGTTTCACCAAAATTAGTCATATAAAGACAAACCTGAACATGTTTTAATGAGTATCAAATCAGGCCGGCCATTATACTACTTAATTCTTAATAAATCTAAAAGAGAATTGTACAATCAGATTGTACAGCATGTGGCTAGCTGTAGATGGGTTGCCATATGCGGGAGGGGGGTTGTATTGTGGAGGGGAAAGAGGGTGGTAGGACGATGGAGGGGGGGG
>BLSH010012269.1:109478-136967 GCA_018402905.1 Glandirana rugosa
ATCCCCGCGGGCCGGCGACCAAAGGGGGGCACAGACGTACGAAACGTCCGACGTCGTACATTGATTGAGTCAGAGTGACGACGGATCCCATGCAGACACGGGGGGAAACCAGCGGCCGGGCGCCCCTAGGCAGCAGTGAGACTGAGTTAGTTACATGCTGCAGCCTGCAGAGCATGCAGACACGGGGGGAAACCAGCGGCCGGGCGCCCCTAGGCAGCAGTGAGACTGAGTTAGTTACATGCTGCAGCCTGCAGAGCATGCAGACACGGGGGGAAACCAGCGGACAGGCGCCCCTAGGCAGCAGTGAGACTGAGTTAGTTACATGCTGCAGCCTGCAAAGCATGCAGACACGGGGGGAAACCAGCGGCCGGGCGCCCCTAGGCAGCAGTGAGACTGAGTTAGTTACATGCTGCAGCCTGCAAAGCATGCAGACACGGGGGGAAACCAGCGGCCGGGCGCCCCTAGGCAGCAGTGAGACTGAGTTAGTTACATGCTGCAGCCTGCAGAGCATGCAGACACGGGGGGAAACCAGCGGACAGGCGCCCCTAGGCAGCAGTGAGACTGAGTTAGTTACATGCTGCAGCTTGCAGAGCATGGAGACGCTGAGGGAAACCAGCGACTGGGCGCCCCTAGGAAGCAGTGAGACTGAGTTAGTTACATGCTGCAGCCTGCAGAGCATGCAGACGCGGGCGGAAACCAGCGGACAGGCGCCCCTAGGAAGCAGTGAGACTGAGTTAGTTACATGCTGCAGCCTGCAGAGCATGCAGACGCGGGGGGAAACCAGCGGCCAGGCGCCCCTAGGCAGCAGTGAGACTGAGTTAGTTACATGCTGCAGCCTGCAGAACATGGAGACGCGGAGGGAAACCAGCGACTGGGCGCCCCTAGGAAGCAGTGAGACTGAGTTAGTTACATGCTGCAGCCTGCAGAGCATGCAGACACGGGGGGAAACCAGCGGACAGGCGCCCCTAGGTAGCAGTGAGACTGAGTTAGTTACATGCTGCAGCCTGCAAAGCATGCAGACGCGGAGGGAAACCAGTGGCTGGGCACCCCTAGGCGGCTGCCTAGTTTGCCTAGTGGTAGCACCGGCCCTGAGTGGAGGTCACCAACCTGGCTGTGCTGTCTGGCAGTATTACACCTCCATTGGCAGACAAAACATATATGGATTTCAATGGTGTATTTAGCTGTTTGCCAACAGGCAAAGGCAATGTAACATTTCACCATTACATATATAAACACCAATATTCTAAATGCAGAAACCCATTATAATTCCTATCAGTTTCCATCAGCAGAAAAACCCTTCATTGCTCCCACTGCTGTAAACTGATGAAAGGCGGAAATGGGTTGCTATGGGTTACCCATCATTCATGTCTTATTAAATATGTTTTAAATATGGAGAGCGAATGACAAAGAAAGAAAAGAAGCAGAAGAGATGAAGACGGCACACTGGATGGAGAGATGGGAGAGAGAAGAAGGCTGGGAAGGCAGAGTGTGGGAGTGCGGGAGAGGCTGCGGGGAGATGGGGAAAGTGACAGATGCGAGCAGGCAGACGGAAACGGACAGATAGAGAAAGAGAAACGGAGAGAGAGCGAAACGCGGAAAGATAGCAACTGACAGAGGGAAAGAGATGAGATAAGCAGAATTATAGAAGGCGACAGCAGAGAAGAAGCAACGGACGCGAAGAAGCACTCACTCCTTAACAGCTAAATCGCCCCACGCAACTCGACCGCGCACTTTACAATCCCATTATATCTCATGCTTATCGTAGTATGTATTGCTACATCTTCAATGCAATCAGATACGTTTGTTCCAAGGAAAAGAGTTGGACAATGTCTTCATTAAAACGATCATATTTAGTCTTTTATACTTCAGTGCTGTAACATTACAATTAGGAATGGGAAAAATTGAGAGTTTTCTTTTTGCCAACATTTTAAGGAAAATCCAGAAATTTTGGTAAAATTTTGCCAGTTTGGTAAAATGTATTGCAATTCAATTAAATTCGTTTTTGGTGGATTGTAAAAGGTTTAAATGGCTCCTAAGTTTACTGAATCTGTTCTTGTGCCAAAAAAGTTGCCTACTTGTGTTTTTCTTTTTTTTATTGAAAGATAACAGAAACAGTAGAAAAAAAATCTCTTGTTTAAATTGGCCCTGGTACATACATATATATATTATATTGTCAAAAGTATTGGTACACCTGCCTTTACACGCTGTGGCATTATGCGGGGTGAACTAATAGATGGGCGCTATGTGTCGCCTCGCATGCTTTCATTTGGAGTGGACTAAAGTGGAATCTGGCCAGGGCTTTACCAGCCACCATGGCAGGGTGGGTTCTGGACTGGATTTTCAGGTCCAATGGAGTCCACGCTCCGGTGTTTAAGTAAACCAGGGAGAGAACAAGGTTTGCTCTACCCTGGGACTTTGGGAGCGTTCAGCCTGAGAGAATTGACACACAGAGCTTTGTGCTTTGGACAAAAAGAAAGGTTTGCAATAACTTTGTTATGTGGGTGCTGGGGACAAGCCCTACACCACTTAGTAAGAGTAAGGAATGATGGTGTTTAGTTAGAACCAGAAAGGCAAGGATTTATTTTGTATTGTTTATTTTTACTTGCAACCTTTTATCCAACAGACCTGGCTGCAAGCCAGATTTTCATGAAACTGCTGCCTGAACTGCCTTTTTCCCAGGTAAGGTGATCCCCATAAGAGCTAATCCCTCACAACGCACATAAACTTTAATTGCATCCCAGTCTTGGTCCGTAGGGTTCAAGGTTGAGTTGGGCCACTCTTTGCAGCTATAACGGCTTCAACTCTGGGAAGGCTGTCCACAAGGTCTCGGGCTTAGTCTTGCTGTACAGGGATTTATAGGAGGCTGATATCAAGACCAAATCGGGTATTTAGACAAGGTGCATCTAAAAGGAGATTCAGTTACTTTTTAAACCACTCTAATTCTCATAATTGTATATCCCATATGGAGCAGAGCCATTTTTACATTTCCTCTATGGTGGAAATGTACATTTTTAGTTGGTGATAACTTGGTCATAAAAAAGTCAGCAGCTACAAATACTAAAGCTGCTGAATTTTAATATACAAACACTCATTAGCCCAGGGATCCAGCCAGGGCTACTGTTAGAAATCAGGGGGCTCCAAACAGCATACCTGATAAGCCCCCCCACCGAAAATATCAAATGATACATTATATTGCCAAAAGTATTGGGATACCTGCCTTTACACACACATGAAATTTAATGGCATCCCAGTATTAGTTTGTAGGGTTCAATATTGAGTTGGCCCACCCTTTGCAGCTATAACAGCTTCAACTCTTCTGGGAAGGCTGTCCACAAGGTTTAGGAGTGTCTATGGGAATGTTTGACCATTCTTCCAGAAGAGCATTTGTGAGGTCAGGCACTGATGTGGACGAGAAGGCCTGGCTCACAGTCTCTGTTCTAATTCCTCCCAAAGGTGTTCTATCGGGTTGAGGTCAGGACTCATCCATGTCTTTATGGACCTTGCTTTGTGCACTGGTCCAAATCATTTGGTGGAGGGGGGATTATGGTGTGGGGTTGTTTTTCAGGGGTTGGGCTTGGCCCCTTAGTTTCATTGAAAGGAATTCATAAGGCGTCAGCATACCAAGACATTTTGGACAATTTCATGCTCCCAACTTTTTGGCAAAAGTTTGGGGATGGCTCTTTCCTGTTTGAAAATGCACTAGTGCAGGTGTCCCAATACTTTTGACAATATAGTATATATACATATACCCTGAAGAAGCTTACCATCTAAGGTCCCTATTCCACATGCATATACAGTATATACTGTATAATATATATATATATATATATATATATATATATATATATATATATATACACTATATGCTGTATATGCATGTGGGATAGGGACCTTAAATTGTAAGCTTATTGAGGGCAGAGATGAATGTAGATGTATAATATTAAAAAGTGCTGCATGAATTGTCAGCCCTATATAAATACCTGTAATACATTTAAAATAGTGAAATAAAAAAATACAGTAACAGTACACTAATAATAATGAAATACACACTCAAATAAAATAAACTACTCTACCCCAATACATAATAACATAGTAGGTAAGGCTGAAAAAAGACACCAGTCCATCCAGTTCAACCTGTGGTGTGTGAGCGTGCTTGTGGTAATGTCAATAGTAAATTGTATATCCCTGTATATTGTGATTGTTAAGGTGCCCATCTAATAGTTTTTGCGGATGGACCAGAGTCTTGTAGAATGGGAGAATAATTGTTTTATCTCTGGAGTGAATCCCCTTTTTGAAGCATGCTAATATTCTGTTGGCTTTGCTTGCAGCAGCTTGGCATTGCATGCCATTGCTGAGCCTGTCATCTGCTAGGACCCCTAGGTCCTTTTCTCTCCTAGATTCCTCCAGAGGTTCTCCCCCTAGCAAGTAACTTGTGTTCATATTTTTAGCATCCAAACGCATTACTTTGCATTTTTCAATATTAAACCTCATTTGCCATGTAGCTGTCCAAACCGTTATTTTACTTAGGTCTTCATGTAAGGTTTCCACATCCTGTTTATTGCCCTGCTTAACTTTGTATCATCCGAAAATATTGAACGTGAGCTGTTTATCCCAGCCTCTATATTGTTTATGAATAAATTAAACAGAATTGGTCCCAGGACAGATCCTTGGGGACCCCGCTTACCACACCGGACCAATCCGAGTACTCACTATTTATCACCACCCTTTGGACCTGCCTCTGTAGCCAGTTTTCAGTCCAGGCACTCACCCTATGGTCCATGCCGACAGACCTCAGTTTGTAAACACTTGTGGGGAACGGTATCAAATGCCTTTGCAAAATCCAGATACACCACATCCACAGGCCTTCCTTTATCTAGATGGCAGCTCACCTCCTCATAGAAGGTTAATAGATCTGGTCTATATATATATAGATAGGTCTGGCAAGAATGATTCTGCATGAATCCATGCTGATTACTACTAATGATAATGTTTTCATTACTAAAATCTTGGATATCCCTTATCATCCCCTCCATTAGCTTACATACTATCGATGTTAGTCTAATTGGCCTGTAGTTTCCAGGGATATATCTCGGCCCTTTTTTAAATATTGGTTCCACATTGGCTTTTCTCCAATCAGCTGGTACCAGTCCAATCAGTAAACTGTCCATAAATTTAGGAACAATGATCTAGCTATCACCTGACTGAGTTCCTTAATGACCCTTGGGTGTAAGCCATCTGGTTCTGGTGACTTATTTATGTTAAGTTTTTCAAGTCTATTTCTGATACTGGTTTCTGTTAGCCATGAGATGGCATTCTGTGATGTTTTATTAACATTACAGTCTTGGTTACTATATCCTCCTTTGTGAAAACTGAGGAGAAGAATGCATTGGGGCCAATATGATCTGGCCTAATTTTCTTACTGCTAATGTATTTTAAAAAAATCTTGTTTTTTTTTTTTTTTTACTCTTCTCTGCTCTGAGCCTTTCATGGTCTATTTTAGCTACCCTGATTGCACTCTTACATTTCATATTGCATTCTTTGTATTGTTGGAATACTGACAATGACCCCTCGGCCTTATATTTTATGAAGGCCTTTTCTTTTGCATGTATGCATTTTTATGTTGGAGTTTAGCCACCCAGGATTAATTTGAGCTCTTTTAAACTTATTTCCTGTTGGAATGCATTTGCCAATACCTTTATTTAATATGCTCTTAAAGCACTCCCATTTTCCCTCCGTGTCCTTTGTTTCTAGGATTTTATTCCATTTAATATTGTCTAGCAAAGAGTGCAGTTTAGGGAAGCTGGCTCTTTTGAAGTTCAGTGTACTTGTATTACCCTTGTGTTTCTTAATTCTGTGATTCAAATTTACCTGTGGTCACTGTTTCCTAAGTTGCCCCGTATTTCCACATCCGCGATCAGGTCTGTATTGTTAGTAATCAGCAGGTCAAATAATGTGTTATCTCTTGTTGGTGCATTCACCAACCGACCCATGAAATCATCCTGCAAGACATTTAGGAAATGGCGAGCTTTAGATGAATTTATATCTTTGGGTAATTAGATTTGTGGTGTCTTTTCTATATTCTATCTAGTGCATATACAGTGGGTAAGGAAAGTATTCAGACCCCCTTAAATTTTTTACTCTTTGTTATATTGCAGCCATTTGCTAAAATCATTTAAGTTCCTCTATTTTCTTCATTAATGTACACACAGCACCCTAAAATTGCTATACTGTTTCATTCATTGATATATTCTTTTATCTGTGCTAGTGGACTAAGCGTGATGCCTATCATGGGACACACTCTATCCACTGCAATACACAGAAAATTCTTGGCAACTAGCCTTATAAGTTTGTGTAACCCATTTGGATTGCATGTCAGTCTGGATGGATGTTTCACCCATCCAAGACAGGAATTATATATGCAACCTTCCCCTTTTCTCTCATTGACCCTCATGTACTCTCATTTTGGGTCCAGGGGGCGCAGTGCATATTACACACACTGAAACTTCAGCCCCTTTCTTCCTTGTTTCCCCTTTTTCTCTGGTGGGGAAGGGGGGCATTTATTTATACATACTGATATCCATTTGTATCATACATTTTTTGCAGCATGTGCATCTGGACTATAACAACAGGTCCCTTCCAGTTCCCTCATCTAGGCTGTTGGCCTCTTTCCTACAGGTATACAGTATACACCTTTTCGTTGCCAACACTTGATGAATCAATACATGATGTACTATATCACTATCTTGCTCCCTCTTTTTATGGCTCTGTCCTGCCTGACCTCAGTAGTACACCCTGTATGGAATGAACCTTCTTTGAGGTCCTCCCGTACCCCTAGTTCACAAAATAACCAGCTATCAACATAAGCTTTAGTCTACCATGAGCAGGGTGGGGACGGATCCTCCAAGACCGTGTTTCATTTTTAATCTGGCATGGAATTAATATGTATATACACACTGGAATGTCTGTAAGTGTAGGGGACTCTCCTCCTTCGTTGTCTACTCTACATATTTTTTTCATACGCATGCAAATGGTTGTATATTGACTTACTGTGTTTAAACCTAGATGCGTGATTCCTCTCTTATCCTCTGATGAAGGAGACAAATACAAACTCTGAATCGCGTTGGGTTGAGGACATCACTGACTCAGTTGTTGTATACATACTTCCCCAGGGGTACAATCTGTTCCAATAGCTTTAGACAAATGTGCGGTTCCTTCTGCCCAGTCAATATCTAGGTAATTAAAATCCCTCATTATAATGACATTGCCCAGCCTTGCCGCCATTCCAAGTTGTGATAGGAGGTCTGCCTCTGCCTCCTCCCTCAGGTTAGGGGGCCTGTAGCACACGCCCACTATTACTTTCCCATTATTTTCCTCCTTTTGGAGCTCCACTCACAAGGATTCCACCTCCTCCTTTGCTCCATTAGTGATGTCATCCCTCACGTTTACTTGCACATCGTTCTTAATATACAGGCATACTCCTCCCCCTTTTCCTACCCTCCCTATCTCTATCTTTTGAAATTCCCACAAAATCGAAATCCTCCTCAGACATTAGCAGCTCCAGCTCTCCCATCCTATTAGCTAGACTTCTAGCATTGGTGTACAAGCCTCGTAATTTTGTCCTGTCACATACTATTTCCTTGTTAGTTGTTATGAGGCTGCAATTTGGATTTGCCAACTTACTTACTTTGGGTCTTGGTATTCTTGTCACCCTACTACTAATGCCCGCAATATTACCCACTGAACCTTGCTCAATGTTGGCTAGCTCTACATCTGGACTCTCCCCCCAAACATCGTCAACAAGCAGAACCCCAGACATGATCGAGCGAGTGCTGGCATGAGATTGGCGACTAATGGCGGAGGAATTGGGCATTAGCAAGGACACGGTGCTCACCATCGTCTTCGAAGATTTGGGTAAGTGGAAGGTCTGTTCTGGGTTTGCGCCGCACAAGCTGACAGATTAACAGAGAGCAAAATGAATGGAAACCTCTGGAGATTTCATTACCATGTGTGACCAGGATCCATCCTTTCTGCAAACCATTGTCACGGGGGATGAGACCTGGTGTTACCAGTTTGATCCAGAATCCAAGCGCCAATCGATGAAATGCCGTTTACCATCTTTCCCACGACCCAAAAAGAGTCTCCTGCAAAAGTCCAAGGTCAAGACAATGTTGATTTCCTTATTCGACAACGATGGCATTATCCAAGAATGTGTGACCGCAGTTCTGCGAACGATTCTTAAAGAGTCCTTTGCTGACAGTTTCCAGAAGCTTTATGAATGTTGCCAAAAGTATGTTATGAAGGATGGCGATTATTGTGAAGGCCAATAAAGGTAGTTTGTATCTTCTGTTTTGTTTGTTTTCTGATACCATTCACCAAACTTTTTTAGACACACCTTGTATATACACCACAGTCCTGATCAGCATCTCCTTACATCAGAGTCCCTATCGAAGTCTACTATATTGTAGTTCATCTTACATTAGAGTCACCCCTTACATCAGAGTCTCCTCTTATATCAGGGTCCCCATCAGAGTCCCTTCTTACATCTGGGTCCCCATCAGAGCCCCTCCTTACTACTGATTCTCCAATATAGTACCTTTCTGGCCATACATTATGCAATTTTTTTCCCTTCAAACATAGGTTGAAGAAAAGAAAATTGCTTGATTCCCCCATCGAGACAGTCCATGATCCCTCCCACTGCTCGATTGTATTCTCACAGTGGGAGGTTTCCCCACCGTCAGAACACAATAATCACCGCTGACAGCTATAGCTAGTGGCAGTGATCGTACCAAAAAACCTGACAGGCTTGTTGTACTGAAGTCAATCGTTAGAGTGACTACAGTACAACCAACTGATCCATAGATGGATCAAAATTCGGCCAGTTCAGCATTTTGATCCATCTATGGCCAGCTTCATAGGGTTTCATAAAATCTTGCAATGGGCTGCATTTGACCCACAGCCTGCAGTTTGCAGATCACTGCTCTAAATAAAATTAAGATAATGGTAGAACTTTTTTCAAGCAAATGTTACCTAGGCTGCTCATTGCGTGACATTGAAAGCTTCTGCTTGAGCCAAATGAGTGGTTTTGCATTAATATCAATTTATCTGAAATTTCTCTGCTCATCTTTGTTAACTATGGCGGAACCATCCAGCACCCAGCTTAGCTGCCTCCATCAAAATCTTTAGCTTCCTACAGTCTGGAACCAGGAACCAAGTATAGCTGAGCACCCAAGATTAGACGACACTAGCTTAGATGCAAACTGGAACTCACTTTATTAAAACTCGGACGCATACTTTATACCCCCCTCTCCATGAGGACATTCCCCTCTTGGGGATATTAGCATAACAATGCAAACTGTAAACAGGAATATAATTAACATAGCTAAGGAACAGCCAACATAGACATAAACATTAAGCTAGTTAAACAACTAGCCACCTAGGTGACTCAGTGCCCACCCAGACTGTCGGAACCAAGCCCACAATCCTGGATACAAAGTACATTACACATTATCATAAGCATAAACATTCAACAATGGTTTAATAACAAGGTAAAGTGGTCACACTCACAATATTAATCACATCTCCAAGAGATGATCAGACAGACAGAAACAATAGATAACTACAAATGGCAATGCATACCTAGGTGGCACACAATGGAAGAGACATACTTAACAATTAACAAATAACGCTTTAATAAACAGACTATAGCAGGAGACCCCAGTATCAAGTTGGTTTCAGCTGATCGTATTAACATCTGCTCTGAGTCTTACAGTCTAAAACAGTCACTGCTAGTTTGATCACAAAGGACCCAAATCCGAAGCAAGACCACTCTAAGGTTCCCCCAGGTACATATCTCCCAAAGAGTAGTGATCCCTTAAAAGCCAGGGCCCATAGTCAGTAGGCAAGAGGTCATCCTGCAGTCCCCTCCAAAAGCCTCTGTGCTGGATGGGTGTGTTACAATGACAATCCGTTATAGTCAGATTACTGACCGCTCCTTCTGAAAATGCTAGCTGCTTGGCGGTCACGTTGAGGTGTCAGCATGCAAATATGCTCTAATATGTAAACAAAATAGTAAATGAACTTCTGAAAGGAGAAAGTGAAAATATGATTGTGGTTTTATTTCGAAAACCGCCATTGTGTCATGGAGAAACAATTATTTAAAAAAAAACTGTAATTTTTGTGGCCGCTTTTGGTGACTGAGGGTCCAGCTGCAAACTTTAATCTGAGCCTTCTCACTGTACCTATCGCTGCTGTATGACATTTCCATCTGATGGCTTGTAGGTTTATGTACGTGTGATTGAAAGGAACATGACCCCTCAAGGGACTGCAGAATTGAAAACGTCAATCTTTATTATAATTGTACCTAAAAGTAGTGGCCTGCGTGTATGAATGTGTCATGTCTTATGACCTGAACTTTCAGTACCAAGGGCTTACAGTGACACGCAGACATGGACAAAGTGTCGTACTACACCTCATGTTTATCACTATCTCCATGCTTATACGGTATGGTAGCAAAGGATGGTTATAGTGGATCTATAGTGCTCTGTTCATCGAAGATATTAGGTGATATTTGCAGTAGGTCATCTGTAGATTGCCATTTAAAGGGTTAGTCCATGCAAAGGAGATAATTCAGTTATTGGTAGTTGCTGGGGAGTTAAACTACCTGATAGATTAAGAAGGACAAAGCCGCACTTCCATAAAATCTCCCCAGTTTAATCAAAACAGTTGGCTTCAGATATAGTCCCAGCTTGGGCGCCTCCTTCAAGATATAGCTTCCTTCAGTCTGGAACCAGGTATTATAGCTGAGCACCCAAGAACTAGACAACACTAGCTTAGGTGCAAACTGGAACTCACTTTATTGTAAATTCACACAGAATATATAGCACACAAAATCTGGCATGGAATTAATATGTATATACACACTGGAATGTCTGTAAGTGTAGGGGACTCTGATCAGGTTTTTTCCTGGGTTTCCCCCTAGGGAGGGGGCATATGTATGTTTTCCAGAAATATTTCTGCTGCTAGGCCTCAGCAGGTGTTATGGCTTGAGGGCCTGACGGAAGCTGGACTTAAGGATACTTGCTGGAGGAAACCTGCCTGTGGAAGGTTAGCTGGAAAGGTCGGGCCCTTCTCTCTTCAGCTCCACATACAGAACTGCTCACTAAGAAAGAGACTCCAGAGGTTGATGCTTAAAGACTGTGACTGCTCTCATAAAGTCTCAGATTGAGTGGTTGTTTCCTTCACTACCAGCATTATTTTGAGTCTGCTACTGAAGGGCCGAATACTGCTAGAACAGGATTTGTTTTTCAGGGAAGTTGACTTCCAAGATTTTGTGCCTTGAGTATTCTGCAACCTTAAACCCTCCTTCCTGCATTTTTTTAAGATCTGCAATAAATCTTCAAAAGATACCCTTAGGCCCCATGCAGATGGGGCAGACTCTGCCAAGCGGATCCAGGCAGATGACAGGTCCACTATGCAGACCAGACACGGACACAGCCCGTCCTTCCCTATGGGGGCGGTTGGATGGAAAAGGACTGCTTGTCCGTTTCCATCCGACTGTCATCCGATCCACTGGACAGATGGCGAACGTATCCCCATCCGTCTGTTTATAGCAGACCGGATCGGATGGTGGCGGGTGACAGCGGAAATATGTCTGCTGACATCTGCCACTCCATAGAGAGCTATCGATGGTCCAATCGGGTCTGCCTGAAAAACTGACAGGCGGACCCGATCGGGTCCATCAGTGTGAAAGGGGCCTTAGACTGAGCTTGAGTTTGTGGGTGTGCTTCTGGGACTAAAAATCGGGTAGGTAGCCTCTGGACAGGCAAAGGGGACCCAATATATTTCCAGCTGCCCCTCTGGGGGTTAGCGCTATTGAAGGTTGAGAAAAAGATACACTGAGTTCAAAGAAAAAATGAATAAATAAATAAACAAATTAATAAAAACACTTTGCATCCTGAGGACCCTAAACCAACAGCTAGAAGGCAAAAAAGCCAAATATAGTGCAAACCAATCTGTATTAACAGGGAAAAGGTTCCTAACCAATCCCAAAGACAATCATATAATCCTTTACATTGATAATCCTCAGTGCTATTTCTTATGAATAAGATTAGCGTGCTATATTTTGTACATATAGAAAAGGTTCAGACCTTTTTTTATTAGGGAATCTACTGAGTGGGCTAGAACTAGCAGTCTAAAAGCCTATTCCACATGTTTACAGCTCTTACTGTAAAGAAACCTGCTTCTAGGCAGTGGTTAAACTTTTTTCCTGTTAAGCACAAAGATTGCCTCATTACCTTTTGTGATGACCTTAAAGTGAACAACTTTCCATAGAGCTATGTGGACCACTTAAATTTGTATACAAGGTGATCATAGCCCCCCTTATTTGTCTTTTCTCAAATTGAGAATGCATATAGGCAACAGTGACTTATGGGACTGACAGAGGCTGAATAGCCCATTTGGAACTAAGGGCTCCTTCTCATGTGGGGCAGTGGTTGCTACTCCTCTAAAAAGCATTCCGTGGTGGATTGATTTTCAGGGGGGTTTGACAGGCAGGCGACATGTTGACCCTTCACCTTCTGCTAAAATTCTCAAAATGAATGGACCAAAACTTAGCAACCACAGACGACGATTGCAGGACATTTGCAACATAGCCCCGTTCACTTGAATGGTCATGTATAATATTCCCATCACACACATTCATGGAGATGGCAAGTGGGTGGTGTCGCAACTACCAGATGGAAACCAATAATATCATAAGCTGAAATATACACCAATCAGCCGTAGCATTTTGACCACTGACAGGTAAAGTGAATAATATTGATTATCTCATTACAACGGCATCTGAAAGTGGGTGGGAAATATTAGGCAGCAAGTGAACCTGTCCCTGAAGTTGATGTGTTAAAAGCAGAAAAAAACATACTAGCGTAAGGATTTTTTTCATTTTTTTTTTCTGTTTTAAGGAGTTTTATTGAATTTTGAGGAATACAAGCAAAAACAGAAAAACTTGGGGTAGACATATACACCATCAACTTAAGTCAATCCAGAGTTGACCAGACAAAATAGGTACAAAATATGAGACAGCTGTTTAAATTATGACATATAAAGAACATCAGAGCTTAAGCGTAAGGATTTAAGTGACTTTGACAAGGGACAAATTGTAATGGCTAGACGACCGGGTCAGAGCAACTCCAAAACTGCAGCTCTTGTGGGATGTTCCCGGTCTGCAGTGGTCATGATGGACCAAAAGCGGTCCAAGGAAGGAAAACTGATGACGGTCATGAGTGGCCAAGGCTCATTGATGCACTTGAGGAGAGAAGGCTGGGCTGTGTAGTCCAATCCAATAGAAGAGCTACTGTAGCTCAAATTGTTGTAAAAGTTAATGCTGGTTCTAATAGAAAGGTATTAGAACACACAGTGCATGGCAGTTTGTTGCGTATGAGGCCCCATTGGCATTGACGGGTCAGAGTGCCCACAGCCAAAATCGCCTACAATGGGCACGTGAGCATCAGAACTGGTCTACAGAGCAATGGTAGAAGGTGGCCTAGTCTGATGAATATAAGAAAGACTTGAACTCTTCCCTACGCTATCCAAGTCTTAAAAAAAGGCTGGATTTAGGCTTTAAAAGGTATCTCTGACGAATCTCCACCCATTACCATGTAGAAAAGAAACGACTGCACCTCAAAGGAAGTCTGAGATAATATCTTGATTTATTGAAGACATCAAAATATCACAGTACAGGATGAACCAGGTCAAAGGCAGATGCGTTTCACACTTAACAATAGTGCTTATTCATTCCCAATCCACCCATTGCCATCCCAATAGAATTGATAAAGTTCCAATTTTCTGAAGTGTGCTGTGGGCCCCTTTAAGATCTCCAATCAGTAGAATATTACATTTTCAGACCATTGTCAAAGTTTGGAACATCAAATTCTGCCCGTGTATTTAAATGTTGGTTTTCCTTCAAACTGCTGAATTAGCAGATTCTAACATAAACAGTTTGTTGATCATTGCAGAATTTTGGCTTTACAATTTTTTCGGAATAAAATAGCTCATTGACATGATACTCCGTGATATTACATTTCTTGCTTGTTGGAAGAATAGGCACACTGGCTGCATTTATCCACAGATGTAACGTAGCAGAGTTAATTTGGCCTGATTGGTGCACTCATTCCTAAAGGAGAACTCCAGTTAAAAAAGAAAAAAGAAATCCCCACCCTGTCCTTTCCCCCCTCACTGCACCACTCTCATGCAGCTCTTTAAAAAAATTTCCTTCATATTTCCTTTTTTCCTGGGGTCTTTTGGCCAGTCACATTATGTCCTTGTGTCTTTTTCTCCCTGGGGTGGCACAGGGAGATCTTCAATTCTGCAGAGATTGGTGCTGATGTCATACTGCAATATTTTACTGTAAGCCCAGCCTGACATGGTGACACACCCCCAGGGAGTGTGTTTATAAAAAGCCTGGACTCACAGAATGTCAGTTGAATGCTGCTCGCTGTCATAGGAACTCCTCAGGGGACGGTGCTGGAGACAAGGTGGGTATTACAGACAGCAGGGGCAGTTTGTTTATATTTAAAAAAATAAATAAAAATGGAGATCTGCTTTAACCACTTGACCTCCAGAAGGTTTTACCCCCTTCATGACCAGGGCAGTTTTTGCTACTTCAGCCACTTGCGGCAAAGCAGCTCGATATCACGAACCGCCGGCACCTGATAGCGGCCGCGAGATCGAGGAGGCGAGCTCATTTGCTCACTGTGTTATGAGGGAGCCAGGGAGTGGGTAGGGTGGACTTGATGTCTCCCCCACAGTGCCAGAACGTATGTAAACAGACGGATCTCCGTTCTAACAGGGGAAAGGAGTGTGATCGCAGGCTCCCTGTGTATGGGAGCCGTGATCACTCCCTCCCCCCATCAGCCCAGCCCCCATACATTTAGAACACGCCTAGGGAACACAGTTAACCCCTAGAGTGCCCCCTGCAGGTTAACCCCTTCCCTGCCAGTGACATTTATACAGTAATCAGTGCATTTTCATAGCACTGATCGCTGTATAAATGCCAATGGTCCCAAAAAAGTGTCAAAATTGTCCAACATGTGCGCTGCAATATCACAATCCCGCTAAAAATCGCAGATCGCCGTCATTACTAGTAAAAAATAAAATGAAAAAACCCCATAAATGAATTCTCATCATTTGTAAACGCGGCAACTTTTGTGCAAACCAATCAATGTACACCAATTTTTCTTACCAAAAATATGAAGAAGAATATAAATCAGCCAAAACTAATGAAAAATTCGTTTTTTTATATTTTTTTGGATATGTATTTTAGCAAAAAGTAAGAAATATTAATTTTTTTGCAAAATTGTCGCTGTTTTTTTATTTATAGTGGTGATCAGAAATGACGCAGAGGAGATCAAATACCACCAAAAGAAAGCTCTATTTGTGGGAAAAAAAGGACGCAAATTTAATTTGGGTACAACGTCGCACGACCGCGCAATTGTCAGTTAAAGCAACGCAGTGCCGAATCGCAAAAAGTGCTGAAGTGGTTAACTGGCAATTTCGCAGTCATGTAACACTGTACCCAAATTAAATTTATATAATTTTTTTCACACAAAAAGAGCTTTCTTTTGGGGGTATTTGATCCCCGCTGGGTTTTTTTATTTGTCATTGTATAAATGAAAAATGACTGAAAAATATTTTCTACTTTCTGTTATAAAACATATGCAATAAGCAATCAAGTAATCTAATTTCTTTATACATTTAGGACAAAATGTATTCTGCTACATGTCTTAAAAGAAATCCCAATAAGTGTATTTTGATTGGTTTGCATGAAAGTTATATACTGAAGCCATGATTCTATACTGGTAATAGAGATTGTCAGTGACTTATCAAGGGACTGTGAAAACGTGGCGGACAATCTGGCACTAACAGATCCTAAACTAACTGACTGACACTGACATCAATAGTGACACTATTCAGTGATCAACGATAATACTGTACACTGTCACTATACTAAGCCCCTCCATATGGGGTGCACGGGTGCCCCCCCCATCCATGTGTCCGGCCCATAATCTACATACAGAGCGCTGGACTCGTGGATTCCAATGGGGGGGGGGGTTTGAAGCACGTGATTAGAGCCAGAGGCTCTAATAGGCTTCAAAAAAGGGTGGGCTAGGGGCGCGGAACACTGCGCTCTGAGCCCACCCAGTTGTGTGACAATAGCAAATGAATATTCCCTATTTTCACACTAAATCTCCTCCCAACCAATCAGTGGGAAGTGAGCCGAAAGGAGAAGCAATCTTATTGGCCAAGGGGAAGGAGAAGGGAGGAGACGCATGGAGAAGCCAGGGAAGGGGAAGACCAACTGACCCACCAACCGCCACAATGGCTCACCTGCAGGGGCTCAGCCATCCAGCACTCTCCAGCTCGGACAGGGGAGAGAGGAGGAGGGGAGACCGGAGTCATCCCAGACAGGCAGGACATCTGCCACCTAAGGAAAGGAGGCTGTCTTTCTACTGCGGGGAGCACCAGTCGCTACTGATATTAATGACACTGCCTGGGGTGGGGTTAACATCTAGGGGCAATCAAGGGAATAATGGTGTGTCTAACAATGGGTAATATCTGTAATATGTGCTGATTTTACTAAGCGATCAAGCTGTTTTTTCTCCTTGCTTTGCAGGGAGAAGAAACAACCAGATCACTGCTCTGTGTATTTGGAAACGCAGAACTCTGTGCTGTGATTGGACACAACAATCAGCAGGTCTCAGCCATAAATCATTGGCTAACACCTGTTGACAAAATCTCACTGTGCCCAACCACAGTGTGGGTCAGCAGGGGGCACATACATGCCCCAAACACTAAAGCAAGCCAGCAAAGTATATTTACATTGCTGAGCCTGCGGCTGCACATTAGGCTACTTTCACAGTGAGGTGCTCTACAGGCACTATTTAGCTAAAAATAGCACCTGTAAAGCAACTCAGTAATCCCCCTCAATACACCCCAATGTGAAAGCCTGAGTGCTTTCACACTGGGGCAGTGCACTTGCAGGACATTACAGAAAGTACACCGATCTTCCACCGCCCCTATCCATTGAAAACAATGGGCAGCGCCGGCACTTTTAACCCCTTGTGGAGGGTTAAAAGCGCCGCTCTCCCGCCTGCATAACGGCGCTGTGGAGCAGCTATAACAGCGGTAAATCCCTGCTGAAACTAGTGGGGATTTACCGCTACCGCCCGTCCCAGTGTGAAAGTACCCTTATCTACTCTGACTGAGCAGCAAGTAGTTAACTACTAAGGCTATATTTACACTTGCGCGTGTTGGCAATACAAAAAAAAAAAACACGTTGCAGACATGCACAGAAATGCGTTGTAATTTGGCAAGATGTGCACCAATGCCATTAAGCACTTGTGGATCACCCTACTGCAATGCACTGTAGACGGGCGGCCTGAACAGGCAAAGCAACTTAAACGTACCTCTCTGCCTGCTTCCGGGTTTTGGGTTTTATTGAATATGTTTTCATATCCAAGGAATTGAGAATGCCAATGAGCAGTGTTCAAACTCTAATCAAGAAGTGGAAAATGAGGGGGTCTGTTGAAACCAAACCGCGGTCAGGTAGACCAACTAAAATTTCAGTTACAACTGCCAGGAAAATTGTTCGGGATGCAAAGAAGAACCCACAAATAACTTCAGGTAAATACAGGATTCTCTGAAAACATGTGGTGTGGCTGTTTCAAGATGCACAATAAGGAGGCACTTGAAGAAAGATGGGCTTCATGGTCGAGTCGCCAGAAGAAAGCCATTACTGTGAAAATGCCTCAAAGTATAATACTTGCAATACGCCAAACAGCACAGAGACAAGCCTCAAACCTTCTGGCACAAAGTCATTTGGAGCGATGAGACCAAAATTGAGCTTTTTGGCCACAACCATAAACGGTACATTTGGAGAGGAGTTAACGAGGCCTGTGATGAAGGGATCACACATACCTACTTTGAAACACGGAGGTGGATTGCTGATGTTTTGGGGATGTGTGAGCTACAAAGGCACAGGAAATTTGGTCAAAATTGATGGCAAGATTAATGCAGTGTGTTATCAAAAAATACTGGAGGGACATTTGCATTCATCAGACAGGAAGCTGATGGGACGTACTTGGTCATTCCAACATGACAATGATCCAAAACCCAAGGTCAAGTCGGCCTGTCATTGGCTATAGCAGAATAAAGTGAAGGTTCTGGAGTGGCCATCTCAGTCTCCTGACCTCAATAGCATTGAGCCCCTCTGGGGAGATCTCAAACATGCAGTTCATGCAAGACAGCCCAAGACTTTTCAGGAACTGGAGGCTTTTTGCCAAGAGGAATGGGCAGCTTTATCATCTGATAAAAAAAGAGCCTCATCCACAAATTACTTCAAGCTATCATTGATGTATTAAGAACTGGGGTATGTAAACTTTTGATCGGGGTCATTTGGGTAGTTTCTGTTGTCAGTAAACACAGTAGATTGATAACAAATGGCTTCAGCCAAACACTAATCTTGAGTGAAAGAAACATTTTTATGTTATCATTCATATTCTCTGAAAAATGGCCAAGAAATCATAAATTCTGCCAGGGTATATAAACTTATGAGCACAACTGTACATACAGGCTATAATCCATAGTCTATAGTAAGATTGAGGCCACCCTGACAGATACAGTTTCCAAACACCTTAAGGATGGGCAGCCAGGTGACCTCCCATCACTTCCTTCTCTCCCCCCCTCCTTTTCCATCTTTTCTCATCTGTTCTTTTTCCCCTTTTTCCTACAGCTGTGGCCAAATGTTTTGAGTGACACAAATATTAATTTTCACAAAGTCTGCTGCCTCAGTTTTTATAATGACAATTTGCATATACTCCAGATTGTTATAAAGAGTTATCAGATGAATTGCAAATAATTACAAAGTCCCTCTTTGCCATCAAAATTAACTTAATCCGGTCGGAATTCATTGACACTTTTAAATCATCGGTTATTTCATCCAAAGACCGAGTTATTCCAATCAAGGCCTTCCACCAGTCCCACCTCACTCCATATTGACTATAAAATGGGCTTAACACCCACGGACCCGTGCTTTAGGGGATGTGGTCAGCGGGCAGACTTTATGCATTGCTTCTGGGCATGCCCTGTGATACAGCACTTCTGGAGGGAGATTGGCTCCTTCATTTCGTCAGCTTTGGGCCTCCCCAACATTATTAACCCCAAGAACTGTCTCCTAGGCATTTTCGGAGACCTATCCCTGTCGGCCTCGACAAAGAGACTTCTGCGTATCCTCTTTTTCTACGCAAAGAAGGCTCTTCTGTTGACGTGGAAGGGCTCGAAAACGCTGAATAAAATGATGTGGCTGAAACTGATAAATGACGCGCTGCCCAGGGGCGTAACGATAGGGGTTGCAGGGGTTGCAATTGCAACCGGGCCCCATGGTCCAGGGGGCCCATGTGCCTCCCTTGTACACCTGAATAGGAGGGATGGCGGGGGTGGCATTTAGAGGACCCAATCTCCTCCATTTTCCTCTATCCAGTTTACTTGTCTTCTGCTGTTCCCAGGGCCCCTGTGTGCTTCCCTGGTCCCCCTGGGGCCTGCTGCAGAACTTGTGAAAGGGCCCCACTGCAGTACCGTAATAAAGGGACCCATGATGGGAGTAAAGGGCCCCAGGATCAGTGGGAAGAGGGAAGGGCCCTGGCCAGGGGTTAGGGGGCCCTTCATAATTTCTTGCACCGGGGCCCTGAAGGTTCTAGTTATGCCTCTGGCGCTGCCCTTTATATAAAATTACATTTGATGCTAGGAAGAGAAGCAGGGGATTCCATAGGATCTGGGGAAGCTGGTTGGCCAGTCCCCTTACACTATGTCCCCCTTTGCCATGATGACCCTCACTGGTTAATGTATTTGAACCGGATCTATCCTCTCTGTACTAGGCTACTAGTATTGGATTTCGCTAGGTTCTAGGCGGACTATGTCCTGGTCAGCTGGGAGTGTACATCTGAGCCAAATGCTGATTATTATACGTCTGGAAAACTTTATGGATAATGTATAATTTGTTAACACTGTTCACCTACTGGTTCAACTTGATGCTTGCTGGGCT
The DNA here is from genome assembly GCA_018402905.1 of Glandirana rugosa. NCBI lineage: Eukaryota > Metazoa > Chordata > Amphibia > Anura > Ranidae > Glandirana > Glandirana rugosa. The sequence goes on from BLSH010012269.1 coordinate 129,574, forward strand.
GTTGTTGTTTCTATGTTTGTATGTCTTTTATAATTAATAAAAATACCTTAAAAAAAAAAAATTAACTTAATCCCATAAAAAACATTTCCACTGCATTTGTGAAGAAGGCTTCAGGGTGCCCAAGAAAATCCAGCAAGCGTCAGGACCGTCTCCTATAGCTGCTTTAGCTGGAGGATCGCGACACCACCATGACAAAGCTTACTCAGGAATGGCAGCAGGCAAATGTGAGTACATCGGCATGCACAGTGAGGACTTGGAGGGTGGCCTGGTGTCAAGAAGGGCAGAAAAGAACCTACTTCTCTCCAGGAAAAACATCGGGGACAGACAGATATTCTGCAAAGGGCACAGGGAGTGTACTGCTGAGGACTGAGGTAAAGTCATTTTCTCTGATGATTACCCTTTCTGATTGTTTGGGGCATCTGGAAAAAAACCTTGTCCGGAGAAGTAAAAGGTGAGCGCTACCATCAGTCCTGTGTCATGCCAACAGTAAAGCATCCTGAGACCATTAATGTGTGGGGTTACTTCTGTAGCGCCCTCTACCATAGATACGTGCTAAGTGATAGTTTTTTTTTGGTAGGAGAGGTAAATTTAGTCAGGCCTGACAGAGAGCGGGCCTTATTGTTTTCATTCTGGGTCGGGGAGGGGCCTAGGGAGTGGCTGGTGACTGCAGGTGGTGACGCCCCTTGGTAACCCCTCTTTTCTGGATCAGAAGATTCTGGAAGAAAGGGTGGAGAAGAGGGGGTGAAGCTTCCTGAGGTAGGTTAAGGAGCTCTGAACAATCCCCAACCTGGATTGGCAGGGGGCAGGCCTCCTTAAATAGCTAGGGTCAGCCCATTCTGGGAGGAGAGTTCGGGTGGAAGAGCTGGAGTTGGAATAGTGTGAAAGCTGTTGCCGCCTAGAGGGAGCTCCCAGTCTGGGGGGGATGACTTTAGGCCTGAAGTGTTCAGATGCAGCCAGGAGGAGTGAGATCCTGGAGGAGAGGCACGAGGTAGAGTGGAAAAGACAGCGGGAGAGAGTACTAACGGAGAGATCTCCAGGAGAGGAACTACAAGTGGCATGTGTCGGTGAGTGATACTCTCCCAGGAAAGCTGGAGGAAGTACACCGGAGCAGATTGGGATGAGAGACAGTCTGAGAAGGGTACAAGAGCCAGTTGGGACTGGAGTGTCACTGTGGCAGTGGAGAGGGCCGTTGTGGCTGGAAGGGCTGGCAGGGCCTGGAAGAGGATGGACTGGGAGCAGTAGTCCATCGAACTAGCTAGCGCAAATGTACTTTGCTACACTTAAGGGACCTAGGGTTCCTGTCAGTAATGGGCGGTCTGGAGGTCATGCTACAACTACAGCATGCCTCACCATGTGCTAGCTGGCTGGAACCAAGTTTATGCAGGAGAGAGGAACAAGGAGTAACTGTGCAGCAAGTGATAGTGCTGGAGAGAGGAACCAAGAGTTAACCGTGCAGCAAGAGTTTGTGCTGGAGGAAGAGAAGGAGAGTATATACTGGAATGTTATATAGATGGTCTGAATTAGGTTGGATTCAATTCTCTGGTATCCCATAACTACCCCATCCTTATCCATTCCCCTCCCCTAATAAAAAAAAAAACAAAGTTCCAGCCTGTTCTGTGACTCCGGATGGAAGGAAAAGTGTGACTGAGGGCAATGTGAAGGGTGGAACTACTACATTCAGCAACCCCCAAGGGGGCAATGGCTACACTTCTCAGCCAGGGGAGTGGGCTCACTCACAAGGACACAGCCATGGAAAAAAACATTCCATGAAATGCCATGAAATGGTACAAAAACATTCTCTGAGAGCAACTTCTCCCAACCATTCAAGAACAGTTTGGTGACGAACAATGCCCTTTCCAGCATGATGGAGCACCTTACCCTAAGACAAAATTGATAACTAAGTGGCTTGGGGAACATAACATCAAAATTGTGGGTCCATGGCCAGGAAACTCCCCAGAATTTAATCACATTGAGAACTTGTGGTCAGTTCTCAAGAGGCGGGTGAACAAAACCCCCTCCCACGAATTCTGACAAACTCCAAGCATTGATTATGTAAGAATGGGCTGCCATCAGTCAGGATGAGGCCCAGAAGTTGATTGACAGCATGCCAGGGGGAATTGCAGAGGTCTTGAAAAAGAAGGGTCAAATCTTTAAATATGTCCTTTTCCCCCACAAATAGAGCTTTCTTTTGGTGGTATTTGATCACTTCTGCAGTTTTTATTTTTTGTGCTATAAACTTTTTGCTATAATAAATATTCAAATATAAAATGTAAAAAAACGAATTTCTTCCTCAGTTTAGGCCGACATATATTCTTCTACATATTTTTGGTAAATAAAATCGCAATAGGTGTATATTGATTGGGTTACGCAAAAGTTATCGCATCTACAAACTATTGGAATAGATTTATGGCATTTTTATTATTATTATTATTTTTTTAACTAATAATGGTGGCGATCTGCGATTTTTATCGGGACTGCAACATTGCAGTGGACAGATCGGACACTTTTTTGGGACCAATGACATTTATACAGGGATCAGAGCTTTAAATAGCCACGGATTACTGTATAAATGTCACTGGCAGGGAAGGGGTTAAACTGTAAGGGGCTATCAAGGGGTTAACTGTGTTCCCTCGCCGTGTTCTAACTGTGTGGGGGCTGGGCTGGCAGGGACATGACAGATCTAACTGATCCCGATCACTGGGAATAGTAGATCTGTGACATGTCCCCTGGCAGAAAGGGGATCCGCTGTGTTTGCATAGGCAGATACCCGTTCTGCCTCTGTAGTAGGCGATCGTGGGTCGCCGGCAGACATCGAGTCTACCAGACTCGCGGGCACGCTAATGGAGCACACTGAAAATCGCGCATGCACGGCCGACGTACCTTGACGACGGTTTGCGCAGCCGAGCCAACCTGCCGCCGTAGAACGACAGTGGGCGGTCGGCAAATGGTTAATGTAATTGTCAATAAAGCCTTTATGAAATGCTTGTACTTATACTTCAGTATACCATAGTAACATCTGACAAAAAGATCTGAAAACACTGAAGCAGCAGACTTTGTGAAAATGAATATTTATGTCATTCTCAAAACTTTTGACCACAGCTGTAAACTGATCACTTGATATTACTTTTTATATTTTTTTTTTTCCATTGGTTAATCACACTTTACGGGGCTTAGTGCTCTGGTCACTTGATCTGGTAAATCATTACCTATTATTCTGTATGTTTGTATGCTAGCTCATTGGGTAACATACTGCTGTGCTTATCATGCAAGTCTGGTGCAAGTGCAAGTCCCACCTTTGCTTTAAACTTCATAGTGATGTTGCTATGTACACATTCCTTTTTTGCTTGATAAAAAGATTGAAGAAGAAAAATGTAAACTGGAAATATGTTAAGTTCATTGTATTTTGTTCAATATGACTGTAAATGCGAGGCAGGCGCGGCCCTCCTCCGAGAAATACCATGTAGCTAATGCTGGAGTGCATGCAGAGGGCATCAGAAGCGCTGAGATGTAACAAGGGATTAATTAAGGCATAATTAAGTATTTATTAAAAAGAACAATTGTTTTTGATACCCAGTGTTTTAGAAAACTAAAGGTAAGGCTTAGTTCACACCTACAGGTGCGACCAAGATGGGCACGTTTCTGCATGGTTTTCACAATTTCCCACGTGTCACGTGTAGGGCAGCCTATTCAATTCAATGGGCCGCCCTACCCTACGCGCGTGAAACATGGAAAAGACGCTCCTGACTCTTTTCCAAAAACGCGCCTGCTGAGGCACATGATGCGTGCGAAATGCCAGCTTTTGCGGTTGCACGGGGTACCAATAGCAATTAGTGGCACCGCCGCGCTTCTACTAAATGCCAACGTGTTTCTGTGAACATGAGCAAGAGAGAGTGGCTATGTTCCTACATACAGTGGGACCACGGAGAATGAACGTAGCCAACCTCTAACAGGAAGGCCGGTTGCAGCAGCAAAAAAAAAAAAATAGTTTAGGGATTTCGAAGGGACTGAGAATTTTTTTTTTAACCTCCCTGGCGGTATGATTATGTCAGATTTTTGGTGCTGAAAGCGGTACAATTATTTTGCATGGAAATTTGGCATTTTTATATTGTAGGCCTGTAATTCTTAGGAATAACTCACTTAAATCTGTCCAAACAACAATCTAGTAGACATCCCGGGTATGAAAAAGTTTGAAAAATGAAATCATAAATTATAATATAATAAATTACTAAAAATAATTATCAAAAATAATAATATAATAGTAATAAAATGTATTCAATAATGTAATCAAACCAAAAACGCAGAAATTTGCTCATTTGCAGAATTGTCGCTGTCGTCACTTTCAGTTGCTGATGATAAATTTCCCCAAAAATCAGTATCACTCAATTCTGCAAATGATTCTTATTTACTATCGCTGTTTTCTAGCTGATCAGAAACCACTTTTGACGCAAAGGGACACTTTTTGGTTGCTATGGACATTCTCATGTTTCCAGGCAGAAAGAATGACATTTATTATATAAAAGTGCATGCAGGGCTCTGGGCAAACCACTAGGGACAAAGGGGATGTGAAATGTTTTCATACAGTAATGTAATCTGTAAGATTACAGTGTACTGTATGTATGCTGTGTGTTTCACTTTTTGAATTTCCCGCCGGTCTCCGTCCCCATGCGACGCGACGCTCGCAGGGAACGGAGCCCGGCACACAGGAGTCATCTGGCGGTGGACAGACACGCTGATACCGTGGGAGGACATCGCTGGATCCAGGGGACAAGGTAAGTAACATTGCCTGGATCCAGCGATGCAATCCCGAGTGTGGCTCGGGGTTACCGCTCTTGGTACTGAAAATCCACCCCGAGCCACACTCGGGAATACCGCTAGGAAGGTTAAACCAATGTATAATGTTACTTTAACAAAACAGTACCTATATACAGTGAGGAAAATAAGTATTTGAACACCCTGCTATTTTGCAAGTTCTCCCACTTAGAAACCATGAAGGGGTCTGCAATTGTCATTGTAGGTGCATGTCCACTGTGAGAGACATCATCTAAAAAAAAATCCAGAAATCACAATGTATGATTTTTAAACTATTTATTTGTATGATACAGCTGCAAATAAGTATTTGAACACCTGTCTATCAGCTAGAATTCTGACCCTCAAAGACCTGTTAGTCTGCCTTTAAGAGCCGGTTCACACTGAGGCGACTTGTCAGGCAACTCAAGTCGCCTGACAAGTCGTCCCCATGCAGTGCAATGGAACCGTTCTAATAGGAGCGACTCAGGTCGCTCCGACTTAGAAGAAGGTTCCTGCACTATTTTCGGGGCAACCTCAGCGCGACTTGCATTGACTTCTATGTAAAGAAGTCTCCTTGTAAGCCGCGCTGAGGTCGCCTCTTTGCCCTGCAAGTCGTGCTGCTCCAGTGTGAATCGGCTCTAAAATGTCCACCTCCACTACATTTATTATCCTAAATTAGATGCACCTGTTTGAGGTAGTTAGCTGCATAAAGACACCTGTCCACCCCATACAATCAGTAAGAATCCAACTACTAACATGGCCAAGACCAAAGAGCTGTCCAAAGACACTAGAGACAATATTGTACACCTCCACAAGGCTGGGAAGGGCTACGGGGAAATTGCCAAGCAGCTTGGTGAAAAAAGGTCAACTGTTGGAGCAATCATTAGAAAATGGAAGAAGCTAAACATGACTGTCAATCTCCCTCGGACTGGGGCTCCATGCAAGATCTCACCTCATGGGGTCTCAATGATCCTAAGGAAGGTGAGAAATCAGCCCAGAACTACACGGGAGGAGCTGGTCAATGACCTGAAAAGAGCTGGGACCACCATTTCCAAGGTTACTGTTGGTAATACACTAAGACGTCATGGTTTGAAATCATGCATGGCACGGAAGGTTCCCCTGCTTAAACCAGCACATGTCCAGGCACGTCTTAAGTTTGCCAACAACCATTTGGATGATCCAGAGGAGTCATGGGAGAAAGTCGTGTGGTCAGATGAGACCAAAATAGAACTTTTGGGTCATAATTCCACTAAACGTGTTTGGAGGAAGAAGAATGATGAGTACCATCCCAAGAACATCATCCCTACTGTGAAGCATGGGGGTGGTAGCATCACGCTTTGGGACAGGGCGACTGCATTGTATTAAGGAGAGGATGACCGGGGCCATGTATTGCGAGATTTTGGGGAACAACCTCCTTCCCTCAGTTAGAGCATTGAAGATGGGTCGAGGCTGGGTCTTCCAACATGACAATGACCTGAAGCACACAGCCAGGGTAACCAAGGAGTGGCTCTGTAAGAAGCATATCAAGGTTCTAGCTTGGCCTAGCCGGTCTCCAGACCTAAACCCAATAGAGAATCTTTGGAGGGATCTCAAACTCCGTGTTTCTCAGCGACAGGCCAGAAACCTGACGGATCTAGAGAAGATCTGTGTGGAGGAGTGGGCAAAAATCCCTCCTGCAGTGTGTGCAAACCTGGTGAAAAACTACAGGAAACGTTTGACCTCTGTAATTGCAAACAAAGGCTACTGTCCCAAATATTAACATTGACTTTCTCAGGTGTTCAAATACTTATTTGCAGCTGTATCATACAAATAAATAGTTTAAAAATCATACATTGTGATTTCTGGATTTTTTTTTTTTAGATGATGTCTCTCACAGTGGACATGCACCTACGATGACAATTTCAGACCCCTCCATGATTTCTAAGTGGGAGAACTTGCAAAATAGCAGGGTGTTCAAATACTTATTTTCCTCACTGTATAAATGTTGTATATTCATGTTTAGACTCTTTTTTCATGGAAAGTATTTTGCAGTTTCATTTATTACCATCTCTGAGCAATTTCTCAACTCAATTTCACCATACTCCAGCTAAGATGAAAATAGCCCATCACAATCTGTATACTGTAGAAAGGTGACTCATAAAGACCAATGTTTCACCCTCTACACAACCCCAAACCAAGTGGAACATATTAATATTCCAGGAAGAAAGCTTGAAAACAAGCTTTCTTCAATATATTGCTTTTGGTTTGTTTGTTTTTTACCTTGAAATATGAATTTTGGCATCTGTGCAATTTAGCCCAAGTGGTAACTCTCAATTTCTTCCATTGAGCTGCTTAGGTAGAATATGTTTGGATTTTTTAATTATTTTTTTAGTAATTAAGTGGTTGTGTTCTTTTTTTTTTTTTTTTTTAGAGCAGTTTCATTTTTTTTTTTAACCTTGAAATATGAATTTTTGGCATCTGTGCAACTTAGCCCAAGTGGTAACTCTCAATTTCTCCCATTGAGCTGCTTAGGTAGAATATGTTTGGATTTTTAATTATTTTTTAAGTAATTAAGTGGTTGTGTTCTTTTTTTTTTTTTTTTTTAGAGCAGTTTCATTTTTTTTTAC
>BLSH010012269.1:144177-160006 GCA_018402905.1 Glandirana rugosa
TTTAAACATTAGTTATTTACATTATTAAAAACTCGCTGATAAACGTGATGACACACAAGTGAAATCTGGCGATGGTTAGGTTCAGGTCAGACGAAACAGATAAGTCTACTCCGAACAGATAAGACTGAGAAGAAGGAAATTTTATTACTACTATTATTATTATTATTATTATTTAATTATTTATTTACATTTTATTTATGAGTTTATTCATTTTTAGTAGTGTTTATTTATTATTTATTTATGTTATTTAATTATCATACATTATTATTTATTTATTAATTGGGTATTTACATTGGGGATTGGGAATTTTTTTTATTATTATATTATTATTATTGTCATTAGTATTAATATTAATAATACTACTAATAATGATAATAATAACAATGTATTTATTTTGTGTTAGGGTGTTTAGTTGTTTATTATTATTTTTTTTAAGGGTTAGGGGTTACATTTATGGGTTAATTATTTATTTATTATTACATACTATTAATTTATTGTATTTATTTATTATTTATTTGTGATGATTTTTACTTATTTGAGTATTTATTTTACATTTATTTATTAATTTATTATTATTATTATTATTATCATCATTATTTTAAAGGAAGAAGAGTCAGAATAGACAAGCCTCATCTGAATAGACAAAGCAGACTGGACTTGGATTGGTAGCGGTCTAAAGTGAACACACAGTAGTGCAAATAGTCGCTCAAAAATTATTACATTTATTGATTACAAATTTATAAAATTCCATAAAACTTCATGATGTATATTATGCATTACATAAATCATCCATACGAATATGTTAATTATAATCGACGTTTCGCAGACACTCTGCTTCTTCGGGATAGTTCCACGTGTTTACACATCTACTAATCAAACAGATTTATGCCAATATCATACAGAATAACATTGTTTTCAATTACAAAAAATCATCACTACTGTGCTCACCAATTTTTCTAATTCCACCAAGATATGGCGCCATGCGATATGACCGGGAACCAGTCCCTCTCCCACCTAATGGCCGGTGGTGCCAGACCCACCGACCCCGTCTGGCGGCTGTTGGACCGTAGTTAGAGATGGGGTCACTTCAAACCAGTACTCTATAACATTAGATATGATAATAATAGTGTGGTACCAAAGTCATTTTATATATATATATATATAGGTTTATCCCTCTATTGCAGAGGAAATAATTATTACATAGTATTCATTTATTGTATTTATTTATGATTATTTTTACTTATTTGAGTATGTATTTTACATTTATTTATTAATTTATTATTATTATTATTATTATTAGTAGTAGTAGTAGTAGTAGTAGTAGTAGTAGTAATAGTAATGGTAGTAGTAGTAGTAGTATTAACACCCTAACAAAAATAAATAAATAATAACCCTAACTCCTAATCCTAACTTTAACCTTAACTCTAACCCCTTACCCTAACAAAAAAAAGAAATCATAAATGAATAATAACAATAAAAAATAAATAAATAAATAAAAGCTTATGGAAAAGCTAAAAAAGCTGAAAAACCTAGCAACAACAGTTGATAGTTTTCCCTTTTGGCTAATAAAAAAATGGCAAAGCTCAAGAACGCTGTATAAAAATGCCCAAATTGTGCATAAAAATGCGACAAAACTGTGCATAAAAATGTGAAAAAAACACAGGAAAAATGCTCAGAAAAGCGCTACACTCAGGTGTGAATGCAGCCTAAGGAAGTAATCCAGTTGTTGAGCAATATCTCCTACCTGCAATGCCTCCTCCTTGTCTCGGGGAACAATCCAGTTGTTATGACAAAAAGAAAATGTGTCAAAAACGCATCTAAAGTTTGTGTATTTCTGATATGACTCTTTTAAAGTCTATGAGAAACAAAATCGCACCAAAGAAGGAAATGCAGCATTTTCAAAAATGCATGAGTGAAAATTGCATAGATATGATCCAGTACCATAGAAAAAGATTGGGTTCCTCTTGTTTTGCGATGTTGAACAGTGTACTGTGGATAAAAAATAGCACAGATGTGAACGCGGACCTAATGTACATATAGCAAGTCCTCCTCCACTGTGCTTATGTATGTGCACCAGAATCAGCACAATGGACAGAGGCACATATCTGTCTATTGTACAAGGAAGGTATATTTCCCCATTGTGTGGTCCCTGTAAGTGGGAAGATGGGAACACATTTTTAGTTATCAGAGGTTCTCATCCATGCAGAGTGAAGGGTTCCGGGATTGTCTGGTCGGAGAGGAGAGAACACATTTACAGTACTCTCTGGATTGGTAAATCCTCAGTTGAGATCCGGGATTCAGAGGCTTGGAGAGACTTTGTGTGTGGCACAGTGGTGTAGTGGGTAGCACTTTTGCCTGGCAGCAAAAGGGTCACTGGTTCGAATCCCAACCATGACACTACCTGTCTGGAGTTTGTATGTTTTCCCTGTGCCTGCATGGGTTTCCTCTGGGTACTCCGGTTTCCTCCCACACTCCAAAGACATGCTGGTAGGTAAATTAGATCCTCTCTAAATTGTCCCTAGTATATGTATAAATGTGAGTTAGGGACCTTAGATTGTAAGCTCCTTGAGGGCAGGGACTGAGGTGAATGTACAATGTGTATGTAAAGCGCTGTGTAAATTGAAAGCGCTATATAAGTACCTGGAATAAATAAAAGAGGCTCTAACCCTGATTATAGTGACTTTCGCCCTGAAAGGGTTAGCCTGTCTGCAGGGAAGGCCTGAAAAGGAGCAAGAAGGAGTCAGCACTTGTCTGTGAGGGAGTGTGGAGTGGTTCACAGCTGTGGGCAAGTGTTTGGCATCTGAGATACTGTTTGCTAAACTACTGTGGTTTTTGCAGCATCCAGAAGCAGACAGGATCCCTGAACCCTGGTATGGAACTGGTATGCTGGCGGTGAGCCAATGAGTTATTTTCATTGTAACAGAATTATGGACCGGTTTTCATTTGTTTTACTGAAGCAAACTGTTTTGCATTGCTTATTTTTGCGTAAGACCTACTTCTACTTTTACAAATGGCTGGATGGTTATCCCAGGCACCCCTATATTATCTATCTATCTATCTATCTATCTATCTATCTATCTATCTATCTATCTATCTATCTATCTATCTATCTATCTAATATGTTAATATAATGTTTTAAAATCCCCAATGCATGAAACCAGTTATATTCGAAATATAATTGTGTTATGGACCCGCCCCTGAGGGGGCAGCACCCCAGTTCACTGTGAGCACAGTGGATTGGGGTGCTGCCTCCTCAGGGGCAGGCTCATAAAATCATGAACTCACAGTATACCCCGAGTCCTGCAAGAAGAAGACTGAGGACAACTAGTGGTGAAACATAATCACACTTAAGACCAACAGACCAGAGATGAGTATTGAACACTGAGCTATATTTTTTAACCATTTACCAACCCGTTCACAGTAAATATACTGTGAGTGGGCAGCAGGTGCAGGCACAGCAACAAACATGTACATTGCTGGCTTTCTTCCAGGTTTGCAGCAGGAGTTTGTCAGCAGCTTTCAACTAAAACCTCCTGATTTGCTGTGTCCAATCATAACACAGAGCTCTGTGTTTACAAACACACAGAACTCTGTGTACACAAAACAGCGATCTGGCTGTTTCCTCTCCCTGAAAACCAGGGAGAAAACAGCCAGTTCTGTGAGTAAAAGCAATACACATACACACATTAGACTTGTTAGGTACACAGTTAACCCCTTAATTGCCCCCCCCCCTTAATTGCCCCTTCATATGAACACCTTCCTAGCCAGTGTCATTAGTACAGTGTACAGCATGATATCTGATCACTGTATTAGTGTCACTAGGGATGGCAGTGTCAGTTAGCCAGTTAGTCAGTTAGTATCCCTCCCAGCCAGTGTCAGTTAGTGTCAGATTGCCGGCCACACTATCACCGTCTCACTATAAATCGCTGATCACTGCCAATACCAGTATATCATTTATAGCTGCGTAAATTCCAGTATATATAGCATTGTTTTTAAACATTATAACTTTCACACAAACTAATTAATATACAGGTGGTCCCCTAGTTACAAACATTTGACTTACAAACGACTCCTACTTACAAACTGAGGGAGACAACAGGAAGTCAGGGGAAATCTATCCATAGGAAGGGAAATTCACTCCTGTAAGAGTTATTATGGGAAAAAGGTGTCTCCACTGATGCTTTATCACCAATCCTTGTTTCCACAACAACCCAAAATTTTCAAAATCCAATTATCATTGGGACAGGAAGTGAGGTGAAATCTTCTGAACAGAAACATTGACAGCAAAACAAACATTACAGGGGTGTTAACCCTTCCCTATGCTATCCAAAAAGCTTAAAAATATTTTTTTTAATGTACCTGTTCTGACTTACATACAAATTCAACTAAAGAACAAACCTACAGACTCCATCTTGTTTGTAACCCGGGGACCGCCTGTACACTGATTGTTATTTATTTATTTTTTACCTAATAAATGTAGCAGAATACTTTTCGGCCTAAATTTACAAAGATTTTTTTTTATTATTTTATAACAGAAAGTAGAAAATGTTGTTTTCTTTTTCAAAATTCTCTGTCTTTTTTCATATATATATATAATGAAGAATAAAAAACCCAGCGGTTATCTAATGCTACCAAAAGAAAGCTCTATTAGTGTGCAAAAGGATTATATGAATTTAATTTGCGTACAGTGCTGCATGACCGAGCAATTGCCAGTTAAAGTAGCACAATGCTGAATAATGTCCTGGTCATGCAAAACATGCCCTGGTCATGAAGGGGGTAAAACCTTCTGGTGGTCAATTGGTTAATTTCACACCTGGGACATCCTTAACCACCTCCCACCCGGCCACTGTATATATACGGCCGGGTGGGAGCTTCCCCGTTCTGACAGGATGTGTATTTACGCCCTGCAGAACGGGTGCTCGCAGCGCGGCCACACGGCGCACTGCTGCTGGATCCTGTGATCAGAGATCGGGATATGGGCGCAGTGATTGGCCCTCCCGATTATGTGACGGCTGTGTCCAATCGTCTCTATGACAGTTCTCTCCCCCCCCCCCCCTCTCAGTGAGAGCTCAGTGCGGGGCGGGAGGGGGGGGGGAGCTGCAGCTATGTGACAGCTCTCTGCATGATGAGGATTTCATGCAGAGAGCTCTCAAAGATCGCCCCCCACACAGTGCACCAAGCACACTGATACCCCTGTCCCCATACGCATCAGTGTCCCCATAAAACAGTCCCCAAAACATCTGTATGTCCCCCATCACATCTGCCCCAGTCCCCAAAACATCTGTCTGTCCGCCAACACCAAATAAACCCCGGTTTGGGTTATTTTTACCAAAGAAATGTATCAGTATCATTTTTGGTCAAAATTTATGAAGAGAAATTACTTATTTGCAAAATTTTATAACAGAAAGCTCTATTTGTGTGAAAAAATGATAAAAATTTAATTTGGGTACAGTGTCGTGTGACCGCGCAATTGTCATTCAAACTGCAACAGCGCTGAAAGCTGAAAATTGGTACGGGAAGGAAGGGGGTTTAAGTGCCCAGTATTGAAGTGGTTAAAAGAAATTGCTTGGCATTTTAAGATTATTTAATCAAGCTGATCTCTTTTACACTTATACCTAAAAATTTACTGAACTGTCTACATGTTCCCATTAACCACTTAAAGACCCCCTACCGCAGATATACAGATCTACTGCACAAAACAACGTACCTGTACCTCATTTTGTGCAATGGACACTGGGGGTGCTCGCCGATTGGGCAGAAGGGGAGCCACTCAGAGGGTCCGGCGGACCCAATGTCGGCCGGCCACCCGCGATCCTTCCCCAGAGAGGCAGAACGGGGATCTGCCTATGTAAACAAGGCAGATCGCCGCTCTGACAGGGAAGAAGATAGAGATCTTGTGTTACTGCTAAACAGGAACACCGATCTTTGCCTTCATCCAGTCAGACCATTCCCCACACTGTTAGCAAGCACCCTGATGTTAACCCCTTCCCTGCCAGTGTCATTAGTACAGTGACAGTGCATATTTTTAGCACTAATCACTGTATTCATGTCACTGGTTCCCAAACAAAGTGTCAAAAAGTATCCGATTTGTCCGCCGCAATGTCAGAGTCCCGCTAAAAAATGCTGATCAACGCCTACTAGTAAAAAAAAAATGAAATAAAGAAAAATGCCATAAAAATATCCCATAGTTTGTAGACGCGATAACTTTTGCGTAAACCAACCAATATACGCTTATTGGGATTTTTTCAACAAAAATGTATAGCAGAATACATATTGGCCTAAATTGATGAAATATTTAGATTTTTTAAATTTTTTATTGGATATGTTTTATAGCAAAAAGTAACAAATATTGTTTTTTTTTTTTCAAAATTGTCAGTCTTTTTTTGTTTATAGCGCAAAAAATAAAAACCGCAGAGGTGGTCAAATACCATCAAAGAAAGTTCTATTCGTGGGAAAAAAGATCAATTCTTTCTTGTACCCAAATAAATTTTATTTGGGTACATCATCGCATGACCGTGCAATTGTCAGTTAAAGTAACTCTGTGTTGTGTCGCAAAAAATGGCCTGGTCATTAAGGGTGTAAAACCTTCTGGGGCTGAAGCAGTTAATGACCATTCTTATCTAATGACTATCTCTACCTATCCTCACACTGTAAACACAATACATTCCCTTTCACTTATTTATCTTGTCTTCTGTTAACCGAATGAAACAATGATGGTACTGCATGCAGCACACAAAAATATATATAAGATTAACATGTTATACATGGATTAGACCAATAATAAGCCTCAGTGTCCTATAACAATAATAATAGGCTTTCTTGTCGAGGTTATGCTTCATGAAATATTGTATAATGGAAATGGAACGGAAAATGAAGCTTTGTCTTCAAGAAGACTCTGGAATAATGCTGATCCTCTGCTCGTATTCACGCCCAATGCCCATTCAATATGGCATTTCCAGCCCAAATCCCATTCTCTATAATAATATTTTTTAATAAAATGCCTGGATCATTGCCTTTTGACAGAAATCGGGTTGATTAATTAAACATCGGTGCCACGGGGCCTAGTCGTCTGAGGAACCATGCGGGACACAGACCAGAGATCTGATAAGAGTACGTTCTGTCAGAGATTGAAATTGCGCCATTCATTGTTACAAAATTGGAGCCATTTATTAGCAATTTGTAAATGTGGTAATCAGCCATAGCAGAGGGCATACTTTTCCATCACCGTCTACGTGAACTAGAATAAGTGTTAACATTGTGGTTACTGGGTTAAAGGATATTTGTGCAGTTTTATATTATTCAGCGGTGGTAGCCATTAAGGTCTAATCACTCTAACCTTTATTTTATTTTAAAATGGCTTATTGTAAGAACAAATACAACGTGTAAGCTGGGCCAGGCCAAAGCAAAGACAGGAGAGGATTGTGCCCCTACTGTGCCCTTTTCCCTCAGCCCTACCATACTCCAGACTTCAGACCTTCTAAAATGTTCCTGAAAATGGCTAACGGTATGTGAAGGAGGTACATGTGGGATAACGTAGCTTTAACATTCTATTAGCACTTCACATACTTAGGCTCCATGCACACTGTAGCTGATGAACAACCGTTTATGGGTGTTTTTTTTAACAGCCCATAAACGCCCCTCTATGTGTCCATGGCACATGGATGTTAATTGTCGTTTAACATCAGTGGCATTTATGGGCTGTTATCTGAATGCCCTGAATTGGCGTTCAAGAGCAGTTCTTCTGACCACTAAAAACGCTGGATGCCGATAAACGCTCATAAACGCTGCTAAATGGCCGTTTATCGGCGTCCAGCGCTTTTTGTAGTCAATGGAAGCTAATGAAGTAAACAAAAAAAAAGCTAAAAAAGGCAGACGCCGATAAACGCGCAAAAACACACATAAACAATGCTTACAAAATTCTGCTAAAAGCACGTTTTCTAAGCAGCGTCTCCTGCCACATAATCCGATGCCCAGAAAGCGTCCAGTGTGCATGGAGCCTTAAAATGGACCTGAACTCAAAAAAGTTATAATTTGCTAGGTTAGAGGAAACATCTAGAAATGCTAATTGTGCCTAAGCAGTACCCTGAAAAATATCCTTTTGTCTGAATTTACCCCTGAAAAATAGCAGTGCACTTTCTGGTATGTGATTGTGCCTAGGCATTCCTCTGCAGTGTGAGATATAAGGCCAGTCTCAGGAGATTTGAAGTGAGATTTGGTGATGCCGCTGTTCTCCTTGCTGAAGGTTCTGACATTGGGACGCAAAGCCCTGCCTCTCTAAAGATGGCCGTCTTTATATAGGGACACAGTGCAGGCCCATGCAAGGTAAATCAGGAGTGCAGTGGCGTCGCTATGGGGGCCCAGGGGGTGCAGACCACACCCAGGTGACACCCGCCAGAGTGGTCACACCCACTGGCGTAGCTACAGGGGTCATAGGGGTCACAATTGCGACCTCGCCCCTTCTCCAGGTGCCCCTGTCACATTATTCCCTGTCACACTGTGTCACTGAGAAAAAGTATACTCAAAGGGCCCGGGCTTGCCAAGACTTAGCCTTTCCCTGCAGACAAGATGGGGCGCTGTGGTGAGGGATGGACTACAATTCCCATGATGCTTTGTGTCAGTGTACAGTCAAGGAATGCAGCTCAGGGCTCTCCAGGAGGTCCTCTTAATTTACTTTTTCCCAGCGACAGTTTGACAGGGCAGGTTGTGTGGACAGCAACATCTGGAGTTCAGAAAGTGGGAAAACGTGTGGGCAGCAGAGAGGGAGACCTTTATGACCTTCCGTGGAGCTGTGAGCCTGCATAAGGTGAGTTACCTGAAGAATGCAGAGGAAATGCATGGTGATTATTCAGCAACAGCCCGACAATGTATTTTTGTGTGTGCCTGGCGTATGTGCACTGCAGCAACCCTAGTGATGCCACTGCAGGAGTGGGGAAAGATTAGCTGCAGGGAGACCACAGACAATTATGTATATCTATCCCTTTGTCCTCTTTAAAGCTGAAGTCCAACACAAACATTTTAATTTGAAATTCTCAACAACCACGGATGATATAAATCCACTATGTGTTCTCCAAATGCCTTTACAAATCCAGGTATCACCTAAAAGTAGTGGGGGCCTCTTCCCTGTGCTGTACAGAGTGTAGAGAGCAGAGCTGTGGGAGGGAACCAGTAGGCTCCACCCACTACAGGCTGCCTGCAAAAAACTACAGGAAGAGGTGGAGACAAGACCAGTCACCATGCATAAAAAGTGAGAGCAGCAGTGGCCGGTCTATATTACAGGAAGCTCCTGCACAGCAGAAATGTTTCACACTGGATTACTGCACAGATCTGGAAGAAATGCACAATACACACCGAGATTAAAATGAGAATGCACATGACTTATTTGTTTAGACAATATTTGCTTATTCCAAAGATCAAATTTAAAGTCCAAACTACAGCCAAAACATTTTATATTGGTTGGGGAGATTTCCCCTCACATCCTGTCTGCTTAGGTTTTGATGGGCCCCAGTCCGCTTAATCACTCTGTTTGCTTATCTCTAAGAGCACGATTTCCCTATAGTTGTTTGTGTCTCTTTCCTTTTGTAAAAGGCTATTTCTCCCTTGCTTTCTCTTGCACCTGGACTCATCAATTTTAGATATGTAATGGTAAGACTTGAAAATTTAGGTGATTTGAGCTGCCATCAACTAAGTAGAACTGCAGAATTTTTTTCAGGGGGAGACAGGTCTTCAGTTCACTGCAAACCATTCACATATTTGCTAGTTTACATTCAGCCAACCCTATTAACTAAAAAGACAGTTGTAGGGACCTTTTAGGTGCATTTTCTTCTTGGTTGCCAATTAGCAGGCTTGGCATTCAAGGCCCCTTAGAATATTAGATTGTAGGGCTTTTTTAGGTATGTTATCTTCTTTTTGGTTGCAGATTAACAGCATTCTAGGCCCCTTATAATAGGATATAACTAGACGGGTAGGTGGCAATAAGCAGAGGGGAGTTTTTATGGTGTAGCTAGCAGAGGTTGGATCCCAAGAAGAACGGACTATGTAAAGTTATGTGAATGGCCCGATTAGGCTCTCACCTTTGGGGATAGATGTTCTCAGAAGTAGAGACAATTTAAGTACCTGCTATAGGAGGACAGGTTCAGGCTACAAGTTTATACACTTTTGAAAGTACCCTTAAAAGAGAAATAGAAGTACCCTTAAAAGAGAAAAATGTTGTCCCATTGGATGGACCTTGTTGTACCACTGTGTTGGAAAGTTTTCTGATTGTTACTGGAAAGACTTTTAAGTTTATCCTTCTTCTGCAGTTAATTTCTAACTAAACCCAACTGGACATTCTTTTGCTTTTGGACAGGGAAAATGAAGTGAGAAAGGTGCTCAACACTGATATGGAGAAACAAAGGTTCAAGTTGACTCTGTCTCTGCAGTGAGGGGAGGTTTGCCTGGTGCCAACTCTGTATGTTAGGAAAAGATAAAAGTGGGTGAAGGATCGCAAACCTGCGGGCTCTGCCTGGATGACTTAGGATCTAGGATCCGTGTTGTGTCTTTCGGCGGAACCAGAAGAAGCCAACCAATGAACCATGGAAGCCCGCGGGACAATGTCCTGGGGGAAGGAGTTCCCCCCCAAGGACTGTGTCAGTGTAAATACAGTATTTCTGAATCACAAGTTTAGGTCCCCAATCACTTGAAACTGACCTTATTGGAAGCAGGCCTTTCAAACATGTGCCAACATAGAACTGGATGTTTTCCCATTTCCCACGTACATTGGGTCATCTATAAAATAGCTCCCTCACTTGTATGAATAGCAGCTCATTTAATGCATTTCTCTTTCATCTTATCTGCTTATCCATACTAATCACCATGGTCTTAGCTGAACTTATCCTTGAAAATTAAAATGAAAAGAATAAAAGTTTTTTTTTTTTTATTGTGAGTAATTACAAAGGAAATCTTTTAACACTTGTCATAAAGTTGGAAGCGATTCCAAATTAGCAAAAAAAGGCCATCACACCCATAAATTGTCTCCATCTTAGTAAGATAGTTCTGATGTCAAGCCTCCCAAAACGCCATGCGGAGCTTAGTGAAGTGGGTGGGGCTTGCTTAAATATTTTTGTATCACCGCAAGGCCGAGTCCAGTGGTTCTCAACTCCTGTCCTTGGGACCCACCAACAGGCCAGATTTTAAGTATTACCTTGGGGAGATGCAGACTAGAATACTGCAATCACTGAGCAGCAAATGAGATCACCTGTGATGTATTTCAGTTATCCTGCAAACCTGGCCTGTTAGTGGGTCCCGAGGACAGTAGTTGAGAACCACTGGCCTAGTCGAAACATGGGCACAATTTAAAATGGAATTAAGGCCTCATTCATACAGGCTTATGAAAATCTTCTACAATAAAATAAGCTTACTTGCCTGTTTGCAGTCTTCTTTAAAATGTACGCTGAGCTGCGCATACGCAGTATACATTCTTGGCATGGTGCCTTGGTAGAGATGAATAAACTCCTGTGCGTGTGTTGGCCAATCAAGATGGCCGATCAAGCACTCAGGAAGAGAATATGTTCTACTGGCAGGAGAGCTTGCGGACAACATTTCATTGCAAAGGAAGTAAGTATCTGCAGACTTTGGTTCTGCTTTAGCCCTGGTTCACACTGGCGCGGCTTTGAAATGGCGTTACTTCAGCACAATGTCAAAGCCACAGATAAGTGTGATTTGCACCTCCGATTTCATTGCAGCTTACAACTTCATTTAACAGAAGTCTATGCAATCATAATGAAATCCCAAAAAATGAGTGCAGGAACCTTTTTCAAAGTTGCAACGATTTGAACGGTTCCGTTGCCGGTAATGGGTTGCAACTTGTCATGCGATTTTGAACTGTCAGATTGCATAACAAATTGCACCGGTGTGAACCAAGGCTTAAGGTGGCGACATACTACACAGTTTGATTGTGAGATCTTCTTAAGAAAAGGCCTACCTGACTTTGCTAATTGAAATGGATTGTATAGGTGTGACTTTGCACTAGATAGTACATAGAGCCAACCGTACACGTACCTATATGTACAATCCCTTTTAGATCTACCAACAAAAAGGGTCTACCAAAAAAATGTTGTCACCAGAAGAGAAATAGACTGGAAATCTTCCAATACTAATGCTGGTTGTAGTGACAACTGTCTAAGGGCTTGTTCAAACATTGCCCAACGTATTGCCGAACGCAGCCTTAACACATAGACCGGGCAATCTGCCATATCTCCTGTAGCTTCAATCTACACCAATGTGCCGCATTCATGTGTTAATGTATGTGCAGCATATTGTGATGCGTTACAACTCCTCACAATCCACTGTAATGCATAGAGATATATGCGCTGTCAAATTTAGTAATGTTAAAAAGAAAAGAAAAAAGCAAGCACTAGCAAAGCATTGTACAACACATCTCAGAAATCAATCATCCAATTGGTGCAAGTTATGCACATCTTAACGCATGCATTCTGTTTTTATAGGGACCCAAGGGGGGATTTACTTAACTTTGGAGAGACTTCTCCATTCTTCTTGGATCTACAGGACAAGAAGTGATAGGAAATCTCTCGAATGGTTAAAAAAATGAACAAAAAAAAGAAAACTACTAGGATTTCAACTCCTTATCCTATCAAAAACGTGAACCCCCCTCCTGCACGCCATATAGACAATTGATGGTGGGAGGCGTCATAGGACATCATTCCACTCTAGCTCCTAGCTCTAAGTCCCAGCGATCTGCGGCACGCTATATCCCTCGGACGCAGTGCATCCCTGATCTCAGTAAATAGCCGATGTTGAGGCTCTTTACCCATGTGATCAGCTGTGTCCAATCACATGCAAACAAGGAAATGCTTTCCTCTCCTAACACTGACAGCATGAGGAGAGGAGAGCCGATCAACATTTTCTCACATAGGAGACCTGTACAGATAATCAGGCACTGATCAACAGTCAGTGATGCCAGTCAGTGCTGATCAGTGTCACCCATCAGTGTCACCTATCAGTGCTCATCAGTGCTGCTCATCAGTGCCACCTATCAGTGCCCATCAGTGCTGCATATAAGTGTCTCCTCACCAGTGCCACCTCATCAGTGCCCATCAGTGCAGCCTCATCAGCGCACAGGAGAAAAATTACTTATTTACAAAATTTCCTAACAGAAACGAAGAAAAACGTTTTGTTTTTTTCAAAATTTTCGGTCTTTTTGTTTTTTTAGCAAAAAATAAAAAAAAAACTAGCGGTGATTAAATACCTCCAAAAGAAAGCTCTATCTGTCTAAAAAAATTATAAAACTGTCATTTCGGTACAGCGTTGCATGAACGCACAATTGTCATTCAAAGCGTGACAGCGCTGAAAGCTGAAAATTGGTCTGGGCAGGAAGGGGGTGAAAGTGCCCAGTATTGAAGATGTTAAAGAAATACAGTTTTGGCTTTAGATATACAGTGCTTGAATGTATTTTCCTTAACACTTTATATTCCTTGCCAGGGCTGGTGCAAAGATTTTTGGCACCCTAGGCGAAGCCTCATTTTGCCGCCCTCCCTTGACTTCACCCCTGACTCCACCCCCTCTGCTTTGCCCAACCTGATCAGCACCCATCAAATACAGCTTCACCTGTACCCATCAAATACAGCCTCATGGGGGTGGGGGTGGAGGGGGGTATTTGGCAGATGGGTCACTATTTCTATATACATTTGCAAATGGCATGTGATAATACAATCTCATTATCTCAGTCATACAGTGTCAGTTTTTACATGAATTAATGCAGAGCAGCCAGTGACAGATCAACAGTGGCCAGGCGCCCCTAGGCGGCAGTGCGCCCTAGGCAGCCGCCTACTTTGCCTACTGGTAGAGCCGGCCCTGTTCCTTGCTACAGCAGAACAACAGATATACTAATCCAGCACCTAACACCTTTATCAGCTATGAGACTAACTTAAAAAGCCACCCAATCAGGTTAAATAAAAAATTATACAGATATATTACTGTATATACAATATATATATATATATATATATATATACAGTATCTCACAAAAGTGAGTATACCCCTCACATTTTTGTAAATATTTTATTATATCTTTTCATGTGACAACACTGAAGAAATGACTCTTTGAAACAATGTAAAGTAGTGAGTGTACAGCTTGTGTAACAGTGTAAATTTGCTGTCCCATCAAAATAACTCAACACACAGCCATTATTGTCTAAACTGCTGGCAACAAAAGTGAGTACAGTCCTAAGTGAAAATGTCCAAATTGTGCCCAATTAGCCATTTTCCCTCCCTGGTGTCATGTGACTCATTAGTGTTACAAGGTCTCATGGATGAATGGGGAGCAGGTGTGTTAAATTTGGTGTTATCGCTCTCACTCTCTCATACTGGTCACTGGAAGTTCAACATGACACTTAATGCAAAGAACTCTGAGGATCTGAAAAAAAGAATTGTTGCTCTACATAAAGATGGCCTAGGCTATAAGAAGATTGCCAAGATCCTGAAACTGAGCTGCAGCACAGTGGCCAAGACCATACAATGGTTAAAAGGACAGGTTCCAATCAGCACACGCCTTGCCATGGTCGACTAAAGGAGCTGAGTGCACGTGTTCAGCGTTATATCCAGAGGTTGCCTTTGGAAAATAGACATATGAGTGCTACCAGCATTGCTGCAGAGGTTGAAGGGGTGGGGGGTCAGCCTGTCAGTGCTCAGACCATACGCCACACACTGCATCAAATTGGTCTGCATGGCTGTCGTTACAGAAGGAAGCCATTCTAAAGATAATGCACAAGAAAGCCGGCAAACAGTTTGCTGAAGACAAGCAGACTAAGCACATGGATTACTGGAACCATGCCCTGTGGTCTGATGAGACCAAGATAAACTTATTTGGTTCAGATGGTGTCAAGCGTGTGTGGGGGAAACCAGGTGAGGAGTACAAAGACAAGTGTTTCTTGCCTACACTCAAGCATGGTGGGGGGAGTGTCATGATCTGGGGTTGCATGAGTGCTGCTGGCATTGGGAAGCTACAGTTCATTGAGGGAACCATGAATGCCAACATGTACTGTGACATACTGAAGCAGAGCATGATCCCCTCCCTTTGGAGACTGGACCACAGGGCCGAATTCCAACATGATAACGACCCCAAACACACCTCCAGGAAGACCACTGCCTTGCTAAAAAAGCTGAGGGTAAAGGTGATGGACTGGCCAAGCATGTCCCCAGGCCTAAACCCTATTGAGCATCTGTGCGGCATCCTCAAATGGAAGGTGGAGGAGTGCAAGGTCTCTAACATCCACCAGCTCTGTGATGTCATCATGGAGGAGTGGAAGAGGACTCCACTGGCAACCTGTGAAGCTCTGGTGAACTCCATGCCCAAGAGGGTTAAGGCAGTGCTGGATAATAATAGTGGCCACACAAAATATTGACACTTTGGCCCAATTTGGACACTTTCACTTAGGGGTGTACTCACTTTTGTTGTCAGCAGTTTAGACATTAATGGCTGTGTGTTGAGTTATTTTGAGGGGACAGCAAATGTACACTGTTATACAAGCTGTACACTCACTACTTTACATTGCAGCAAAGTGTCATTTCTTCAGTGTTGTCACATGAAAAGGTTGAATAAAATATTTACAAAAATGTGACTTTTGTGAGATAGTGTATATCTTATGCTGATACAACACCTTTATTGAATCCATATTACCGTCCAAGGATGGAATGTACCATATATACAATTTTGCACCACTGTCTGTATAACCCATATAATCCAATACATACTGTATAATTGATTTCATCCCCAATTATTTTAATATATTGTATATCCCAGTAGCAAAGTATAATTTCTTCAGTGTTGTCACAT
>BLSH010012269.1:162535-179042 GCA_018402905.1 Glandirana rugosa
TAATAAATCGTCTTATGTAGTCGGTAAGAGTTGGTCCCAAGACACCTTGGCGCTCACAGTGCGCGTTATCGCAGCCGCCGTCGTATGACGGCGTTTTGCGATAACGAACCACTTTGTCGCCGTCAGATGCCGATCGGCGGTCGGCAAGTGGTTAAGAAAAACACAGCTCTATTAAATTATATTTTTTACTTTTTACCCCATAGGAACCCTTGAAATAATTTTCAAGTCTCACGGAACCCCTTCTTATAATTTATCAGGGGTCAGGGGATAAAATGTCTCCACTTATAGTGATGATTGGATGCCACCCCTACATACAACTAAAAAGATCAATGGTATCATACTGCTGGATCTGCTACGTGGTATTGACCCTGGAACTATGCAAGCACCATCAAATAGGAGGTCAATCAGACGCAGCTCAAGCAACCTCTGGAGGAACCCTAAGGTTCCACAGAACCCTGGTTGAGAATGGCTGATGTATTCTGCTAAATAATAGTATCACTAGATCACTAGTATCACTAGATATAGCTGAATATATAAAATTCTTTTAGCAAACTAACATTTTAAAGATGAAAATTTCATTTGTTACCATAGCCTATCTTTTTAGAATTCTAGGAGTATTTTAAA
This sequence comes from Glandirana rugosa, assembly GCA_018402905.1. Lineage (NCBI taxonomy): Eukaryota > Metazoa > Chordata > Amphibia > Anura > Ranidae > Glandirana > Glandirana rugosa. The sequence continues at coordinate 163,160 of BLSH010012269.1, forward strand.
AAAAGGTGACTCTATAAAAAAAATGCATTTCTATGGCCCTTATGTTACAATCTTATGGTACAATTTAAAGTTGGATGGAATTTACTGCCCTTTCGTATCATTCAACCCTCCCTCTTAGATTGTAAGCTCTAACGAGCAGGGCCCTCTGATTCCTCCGGTATTGAATTGTATTGTAATTGTACTGTCTGCCCTAATATTGTAAAGCGCTGCGCGAACTGTTGGCGCTATATAAATCCTGTATAATAATAATAATTTTACAAAAATCAAAATGTAAGAATTATTGGATAAAGGGGGAGATTGTAAGGTGTAAAGATACCTATGCAATCTGTTTAGCTCTAATTAAATATTTTACAGTCCACTACATCACTATTTTATATTTCCCTGTTCACTTTTTAGGAATATGTGGCTATTATGTGATCCAGCACATTTCTGTCCATCTGTGTCTTAACTTAATAGATTGTACAATGCCACTGAATTGTGCGTCCAGCTTTCGGACATTGGCCATAAAAGGTAATTATAGACCAGTAATGTGTACATCTGTAATTTTTTTTTTTTAGCAAAAAATGTTATTTGAAACCAAACAAAAATGCACTGAGCTCTATAAAAATACAAATTTAACTTAGATGTCTAACTTTATTTTATTATGTTATCTATCTATCTATCTATCTATCTATCTAGCTAGCTAGCTATCTATAAATGTCATTTTCACAGGGAGACACAATTTTTTTGCTATAGCCCCAAAAGATAGGGAAAAATCATTTATAAAGCGGAGCATGTTTTGTGCTAAATAGCTTTAGGTATGGTCTATTACATTTTATATTGCTCTTTCATTGTTGTATTATGTTACGCATTGCAACTGCATGATTTTTATAGATTTCCCATATTACACAATCAGCGCTGTTTTACTCAATGTGCTTGTCACTACTGCTTCATTTCTGAGAAGACCGCAGTGTATTGTGAGTGTAAAAGCAATGCATTTGCCTGGCAGTCAGACAGATGAGAGATGTGGACGGGGAATTGATACCATTCAACGGGGTTTATACATTCATAAAGTACTTTTCTCTACAAAAGAACTACCAGCCTTGGTAATTTGTTAGTTCTTGTTTGAATTTGACCTCTTCCCTTGTGGTTCTCTCTGCCTCTGGATGTTATTTGCCTGGGATAGTAGTTTCTAATGTTGCTGAAGGACCAGCAGAAGCTCAAGACCTTTGGGTTGGCCAAGCTTCAGTTCCTCTGGGGTGGCTGGAATTAAACTAGCCAATTAAAGCCATCTGGACTTATTTGCCCTATTTGTTCTTGGTTTGAAATCTTATTTCTAATATTTTTCTGAATGCTCTACTCCTATCCCACACAGAGGTCTTCTTGCTTCATACTACTATTGTCTCGCACAGAGGATTTCTTGCTTCATAATACTCTTGTAATACACAGGACCACATAGAGGTCTTCATACTTCCTACTACTCTTGTCCCGCATAGAGGTCCCCTTACTTTATATTCCTCCTGTCCCACCTAGAGGTCTCCATGCTTCATACTACTCCTGTCCCACACAGAGGTATCCTTGCTTCATACTACTCCTGTGCCACACAGAGGTCTCTTTGCTTCATACTACTCCTGTGCCACACAAAGGTCCCTTGCTTCATACCACTCCTGTGCCACACAAAGGTCCCTTGCTTCATACCTCTCCTGTGCCACACAGAGGTCCCTTGCTTCATACTACTCCTGTCCTACACAGAGGTCTCCTTGCTTCACGTTACTCCTGTCCCACACAGAGGTCTCCTAGCTCCATACTTCTCCTGTCCCACACAGAGGTCTTCTTGCTTCATACTACTATTGTCCCACACAGAGGATTTCTTGCTTCATAATACTCTTGTAATACACAGGACCTCATAGAGGTCTTCATACTTCCTACTACTCTTGTCCCGCATAGAGGTCCCCTTACTTTATATTCCTCCTGTCCCACCCAGAGGTCTCCATGCTTCATACAACTCCTGTCCCACACAGAGGTCTCCTTGCTTCATATCACTCCTGTCCCACACAGAGGTCTCCTTGCTTCATACTACTCCTGTGCCACACAGAGGTCTCCTTGCTTCATACCACTCCTGTGCTACACAGAGGTCCCTTGCTTCATACTACTCCTGTGCCACACAGAGGTCTCCTTGCTTCATACCACTCCTGTGCCACACAGATGTCCCTTGCTTCATACCACTCCTGTGCTACACAGAGGTCCCTTGCTTCATACTACTCCTGTCCTACACAGAGGTCTCCTTGCTTCATACTTCTCCTGTCCCACACAGAGGTCTCCTTGCGTCATACTACTCTTGTCCCATAATACCACACAAAGGTCTTCTTGCTTCCTACTACTATTGTCTCACACAGGACCACAAAGAGGTCTTCTTGCTTCATACTTGCCTGCAGTTTCCCCTGTCCTACACAGGACTGACATTTCTTGTCCCAAAGTGGACTAATGTTTTATATGATTTTCTCTTATCCCTTTCTAAACTATGCCGCACTGTCTTCGCCTGTGATGTATTCACCAGCCCAGTCTGGGCTTTATCTTATTTTTTTCTACAACTGACTCTCCACCACCATCTTGCTGGACTATCACATAATATACTTCTGTGGCCAATCTCGAACCACCCTATTATGGACTGTCCCACTCTGTACTATATTACACTGCCCTACTGTGGGCTATATCTGCTTTTTAACTCAAGAATGTTTATCTGCGCTGCCTCCAAAACCTACACTGGCCTACAGTATGTCCTATTGACCACACTGCTGTGAACTACTCTGGACTATTTTACAGAATCTTGTTTTGGGCTCATTGATCATCTTTTTCTGGACCATGTCCTTATGCTGTGCTCTGAACATTTATCTTTGTTACATTATCTTGCTCAGGATGCCCTGCGACTGCTGTCCTGTTCACTACTATTGCACTATTTGTTATATTATTGGTTTTTACTGCAGACATTATCAAACTGTCCTAATCAAGGATATTTACCTCCATTATACTCCCAGTTTGGGTGTTATCACAGTGACCTCACCTTCATATTTCAAATCTGGAATAGGAATTCTGCATGTTAAACCACAACAACCAATGAAGCTTAAAGTATATCATACCCAAAACGTTTTGGATAAGATGGGGGGTTGAACCCCTGTCGGGTTATGCTGCTATTTAAAGCTAAGCTACACCTGAAAGGGTAAGCTCCGCTTGTCTGCCTCCTCCCCCATCTGCTGCCACATTTGGCACCTTTTGGGGGGGTAGCCGGTACCTGTCCCCACTTTGGGGTGACCTCGCTGCGGCAAGGTCCCCCAGAAGCTTGGCCCCCCTCCTCCTTCCCCTGCTGCCGAGCCATTCACAAAGTGCAGTAGGGAACCGGCTATGAAGCCGTAAGGCTTCACTGCCGGTTTCCCTTACAAGGAATGGTGGCGATTAAAAAAATCAGCTGGGGTGCCAACATTGTAGGATCCCTAGACAGGGATAGAGGCAGACTCAGCTGGAAGTTCGGGCCTCCTTCCTAGAACTCAGTGCACTTTGCGCTTGAACAGTAGGGAACCGGCTGTGAAGTCACAAAGGCTTCACTGCCGGTTTCCCTTAGTGGAGATCACGGTGGCAGCACCCGATAGCCAATTGAAAAATTGGCTGGGGTGAAGAAACCACTGGATTCCTGGACAGTAAGACTTGATAGAAGCTCCAATCCTTCTCCACTCTCCAAAATTATGAAAACGGTTTGGGTACTTTACAGAATACATTGTGAAAAACTTTTTTTTTTAGCTTTGACTAAAGTATTAAAGGGTTAAAACCTTCTCTGTTTATTGTTTGCTGTGTGTGTCTCATTGGGATAACTTCCTTCACTTCCTGTCCTGAAGATGCAAGGAAGAAGAAATCACTACAAACTGAAGGGAGTTTTCTGAACCAGCATCCCAATTGGAATATCTCTCCCCGCTTCCTGTTCTGGTAACAACGCTAAAATTTGGATTTCCTATCACTTTCTGTCTTAGTGACTGTAGTCATCGGGGCAAATAAAGGAGAGGGATCAAGCTAACCAGACAGCAATTAAAATTTGACAGGTGTTCTAATTCTTTCCCACTTCATTCAAAATGAAAAAATTAAAGTATCAGCTATATACAGTATCTCACAAAAGTGAGTACACCCCTCACATTTTTGTAAATATTGCATTATATCTTTTCATGTGACAACACTGAAGAAATGACACTTTGCTACAATGTAAAGTAGTGAGTGTACAGCTTGTATAACAGTGTAAATTTGCTGTCCCCTCAAAATAACTCAACACACGGCCATTAATGTCTAAACCGCTGGCAACAAAAATGAGTACACCCCTAAGTGAAAATGTCCAAATTAGGCCCAATTAGCCATCTTCCCTCCCTGATGTCATGTGACTCCTTAGTGTTACAAGGTCTCAGGTGTGAATGGGGAGCAGGTGGGTTAAATTTGGTGTTATCACTCTCACTCTCTCATACTGGTCACTGGAAGTTCAAAATGGGTACTCATTGCAAAGAACTCTGAGGATCTGAAACAAGAATTGTTGATCTTGTACTTAAAGATGGCCTAGGCTATAAGAAAATTGCCAAGACCCTGAAACTGAGCTGCAGCATGGTGGCCGATACCATACAGCGGTTTTACAGGACATGTTCCACTCAGAACAGGCCTCACCATGGTCCACCAAAGAGGTTGAGTACATGCGCTCATCATCATATCCAGAGGGTGTCTTTGGGAAATAAACGTATGAGTGCTGCCAGTATTGCTGCAGAAGTTGAAGGGGTGGGGGGATCAGCCTGTCAGTGCTCAGACCATACGCCACACACTGCATCAAATTGGTCTGCATGGCTGTCGTCCCAGAAGGAAGACTCTTCTTAAGATGATGCACAAGAAAGCCCGCAAACAGTTTGCTGAAGACAAGCAGACTAAGGACATGGATTACTGGAACCATCCATGTTCTGTGGTCGGATGAGACCAAGATAAACTTATTTTGGTTCAGATGGTGTTAAGCTAGTGTGGCGGCAACCAGGTGAGGAGTACAAAGACAAGTGTGTCTTGCCTACAGTCAAGCATGGTGGTGGGAGTGTCATGGTCTGGGCCTGCTTGAGTGGGGAGCTACAGTTCATTGAGGGAACTATGAATGCCAACATGTACTGGGACATACTGAAGCATGATCCCCGCCCTTCGGAGACTGGGCCACAGAGCAGTATTCCAACATGATAACGACCCCAATATACCTCCAAGACAATCACTGCCTTGCAAAAGAAGCTGAGGGAAAAGGTGATGGACTGGCCAAGCATGTGTCCAGACCTAAACCCTATTGAGCATCTGTGGGGCATCCTCAAACAGAAGATGGAGGAGTGCAAATCTCTAACATCCACCAGCTCTGTGATATCATCATGGAGGAGTGGAAGAGGACTCCAGTGGCAACCTGTGAATCTCTGGTGAACTCCATGCCCAATAGGGTTAAGGCAGTGCTGGAAAATAATGGTGGACACACAAAATATTGACACTTTGAGACAAATTTGGACATTTTTACTTAGGGGTGTACTCACTTTTGTTGCCAACGGTTTAGACATTAATGGCTGTGTGTTGCGTTATTTTGAGGGGACAGCAAATTTACACTGTTATACAAGCTGTACACTCACTACTTTACATTGTAGCAAAGTGTCATTTCTTCAGTGTTGTCACATGAAAAGATAGAATAAAATATTTACAAAAATATGAGGGGGGTACTCAATTTTGTGAGATACTATATATATATATATATATATATATATATATATCTTATATTGTTAAATACCATTTGGAGACTGAAAGGGAGTACATAATGGAAGATTCTAAAACACAAAACCTTGTGATGCTGCTATTATCTTCCATACTTTTTACTTTCTCAGACTGACTACATATGTATGTATCCATCCCAGTTTTGTTTATATCGATCTCTGCATTATTCGTACCGCTAGGAAGGAAAGACTACGCGTTCCCTTTAGTGACTTTGCTATAGACTTTCCAGTAGTACAACACGGGGCATTTTTCTATGTTGCCCTTCTTTATTTGGGCTGGCCTTTGCAGCATTAAATCTGATTGCCATTCCTTTGCCTATCTTACTATTTATTTACTGTTTTATTAATGTTATTATTTTTTAGTTTTTCCTATCCAAGTAGCATTGTCAGGATTTTTTTTTAAACAATTATATAAATGCATTATAGTCAATAAACAATAAGCCAAAACTTTGAGAATGAAGGAACCCTGCATCTGAGTCACAAGTCTTAACTTGTACTGTCACATAGGTTTCTCAATCCAACAAGGTATGTTTCTTATTGTCTATTCTATAAGCTTTATGACTTTCACTATACCCACTTTGCCTCTGGACTCCCATCAACATTTGTCTTGGTTTTATTGCCTTATTCTAGCCCATTTTATTATTCCATGTGTCCCTTTTTTGGTCTCTCCTTCAACCCTTATGGCCTGCTTCTCATCTAATGCTTGTTCACCAAGAAGGCACTTTATCTCTGAAGAAGACTTTCATCTGCTGTAGTAAGTCTTGTGTTTCAGTCCTGGCTCTTTGCCTAAGCACTGCTATTCTCCTAGGCATAGTTGTCTCTTTGACTTGTCTTACTTTCTTCCAATTTCTTGAAAGACAAATATAATTATTTTGTCTCTTGGACCAAGTGAACCAAGTTAAGTCAATTTCTTGGATTTGGGATGATCAGAGAAGGGGATCACTTCAGAAGTTTAAAAAAACTCATATTTGAGGTTTGACTTTTAATACACCCATTTTTCCTTTCTTTAGTTTACCTTTTTTTGTTTTTTAAATGTCTTCTGTTCAAAGTGAAGGTTATTTTGCCTACCTTAGCCTTACCCATATCCATTATTCAAACCTTAATATCTTTCATATAATACACACTGGTTTTCCCGCATTCTTGGCTGGCTCTTTCTGCTTTCTCAGGTCTTCTTCCCCTGTCTCTAGGCAAACTCTCTTTCCTACCATGTGCTAACTGTCTACCTTGCTCCAGGCTGCTAGTTTTTCTTTTCCTGTGGGTAAACTCATTTTCTCTGCTCCACTGAAGCTATCTCACTTTTATCTCTGGGTGATTTAAAACGTAAACGCTGGAGTAGAGAAAACCACTGTCCCTTGGGCGCTTAATTTAATAAGCCACCCATTGTGACCACGGTTCGCGTGCCTCAAAGATCTGCATGATTCAATGCTAAGGTGGCACTAACAGGCTAACAGGCACCACACCACATAATGTACTATTGGGACAAAAGACCCTTTAATGCATTGTGACGGTTGCAATGCAACTGCCCTGTATAAGTTCAAAGCCCCCTTAGTTCATCTTCATTACTCATTCTCCCTCCAGGCTGCCTGGCTCTTTCATGGTAATTAATTCTGATAGTGCCAATCAGGGCATCGCTCCAGAAGGGATTGTACACAAGTTCAGTTCTAGGATCAATGCTAATTCTAAAAGAAAAAAAAAAAAAAACAATATAAGCACTTTCTCTCTACCCCCCCTCTGTTTTGTGTTCTGCTGCCACTTTAGCTTTCAATCAGTCTATTCTTATTCTAAACACCAATTAATTAAGCTACATTTCAATCACGTAGACGGATGTTGTTTCAACAGTTAAATCATTTTTAGCAGTTTGCAAGTAAAGGAGAAACGCCAAATTTCTAATTGTAAAGTTGCCAGCTGTCTATGACTTGTAGGGACTTCAGTTTGAAGGACTGTCCCTGGAAATTTTTGATGCTGATTTTTGCCCCCGGCAAATGAATGCTTCTTTTTTTTTTTTTTTTTTTGCACTGCCTAGTATTGTTTTCTTGACTTTTTGGTATAATATTTATTGAATAAAATCAATTCAAATAAGCATTTAACTATTTATATATGCTTCATTAATTGGCTATTATAATATTCTATTATTATGGGCTATGCATTGCATTGTAGTCTGAAGAGACGGTTTAGTGTAAAATGAGCGTGGATACAATAGTTAAGCATCAACGCGTCCCAGGGGAATTATTTCCAGCTATCGTTTTTAAAGATCAGAGCTATCTATCTATCTATCTATCTATCTATCTATCTATCTATCTATCTATCCATCTCTACTTTGTTTCCCTTTTTGCATTATCTATGTATATAAACTAATACAATTCATTGTTAAATAAAATAGAAGGTGACATTTTTACTCATATTTACGTGAGCTTACAGCGCCAGCACAAAAGACACATACTAAATTTTACATTTTGAATTTTTAAATTATTTACATGTTTATGTTTTCTGCTCAGGTAAGGCAGCTATGCTTGCATCAATGTGCATAGATGCCAGTGCATATATAAAAAAGTAATGTAATGCATAATAATCGGCACTGTATGCTTGAAATTGTAGTTCCTAGCAGTTGGAGGGTCAAAAGTTGACCAGCCTTGGTATAGGAGATAAGCAAGCAAGTTTGTTAACATGGTTTTGTTGTTCAGTTTTTAATGTTCTACCCAAGCAATCTTAAGACAAATCAGACGTACCACCGTTAAAACTGAAAAGTGCCAATTCTGGCATGCTCACCTGTCCGTTTTTGCAGAGGTCTGCCCACATGCTGGTGCCGTCTCCACCTCTCATCAGGACATGGTAGGTGAAGAAGTAGGTGCCTGGTACTGTACAGCTGAATCGTCCACTTGCAGCATCATAATTGTTCCCAAGGTTGGTGACCACATCGTCAAATTTGAGGATCTCATAGCCCTCATGGGGGTTCTTCAAGCCAGCGTAGAAGGCCACACGTGGAACTGTGGTATATGTAGCCGTACTGATGGCACCAGTCACTCCACCTCCTGGCAGTCCTGGTGGTCCAGGTTTCCCTGGTTCTCCCCGTTCTCCTGGTGGACCTACAGGACCTGGTGGGCCAGGTAGCCCAGGCTCTCCAGGAGGTCCTGGCTTTCCCGGACGTCCAGCTTTTCCTTGAGGACCTTGAACTAAAGTTGATGGGGCTGGTTGTCCTCTGTCGCTTAAAGGTTCAGCTCCAGTGCCAGCCCGAATACTGGTACTTGTGGTTGTTGTCCCAGCTTTGCTAAGGTAGGGGTCGCACACCATCCGGCAGGTGCCCAACATCTCATAGTGGCCATCAGAGCCCACAGAGTTGACCAACACTGGAATGAGGATTACCAAAATTAGCACCATTACTACTCCAATTGCCACTGCCACCAAGGTCTTTCTCCCAAGGCCAAATGGGGCCAAGGGACGGGGGGACCCACGGCTGGGGGGAGCTATGGTGCCGGAGTTTGTGGAGGGGAGGCAGGTGGCCCCTCCGGAGAACAGGATGTGTGGTCTTTGAGGAGACACACAATGCGGCGTTGTAGCGGAAAAAAAAATACAGGATCAGGTAATAAAAGTAAAAAAAACAGAAGAAGGTTAAATAAATATAAAGCACAAAAGATTGAATAATACGAAAGGCAAGAACTTGTCAGAACTTCAGGAAAATAAAAGAGTAAAAATAGATTTCAGAAAGAAATGAGAAGGAAAATGTAAGACGGGTGAAAACTGTAACATCAAAAAAAAGTGAATGGATGATATATTACAGAACAGTGAAGAAAGCAAAGATTAAGAATAAAAAGGGAATTGTAGAAGAGAGATAAGAAGGTGGGTAGGATGCAGAGAAGAGGGGAGGGGAGCAGGTGAATGTGAATACTTAAAAATGAAAGGATTAAAGTAGAGAGAATAGACAGAGAAGAGGCAGCAGTGACGAAGAGGGACAGAAGAGAAAGCCAGATAGAAGGAGATTACGAGACAGGGGAAAGCTGCTGAGGCAAAGCAGTAAAAGGCAGTGGGGAATGTAACTTGTGAGAGAATGCTGTGTGCAATAGGAGTCTTATATATGAGACAGAGCAGTGCCCCCTACAGGTTGAATAACAGTATGCAGCTTTTTCTGGAAATAAATTCAGGTGGGTTTACTAACAGGTACATACACCTTAGACCAGTGTTTCCCAACCCAGTCCTCAGGCACACCAACAGGTCATGTCTTCAGGATTTCCATTATTTTGCACAGGTGATTTGATCAGTTTCACTGCCTTAGTAATTACCACAGCTGTTTCATCTGAGGGAAATCCTGAAAACATGACCTGTTGGTGTGCCTTGAGGACTGGGTTGGGAAACACTGCCTTAGACCATATTTGCCAAAGAAGTCTCTTTTGCTCACTCAAATATTCAATCCAAATTGGGATTTGGGATATATGTATAAGTAAGGTGACCTTAGCTTTATAGCATATTTATGAAAGCATATATATATATATATGTACAATTGCAATATGCTAGTAGTATACAGACAATTTTTAAAGCTGAACACCTGACAGATATTAATAATATAATTAAATTCAGCTATGGTGATTAAAAATGTATTTTACACCCAGTTGGTAAAAGTAACTGCATGTATCATTATATCAGCTTCCTATAAGCTATTGGCCAGCAGCATTCAGACAGGGAGAGGATGAAGCAGCAGGTCCAATCAGATACTACTGCAGTGCACACTACTGTCCATCTGACATTTGAATCTTCCTGACAGGAGGGGAAAGCAAAGTAATTAAAGCCGTATTAAAGTCAAAACCAAAAAATGTATTATAATGCAGCTTATCAAGCTTTAGATGTGGTGGCTGCATTCGTTTTCTTTACTTTGGCTTTTTTGCCTCTGTTTTCACCTGGTGATCTGGCCAGTAATGTACCTCCTGTATTAGTGAGACACAACTCTGGATGAATGAGCTCAGGAGACACAGCAGCATTGTCAGCCTGGGGGGAGGATAGTTAAAGTGATTGTAAACAATCACCACGTAAAATAACCCATTCAGTTTAAAATAGAAATGAAAGGAAAAACATTTGTGTATAGATATATAAAAAAAATTATAGATACCATTTTTTCCCTTTTTTATAAGTGATCACATTCTCTCTGTTCTCAGCTACATAAGAGCTGGAGGAAGAGAATCTGAGCTTCCCAGTGAATGGATGCGCAGCAGGGGCGTGTCAGGACAAGTCTGATCATTGGAGGAGAGCATACTGAGTTCCCAGCATAGCAAGAGAACTGACCACAGTGTGCCCTCCTATTTAGTGTGGTCAGATTTTAATAGGAAAGCAATATTACTGGCAGGAACACCAGGGATTTCACACAAATGAAGCAATACAAAGAGAACAGGATACTCTTTCATACAAGTGCATGGTACAGCAGGCACATATCAGGAATATGAAGTTTTGGGGTAACAAACACTTTAAATGTATTTGCAGATTTAAAGCCAAATTCCAGCTCACACTTTGTAATCAGCTACAGCAAACAGTTTTTTTTTCTTTTTGGGATAAAGGTTTTACATGAATAAATAAACTCTGATAATTTTAATCACCCCTGCCAGTTTTAAGTGGTTTGTCTCATCCATATAAATGGATACATTCTGCTGGAGAGCTTGTGCTGGCTGTCTTCCCACATGAAAATAGAAGAAAGCCAAAAAATGAAAATGAATGTAGCCATCACATCTAAAAATTGGTAAGCTGAAATATAATATACATTTGCAATAATTCATTTTTGTGCTAGCCCTGTTCCTTCTTATATGTATATATACATATATATATATATACATATATAAACACACATATGTACAGTATATATATAAATAAACACACATATATACAGTATATTCATATATTTTCACCGGTCAACTATTACTTTATGACCACTTACAGGCTAAGAACACTATTGGTTATCTTCTTACAATGGCATCTAAAAGTGACTGGGATATATTAGGCAACACGTAAACATGTTTTCCCTGAAGTTGATGTGTTGAAAGTAGAAAAAATGGTCATCACAGTTTGTTGTGTATGGGGCTGCATAGCCACAAACCAGTCTGGGTGCGCATACTGACCCGTGTCCACAGCCAAATGCACCTACAATGGGCACGTGATCATCAGAACTGGACCACGGAACAATGGAAGAAAGTGGCCTGGTCTGATGAATGACATCTTCACTTACATCATGTGGATGGCCGTGTGTTACTCACCTGGGGAAGAGATGGCACCAGGATGCAGTATGGGAAGAAAAGAGGCAGTGCCATCAAAGAGTAGCAGTACGAGACTTTAATAACCACAATTTGTAAACAACTCACAACAGAGTAGTAGGTATGATCGTCAGGTAGATAAGTCACCGCTGTGGGTGGCCGACGTTCCTCGTCAGAGAGACTGGAGGGTGTCCTTGGCAGTGTGGGTAGACAGCGACACTTCCTGGAGCTGGTCTGAGAGTCCTGGATGGACGGTCTGAAGAAGGAGCATGCATGCTCCGAATGCGTGCCACGCCCGTGACATTGGCTCCACCTCTGTCCATCCAGGACTCTTGGACCAGCTCCAGGAGGTGTTGCTCTCTACCCACACTGCCAAGGATACCCTCCTCCACCTACAGCAGTGACTTATCTACCCGATGAGCATACCTACTATGATCTTGTAAGTTGGTTAGAAATTGTGGTTATTGAAGTCTTGTACTGCTACTCTTAGATGGGCTGCCTCTCTTCTTGTCTCCACTGCAGAGTCACTTCTAGCTCCTCCACCTCGGCTGCCACTAAGTCTGCATATTGGACTTTTCCCTAGTGACTATTGTTGTTGTTGTTTCATCTATTTTGCCAAGGGTTATTGGGGCTGACAGCCTTCAGTACGCCGGATCTCCTCCCTTTTGTCAGTATGGGAAGAAGGCATGCCATCAGAGGCAATGTTCTGCTGGGAAACCTTGGGTCCTGCCATTCATGTGAATGTTACTTGACATGTACCACCTACCTAAACATTGTTGCTGGCCAAGTACACTCCTTCATAGAAACGGTATTCCCTGATTACAGTTGCCTCTTTCAGCAGGATAATGCGCCCTGCCACACTGCAAGAATGGTTCAATAATGGTTTGAAGAACAAGGTGTTGACTTAGCCTCTAGAAGTGCAGCCAAAAGTTGAGGATTCCTCAAGCTGTTTCAGTGACAGTTCACTAAGGTATCTCATGCTCCCTATTGTTATCCAAGTTCATGTTCCAATAAAAACCCTAAAAAGAACCACTAGACTGTTTTCGGAACCAGTAGAAGAATGAAGAAAATGATGTGTGCCTGGCTGCGTGTGCTCTAAAGGGGTAAATAGGACCAAATCCCCCAGCAGCCCCTAAGAGTGTGCGCTGCACTGATGGCATTTCATTATGGCCTCTGCATCATCCAGGACTGTCCTCCTCCAGGAGAAGATCAAAGAGGACCCAGCATGATATGTATCTAGTCTGAATCAGAAAAAGGCAAAGACAAAATGAAAACAACATATAACACACTGACAAGGGGAGCAAGAGGGAGAGGGGGTATTTGGGATGGGGGGTGGAGGAAAGGGACAAAGCACTGAACTCAGAGATGGGCTCTAAGTAGGCATTCTAGCAACATTCCTGCATATACAGATGAACAATAGACAGGGGAATTAAACTTCTGATTTTAAAATGACTAGTCAAAATATGGAACGGCAAGTACATACAAATAGTAAAGTCACATAAAATGATTACTTTCAGGTAAATGTTACAATAATAGCTTGCGATGTGACCTTCTACACTATGACTTTCTTCAACGCAACACCCTGTTCTGTATTTCCATTTCACAGTTTATATAACATTTGAAAACTGAAATGCATTGTGTAGTGTAATATAAAGGCGTAGTAATGCCTGCATTCTACTGTCTATATAAGAGGTTATTTAATAAGGTGCCCATCAGGCTGAGCCTGTCACAATGAAGACCGGCGTCTTGTATCTTCAAACATTATTGAGGGTGAGGTCTGCTCATGGCAGCTGTACATTACAGCATCAGACGGCTCTCTAATGATGAAACATATAAGTCCAGGTAAGGCTATGATTTAATTATTTATCATTTGGATTATTATGTTTAAGGACAAAAAAGTAGCGTGTATGAAACCCTTGCATGGATGGTGCTTTTCAACAAAGATTCCACATCCTTGAAGCAGAAATCCAGTCAAAAATAACATAATAAAAATTAAAATCCTGTAAAAGACAAAATAACAAAGCCATCTTTTGCTGCAATATTTACCTTCAATCCAGAGAGTTCCCGCAGCGCTTTTTCTGCCACTAGATGTCCTTAGTCTGCTGGCCAGCATTATTCAACCTACTTCTTCTGAGCTTAGGTCATCCTGAACTAGCCTCAGCCTGTGACTGGACAGTGAAAGGAGAGCTTGCCTTTTGTCAGTACATGAACTGATGGGCTTCTGCTTATTCCTCCCACACTTCCAAGCCTGCTGTGCGGTGACATCAGTTCAAATACAGGTACTTACACTGTTTGTAATTAACTTCTTGCCGCCCATGTAGCTTATATGTGTAGCGGCAATGAGAGAGGGCTTTAATGCTCACACATCGCACAAGTGTATCCATGCATGACAAAGTTTTCTGTGCTGAAAGTGTGCTCATTGCATACTCATAGCACAGAGGCTGAGCTGTCAAAATCCATACTCATGATTGGGAGCCAGCTGGAGTGTCTCCTGATCATGTGACAACCAATGGTCTTGTGGCGGCTGATGATCAAAATTTTGGGGTGGCAGCAAACAGACCTGGCCCCCTCACTCACACTAGCACCCCCCCGGCTCACGATCGATCAAATAAAGCGGCGATCCACTGCCACTATGCACCCCCAGGCGCATGATAGGTGGCGATCCTCTAGCACTACCGTCACCCCCCCCCCCCCCCCCCCCCACACGATCCATGGCCTTGCTTTAGAGATAGAGTGCGGTATAGGTGCGGGGAGTCCTAAAACTCCCAGCCAATCGGGTCTCAGGACCAGCTTCCTCATTGGTCAGGAAGAGAAGTAGGGAGACATCAGCGAATATTAAGCCCACCCATTTTGAAGCCTCCGGCTCTAATCGTGTGCTTAAAAAAGAAAAAAAACCCACATTGAAAACCATGCATGGAGATTAGGGGCCGGGCGCATGGATTGGGGGGGTGGTGCCCCTGCGCCCCTAATGGACGGGCCACCACTGAACTGATCCTTTCCGCCCATCTCTTGGGCATAAAAACCCTGTTAAAAGAATGCTGGGCTGGGTGGGAAAAATTTAATGACGTACTGAGTACACAGCTGCTTTATTTGTGCTTTATATACCTTCCTAGAGTTCAGATTTAAGTGCTAATTCTTAACCAGTTGCCGACCACCTCGCATACATTTACTGCTGCAAAGTGGCAGCTGTACGCAGATCGCCGTTTATAAACAGTGGCCACGGCTAGGCCAACCTTGCATTCAGGTGCAAACAGTTGATTTTACTGCCATTGATTTTTATTCGCTGTTTTTCACCGAAGATCTCTATAGATCTATTGTGGTCCAAAGCAATTTGTACGCTGGTCAATTTATCGCCGCTAATCCCCATTTGTCACTTGCCAGAGAATGGAAACCTATTACGGTTTCCGAATTTAAGATCTTTCTGAGTTGCGGTCATATTGGTCCACTGACCCAATTCACCATATAACTACACGCAAAACAAATGACAGGTGAAATATATGCCTAAATAGGTATATTAACTGGTGCCACTCACCCTGGATGGTGTCCCTCAATTTAACCCAAATAACATGAAATCATAACACAAATGTCCTTGGGAAGACCCCAAGGGACCAAGAGGTTAATTAATGAGGGACGGGCTATATACCAGTAGATATTTCTATTGCAAATCCCTTTATTAGAGATAAATATAAATAGTGCAGCGCTTAAAATAGCGAAAAAAATATATTGTGAAAAAATTAAATATATATAAAATGAACATAAAGTGCCAAGTGTCCAAAGTGTCCAAAGTTGTAAACCAAGGTGGAACCGATACGTTTCAGCTTCAATGTTCCAATAAAACTAGAAATACAGATACAAAGTGTCCGTGCTGTATATACG
>BLSH010012269.1:179052-190431 GCA_018402905.1 Glandirana rugosa
GGCCCTGAATCATATGACGTCGATGATTAGATGAGTCAAAACTATAGTTACACAATTGGTCATTTGTAAGTGTTAGCTGCTGCTTGTTGTACATTTTATAGAAGCGCAATATTTCAGAATATATTACACTTTAATAGAGCTATCAGTAAAAAGTTACAATACATAATATATGAATGCTAGTAAAACACGGTTACACCACCATGCCCATTAGTCTCCTGGGCTACTTAAACCACACACCATAAAACACACACATGGGGTAGACAAGACAGTTTAAAAACAGCGTCCGGACGCACAGAGGATATTGAATGGACTAGTGCACTGCTATCCCATGGGAGGAGGGATATTAATTTGCATATCAAAACTGAGTAGATTAGTAGCTGCAGTATACTAAGTCCCGGTGATATCTAAGGACCGCTCAGAACGAACCCAGACTGTCTTGGAAGTAATGGTGAATAAATGTCAAGATGTTGCCAAGTAAGGGCTGTAGATCTGTAGCCAGCGGCCGTTTGGAATAAATTGGCAGTAGGGGCAGGGGTGTCCAGCACAATTAGAAGGCTATGCAACCTAAATAACATCGTCTGGGGGTACATATGTAAAGCAGGCCATACCGAGTAATAGCTGTCAGATGAGTAGCAGTAATGGTGGTCCTATAGAGATGTAGTAGGCAATATCAGAGTAAACAGTTCCAAGGACCTACCGCAACAACAGTCCGTTATAGTATAGGCTATTACATGTGGCACTTTACCCCATCCAGTTGCACCTTCATCGGTTGAATCATTCCTCCTTTCCAAGGTCTGTGATGGTCCAGTCTTTAGGGGCAGCAGCGCTTCAGCGTCAAAGGTAGGAAGTCCACTATGCACTCTGCTCTCGAAGCATGGGATGGATCCTAAGGGCGGTACTTCCTAGTTACTTCCAGCGCGTGCTACAAGCCTCATTCATGTTCTAGGCAGGTCGTGCACCAGGACATTCAGTCCGACCTCTGTGACGTCACATGATGCACATGACATCAACGCATTTCGCTATGCAAAGTAGCGTAGCTTCGTCTGGACGATTTACTAGCATTCATATATTATGTATTGTAACTTTTTACCAATTCACCATATGCCCGTGTTCTCTGCTTCTATGGCCAGGGCACGATACGAGCAGATCCTGCGTTTCATGCACTTCAACGACAATGAACTCTAACTTCCTCGGGGCGACCCTGGATTTGATCAGCTCCACAAAATTCGGCCCCCGTAAACCAGTTCAACCAAAAATTTGCAGCCTTGTATATCCGCAATCAAGTTGTCTGCGTAGACGAGTCCCTGATAAAGTTTCCTGGCTGTCTTGCTTTCAAACAGTACCTCCCCAGCAAGCGTGCCAAATACGGGGTCAAGATGTATAAGCTCTGTGACAGGGCCACAGGCTATACATGTAGTTTTATGGTTTACGAGGGAAAAGATAGTCACGTGAAACCCCTCAACTGCCCGGACTACATAGGGAGCGCTGGCAAGATTGTGTGGGACTTGGTGTCACCCTTATTCAGAAAGGGGTACCACTTGTACGTGGACAATTACTACTCAAGCTTGCTACTTTTTAGTAATCTTTTTAATCAAGGAATTGACGCACGTGGCACTGTGCGACCTAATCGTCGGGGCTTCCCCCAACGGCAGGTAGAATCCCGACTTAGACAGGGGAGAGAGCCTGCTTCAGAAGTAGTAATTTGCTCGCTGTGAAGTGGAGGGATACAAAGAATGTTTTCGTTCTTTCCTCCCTTCACGCAAACACGGCAGTTCAAATTCAAACGGCGACTGGTGTTGTGGAGAAGCTCCTCTCTGTCCACAAATATAACCTAAATATGGGAGGGGTGGATCTCAATGACCAGTTGTTGGTGCCATACCTAATTGCCCGTAAGGCCAGACGCTGGTACAAAAAAGTGTCTGTATACCTATTCCAATTGACTTTGCTGAACGCTTATGTGCTATACAAAGGATGGACTGGATCCTTCCTTAAATTCCAGGAAGAGATCGTCACGGCACCAACCAGATAGTGCTGCACCCAAACTTCCCAATCCAAATTAAATAAGCCGGCTGCATGAGCGGCATTTTCCGCATGCCGTTCCTGGTACCCCTACCAATGGAGCCCCCCAAAAAAGATGTTGGATACAGGCATGACACCCATTATTATTGTTCCTCCTCCTGTCCTGGCCAGCCTGGTCTTTGTATCGGTGACTGTTATCATACACTAATTGAGTATTAGTGTAGGGTACAGCACTACACAGGTCACACTGTCACAGGGTCTCCAAAGATGTAACTGAATTTTGAGAGACCTTTACCTGGAACCATTTTTTTTTTTAAAACCACAAAAAATAACAAATGTTATAAAAACCAAAAAAATAAATAAAAAAGCCAAAAACAGTTGTCAGTTTCTTGTTCTTCTCTCTCTATTGTTTTCTCTTTATTCTCTCTCTATTGTTCTCCCTCTATTGTTACTGTTTATGCATAGCTGTAATGTTTTGTTTCTGTTTTTTATCATGTTTTCTTTGCAGGTATGTCATTTTTTTAATTGTTACTGCTTGCCTGTAATGTTTTATTGCTACTGTGTTTTATAAAGTTTTCTTTGCAGGTATGTAATGTTTTTATGTTACTGTTTACTGTGTTTTATTAATCAGTTTCTGCTTTTTAGGTACGCCATTCAGCTGCAGAACTGATTTATTTATGGTGACAGCAACAGCGTTTGCTCCCACATACGCTCTTAGCAAATAGCTTGGGGTGTCTACTTTCCAAAATGGGGTCATTTGGGGGGGGGGGGGGTTGCTATCTGCGTATTTCATGGCCTCCGAAACTGTGATAGGTAGTGTGGGGTGAAAGCATAAGTTTATGCCCTTAGAAATCCTGAAGGCGGTGATTGGTTTTTGGGGCCCTGTACGCGGCTAGACTGCCAAAAAGTCTCACACATGGGGTATGCCAGTACTCAGGAGAAGCAGTAGAATGTATTTTGGGGTGTAATTCCACACATACCCATGGCATGTGTGAGCAATATGTCATTTCAGTGACAACTTTGAGTAATTTTTTTTTTTTGTCATTTTCAATCACTTGTGACAAAAAATAAAATATTCCATGGACTCAGCATGCCTCTCAGCAAATAGCTTGGGGTGTCTACTTTCCAAAATGGGGTCATTTGGGTTTTTCTTTTGCTATCTGGGCATTTCATGGCCTCCGAAACTGTGATAGGTAGTGTGGGATGAAAGCATATGTTTACGCCCTTAGAAATCCTGAAGTCGGTGATTGGTTTTTGGGGTCCCGTATGCGGATAGGCTTCCAAACAGTCTCACACATGTGGTATCCTTGTACTCAGGAGAAGCAGCAGAATGTATTTTGGGGTGTAATTCCACACATACCCATGGCATGTGTGAGCAATATGTCATTTCAGTGACAACTTTGTGTATTTTTTTTTGTCATCTTTCAATCACTTGTAACAAAAGAAATTAAATATTCAATGGACTCAGCAAGCCTCTCAACAAATTCCTTGGAGTGTCTACTTTCCTAAATAGGGTCATTTGGGGGGTTTTGTACTGCCCTTCCATTACAGCACCTCAGGAAATAAGATAGGCAGTCATAAAATAAAAGCTGCGTAAATTACATAAAATGTACTCTAGTTTGTAAACACTATAACTTTTGCGCAAACCAATAAATATACGCTTATTGACTTTATTTTTACCCGAGACATGTGGCTGAATGCATTTTGGCAAAAATGTATGACTAAAATTGAGGTTATTGTATTTTTTTTAGTTGAAAGTATCATTTTTTTCAAAATTGTTGATCTTGTTGGTCTCGCAAAAAAATAAAAAACGCAGAGGTGATCAAATACCACCAAAAGAAAGCTCTATTTATGGGCAAAAAAGTAAATTTAGTTTGGGAGCAGCATTGCATGACTGCCCAATTACCAGTTAAAGCAGTGCAGTGCCAAACTTTAAAAAATGCTCTGGTCATTAAGGGGGTAAATCCTTCCGGGGTTGAAGTGGTTAAAGACCAACTCCAGCCAAAGCTATTTTCCATAGAGTGCGTAGGAGTCACAACTTATGGTAAGTATTAACTGATGTTTGTGTTTTCACTGAGGAGACTTAAGCCTCGTACACACGGTTCGACGGTCGTACGACCGAACGGACCAAATCGTATGTTGGCTGTTGTATCTAGCATACTGACATGCACTACACGATCGTACGACCAAGCTGAACGTAGTGACGTGTTATGAACATATAAAGAGAAAGTTCAGGTGCATGTAATTTGTGTCTGGCCGTTCCTGCCTTCTGAGCATGCGTGTTTTGCACAGTACAACTTGTTGGACCTACTTCTCTGTTCACACGATACAACGGTCGTATGACCGCTTGTTGGTACTACCAAAGTTTTCTAGTTTGCTCATACAACTCCTGTTGTACGTCGGCTGTTCTAATCGCGCGTACTAACGGTCGATTTAGCATACAACGGTCGTTCGTACGACCTGTTGTATACGATCGTTGACCCATGTGTACGAGGCATTACTCTCTTTCTGTTCTGGTGACACCAAGACAAGGAAAGAGATGGTGTAGATGTCACAGTAAAAGAAGCCATAAAAAGCAATAATAATAACAATAATAAAAATAATTTAAAAAAAACTCCCAGATGTTCTAATTTCTCCCCACTCTTGTTGTCTCGATTCCCATCAGAGAGATAATCTGTGACTTTCTTTATTCCTTTATGCTGTGGAAGTGCAGTTCTAAACATTCCCTCCTCTGTACAAACTGTAAAAGAAAAGATTTGGCTGGATTTGGGCTTTAAGTGCATCAATCCATAGCAGGCACTTTAGCAGAGCAAAGCTCTAGCGATAAGCTGCAAGAGATAGCCAATTCAAGAAAAATCCCCAAATGATGATTTGGCAAAACTGAGGCCATTACTCACTCCCCCAGGTAAATATTTGATTCACCCAGTATAAAGGGGAATTAAATCAAAATCATCAAAGTGTACAGGGGGCCAAGGAGGTCACCCAGCAGGATCCAATAGAGATCCTATTTTTCATATTTTAAGGGGTCATGGGGTAAGAATCTCTTCCCCTTTTGATGTATTGACCTCATAAAGAAATAGCAAATGTCCTCATTAGTGGATGATAGGTTTCTAAGCTTCTCAACTCCACGATGAAGAATCTATACAAAGGGAGATGTAGGTAGCTTTTTAAGATTTAATAGACCAAGTAGGTCAAATTTAAACTCTGTCTACCTGTTTCTGATGGTGTTTTAACATGACCTGCTTGATCAATAACATCTTACAAATCTACCCATTTTCTTGTATTGGAGAACCATCATGCTTCCCAATGTGTGCCAATTTTTAGACTTTTTTTAAAAAGAGAATTCCATAGAAGGGATAATGCGTTAAACATGGTGCCTCATGGCAAAAAGCGGTTGTGGCTGCATACAGCTAAATACTGGGCAAGGTTTTAAGGGGTACAGCTAAATAGAGTTTTGAGTCTTACACACAGTACACACTGTACATGTTTACCATAGTCTTTGGACTATTACCGGGGAACATTAGGGTTGCCACCTCATCCCTTTAAAACTGAACACATATTAATTACACAAATTTGGTGGCTTATTAAGGTAGTAATTAAACTAATTTAGTGCCTTACCTTACCTGCATTAAATTGCCCCCCAGAACCTGTGTAATTAATATGTGTTCAGTTTTAAAGGGATGAGGTGTCAACCCTAGGATACATAGTAGTCAGCAACTGCTGAAACCATAAACACGTGGGTTAGGATTCAGGAATATGTTGTGTAGGGGCCCTGTCATAAGGCACTCCATTAGTGGGCTGCTAGGCTGTAGTCAGCTTAAGCTCTGATTATTGTTTCCTGCCTTTGTTGGGTTTCCCCTATACCTTGTTTCCTTTCCTTCTGCCTGCCACTGGGGAGTGTTCAATAGTAGATGGAGCAACAAGATACAGTGTTATGGGTTAGCAATATTTATTTTACTCTGGCCAATCAATAGGAGGTTTATTGCCAATGATGTGGGCTGGGGAAGGAGATAAATATTTGTTAAACCCTTTTAGATGAGCTCTTAGCCTCACAGGCTTTTCCTGGAGAGGATGTAGTGTTGGTCGATCGTCTGCCTCCTAGACCTGCTTCCTGGATGGGTGGAGGTGTAGAGGAGACCTTTTCACCACCAAGTCCTGCTGCCTTGGGAGGAAATCATTCCGCAGCCAATCCCAAGGGAAACGCCTTCAGGAAAAAGATTGCTCAGTCCATTGTTGGTGGATGGTGACAACAGTAAGTCAGTAATTCACCTGCAGTAGGGCTAGCAGGACCCAAACTTCCAGCAGCTCCTTGTGGGTAAATAATACGTAGTATACAACACAGAAAAGGTTGCAGCAGTTACTATTATGTAACAGTGCTCCCTACATTGCCGATCTTTAGAAGGGAAAATTTCTCTGGCGTGGGTAGTCAGTGGGAGAGATAAAAAATGCCCCTCTAAGGAAAGCACTAGCACTAGTACAGTTTAAACCTCTATACGTCCACAGGTGCACAGGTGCAGATGTGTAGGTGCCCGTTTTCTGGTGCATAACCATGCCTGAGTGTGAACCTGCGCACACCTGTGACTAATGTTGGCGTCAGCTACACTATTTAAACTGCAGCAGTGCTATTAGTCAGTGCTGTTGATTTGCAGCTATTACCTGTGTTCCTGCATCTATTCCTGTATTGACTCCTTTTATTGATCTGGCTCGCCTTGACCTTGATTGAAGGCTTCCTGCCCTGACCTTGGACTGTCCCTAGATTTGCTCTGTCTCCTGTTCATCTACCTAATTCTACATTGCCAACTTCTGATTGTACACTGACCATTCTATGCCTGCTGTCTATGGCACCCAGTTATTCTCCAGCTCTACTCTGCATGCTACCCGATCCCTGCTGGTTCTTTACCTGCTGATTGTTACCAATCCTGCCACACCAGCCATCTGCTAGCTGCCCGTCAAGCATCTGCCACCTGCTGTCTGCCCAGTCTTGAATCTGTCGCCATCCGCTGTTCCAGTGATCTGACCAGCTCCTGGCGACACACCTGTTACCTGCTGCCACGACTGACGGAGCATCTAACAGGTACTCATGCCTCGTCATGCTCTCACAGCCACTGTCACAACATCAGTGGTCTCAGAGTCGGGGCTGTACAGAAGGCCTCCCTTTACATATCAGGCTCTGCCACAAGGTATGTGACAGCCCCGCTGTTGGTGATCAGTGGGAGGAAAATGCCTGGTGTTGGCAGGAACAAAATACCATGCGTCATTGGTCAGTGAAAGAAAAATGCCTGGTGTTTTGGCCGGTGGGAGGGAAGAATGCCCAAACATTACTGGGAAAAAATGTGTCAGTGGGAGAAGAAAATGCCCCAGCATCAATGGGGAGGAAAATATCTGCATTAATGGTCAGACGAAGGAAGAATGTAAGGCTTTATGAGTCAGTGGGAGAAAATTGCTTGGCGTTATTGGTTAGTGGGGGGAAATGCCTGGCATTGTTGGCCAGTGAGAGAAAAAGATGCCCCAGCATTGGGGGTGGATAAAGGACTGTGACATAAATGAAAGTAAAATAATGCTCTGGGATTAGTAGGCATAAAAAAAAAGCTCCAGGATCAGTGGTCTGTGCCCCCTTCCTAACATTTGGATGCCAGGTTGATCCCTTCCTATGAGCCCAGACCAGCCCCTCTTAACATTCAGATCCCATATAAGACCCCTTAAAATTCAAACTTCAGATCAGCCCCTTTAATCTTCCTTTCAGACCCCTAATCAGCCCTTCTTCAGATCCCAGATCAGCTCTGTTTAATATACTTTTCAGTCTTCCGATCAGCCCCTTCTAACCTCCAAAACCCCTTCAGACCTCAGACCAGTGCAACCCCTCAGAGCAGGGGAAGTCTATCGCAGACGTTATCATCACATGGCCAGAAACAGGAAGTAGGGATAGGTTTTGCCCGCCCTTCTCTGTACTTCCACCAGTCATCATGAGGCATCTGTAGCTGGAAGGAGCATTTCCATACCTGGCCCTGGAACATAAGGGCGGGTCTGCAGAACTCCAGGATTTGGTCCAAGTCCCAGAACAGTTAGGGGGTATGCAAATCCAGTCCAGATTATTAGAAAACACCAAGCCCTGAATCTTACACAAAGCCTGGAATACAACCAGACCCCCATTAAGAAATGTGGGGAAATAGACACATTCTTTAGGCTGCACCCAAATCCCCCCCCCCCCCCAAAAAAAAGTCAGTCTAAACTTTCCACTATCACTTTCAGTTTTTTTCCAAAATTACTGCACCAGAGGAGTCTCTGCTGTCCACCCTCCTTCTTCCTCTGAATAAGACTGTAACAGTCACTTTTCACAAGAAGCTTCTTTAAGAGATTCATATTCTTCCCCAGATACACAAAGGAACAACAGAATGCAAAAAACAATCTTATAATACCTCTATCTTATAATAAAAGAGAAGGTGTAACGTATGCTCGTTAAATATAGATGTAGAGTTTTTATAATGAGCTAGCTTTGCTCAATTACTATACAAAGGCTAGGAGTATGCTGACTCATCGAAAACAATGCACTCCCTATGTGGTTGATATCATACCTCAACAGCTGTTAAGCAGTTAGGAAGATTCCTTGTAGTGGCTAATCTACCAGGCCACTAGTGACTTATTCATAAATCTTGACATTTTATATCATAATAACAATTTGAAGGACAAGCATAAAAAAAACATAAACACCACAAAAATGGCTTAAAAATAAACACTGTGAAAATAACATAAAATATATAATCACTGAAAATGTACCATACTATCTGTTTCAAGTATCTGATATACATTTAAGATGTAATTTAAAAACAGATTAACCAGTCCAGTTTCTTTAATATTAAATCCAACTTTTTTTT
The DNA here is from genome assembly GCA_018402905.1 of Glandirana rugosa. NCBI lineage: Eukaryota > Metazoa > Chordata > Amphibia > Anura > Ranidae > Glandirana > Glandirana rugosa. The sequence continues at coordinate 187,944 of BLSH010012269.1, forward strand.
TTCTACAAGTGCACTAACACAGCTACTATCACCTGGCCAAGAAGGTAAAGTATATGCAAACCCACTCACTAAAATCTCACATAATCTTTTACATTCTAATGTAATTTCAAGAGTCATTTTCAATCTTTTTTTAAGTCTGCAGCTTTCATTAAAGCTGAACTCCGGGTATTGATTTTATTGCATAGTTACTTCTTGGACCAGTGTAAGTATGTACAGTACTGTGCAAAAGTTTTAGGCAGATGTGAAGAAATGCTGTAAAGTAAGAATCCTTTGAAAAATATATTTCCTGACACAAGCACGACAGCATATACGCATGGGCTGGCTCCGCCCCCAAGCCCAGTTCCAGGATCCGGTTACACTATAAAGCCATTCACATCCCATCATGCAGCATTCTCCTTTTTTTCATGAATGCTCAGCCGGTTACTCTAACGCTGGAAGCAGATTTTTTTTTTTCCCTCACCTTGCCGGATTCATCTGGCCAACCGCGCAGGTTCAAACTCTCCTGTTAGCGACGCTCCCCACTGTACAGGAGGTAAATCTTCCTATATGGGGGAGGCCTCCCCCCCCCATATCCAGGAGTTGGGGGGCAGGTAGTAGGCAGCTGGTCTCAGGGAGAGCCATCAACGGTAGGATAGGAGCTGGGACGGACCCACACAGTCTCTACACACACAAAAGCCAGGTAAGAGGGCACAGCCCTTCTCCAAAATGGCTTCCTACTAACTTCCGGGGCAGGAAGGACGAGTGACCATCACTAAGATGGCGCTCAGAGGATTTCCTGTCAGCAGAGGTGTACAAAGATGGCGGCCGCGGCACTTCCGGTCCGGAATCCCGACGTTCGGAGCGGAACAGGGATGCAGGAAGAAGCAGGACGAGGAGAGGGGGCGGAATTATCCTTCCCAACCCCTTATAGACCCAGTACTTCCTGGTGTCAGGTGCGCTCACAGGAAGCAGACGTCACGGAGTGGCAGGTAAGTGGACTGCATAGGGGAGTATAGGAGCCTGTCTGTATGAGACTAACAAACATACTTTCTGCAGCGGAACCTGTCAGCGCCAGGCAAGACCGATACGGTGAACAGGTAGGAACACTGCTTAGAAGCCTTTTATGTTTATACCAGACAATAGACTAAACAGTGCTGTTTTAAATTAGTTCACAGATCAGGATGAGCTCTCCCAGGGACCAGTCATGTAGTCTAAGGTGAGGGTCAGGTAGGTATTTCTTGTGTATAGAGTCACAAAAAAAGAGTACAATACTAACAGATTGTTATCGGTTATTTGTCTAGCCCTTACCAGCAGCAACGTCCTTCCAAAGGCAAGGATACAGTCCGCCGCAGTGACCCAGGTCCTAGCCCTGAAGGGGCGGCTGCGCACTCAAAGGTTCGCCAAGATGGCCGACACAGAGTGGAGCCAACAAGGCTGGAAGACTCCCAGAGGGAGGACTTATGTATGGGCTGTGGTCAAGGGGCAATACCAGGAAAAGTGCTCTGTAAAGCATGTCTCATGGAGGTGGCAGTAGATAAAGAGGCAGAGAGGGCGGACATAGCCCGCATGATCAAGCAAACAGTGAAGGAGTCACTATCACACCTATCCGCCAGCTCAAGTGCGGTAGCACCCACCTTAGCCTCTCCCCCCAGGGAACCAACTGCAATGAGACCATCAGGGTCTAGTTCAGACGAGGAGTCTGGAGCAGAAGAGGACTCAGCGCTTGGGTTCGACTTTGCCCTAGTACAGCCGCTAATAAGGGCAGTTAGGGAAGCCTTGGAATGGGAGGAGGAGACAGTACAGCCTTCAAAAAACAGGAAGTACTACCCACAACTCAAGAAATCAGTACTATCCTTTCCCCTTATAGAGGAGGTAAAGGAGCTCATATCTGACGAATGGGAGAGAGTGGATAAAAATGTATCTCTAACGAGCAGGTTCAGCAAGATGTACCCATTCAAGGAGGAGGAGGTACGCTCACTAGAGGTACCCCCATTAGTAGACGCAGCGGTCATGAGGCTCGCCAGGCACGTGACGCTGCCGATGGACGACACGGTATCCTTCAAGGACGCCCTGGACCGAAAGATGGACGCAGGGCTAAAGAGAGTTTATACATCAGCAGGAAACGCATGCAGGCCAGTCTTAGCACTAACATCAGTAGCCAGAGCCATCAGAACATGGGCAGAAAAAGCGGAGTTAGAGCTGAATGCAGAAGCGGACAACCGCAGATTACTAAGGCTCCTCGCAGACATCAAACATGCAGGTGACTTCGTAGGAGAAGCCGCGATCGATTCTCTGCGCTGCTCAGCGAGAGGTATACTGTACGCAGTGATGGCGAGAAGGGCCCTATGGCTCAAACCGTGGACAGCGGACGCGTCCTCGAAATCAAATTGGTGTCGTATCCCATTCGATGGATCAGCATTGTTTGGGGACAAGCTAAATGCGGCGATATCGAAGGTGACAGGGGGCAAGTCAGGCCTGCTCCCCCAGGATGCAAAGTCAAGGCCGAGAC
>BLSH010012269.1:190441-209161 GCA_018402905.1 Glandirana rugosa
CCATGGAGATCACTCGCATGGAGGAGGAGGAACTTACCCATGTAGAACGACTTGGACGAGCAATCTCTATGAAAAAATAGGTGAGAAAGGGTAAGCAGTCTATACTCGAGGAAATGGAGGAGATATTCCCCTTTCCTATCATGACTAAAGAACTCAACACCCATCATGAAGGACCAAAAACTTCCGACATGACAGAGGAGGAGGGTAAGGTTCCGAAGGGATTGACGGGAATAATCGCCGACATGATCCCGTTTCAGCTTGGGTTCGCGGCTCAGGAGAAGACGAGGTCTGAGGAGCAGACTTGATCTGGGACTACCAGAGTAAGGAGACAGTACAGCCTTCAAAAACCAGGAAGTACTACCCACAACTCAAGAAATCAGTACTATCCTTTCCCCTTATAGAGGAGGTAAAGGAGCTCATATCTGACGAATGGGAAAGAGTGGATAAAAAAGTATCTCTAACGAGCAGGTTCAGCAAGATGTACCCATTCAAGGAGGAGGAGGTACGCTCACTAGAGGTACCCCCATTAGTAGACGCAGCGGTCATGAGGCTCGCCAGGCACGTGACGCTGCCGATGGACGACGCGGTATCCTTCAAGGACGCCCTGGACCGAAAGATGGACACAGAGCTAAAGAGAGTTTATACATCAGCAGGAAACGCATGCAGGCCAGTCTTAGCACTAACATCAGTAGCCAGAGCCATCAGAACATGGGCAGAAAAAGCGGAGTTAGAGCTGAACGCAGAAGCGGACAACCGCAGATTACTAAGGCTCCTCGCAGACATCAAACATGCAGGTGACTTCGTAGGGGAAGCCGCGATCGATTCTCTGCGCTGCTCAGCGAGAGGTATACTGTACGCAGTGATGGCGAGAAGGGCCCTATGGCTGAAACCGTGGACAGCGGATGCGTCCTCGAAATCAAATTGGTGTCGTATCCCATTCGATGGATCAGCATTGTTTGGGGACAAGCTAAATGCGGCGATATCGAAGGTGACAGGGGGCAAGTCAGGCCTGCTCCCCCAGGATGCAAAGACAAGGCCGAGACGGGGCGTAGAGAGAAGACAGTATGCTAACAGGGCCAGAGAGTCTAGACCCTATAGGCCAGTGAAGGACTACAGAAGAAGCTGGAGATCCGCCCAATCAACCGTGACCAGATTGGCGAAGTCTAAAACAGCACTCACACAACAACAGAAGCCCTTTTGAGGGTGTCTCCGTCCAGACAGGGGCAGTGGGCGCCAGACTGCGGAGCCCCAACATCTAACTCGCTTGGTTCTGCGGAACAGGTCAGGGACTCGTGGGTGTGTACTGTGGTAGGTGTGGGACATCGATGGAGATTCTCCACGGTTCCACGGCTACCCCATTTCACACACACACAATTACCGCGTTGTCAACAGAAGAGACAAATATTGGACGAGTACATTCAGACACTATTGCGGAAGGGCGCCATAGAATCAGTACCAACAGGGCAAAAAGGTCAAGGCTTCTATTCTATTCTTAATAAAGAAAAAGACAGGCGACTTAAAGGCCTGTATTAGACCTGAGAGAACTGAACAAGAATATCGCAGTGCCCAAATTCCGGATGGAATCGCTACAATCAGTCACGCAGGCGTTGAACAGGAATTACTGGATGTTATCCTTAGATCTGGAGGATGCGTATTTACACGTACCGATAGACCCTCAGTTCCACAAATACCTGCGCTTCGCGGTGAAGGACCAACATTTCCAATTCATATGTTTACCATTTGGCCTCTCTACGTCACCCCGGACATTCTCCAAGATATTACTGTCTGTGATTACCATCTTGCGAGAGCAGGGGCTGCAAACATTCCACTACCTGGACGACATCCTGTTGGTTGCAGAAAATGTGCAGACCCTCCTGGCACATCGGGAGGTACTGGTGCACACACTAGAGAGATTCGGATGGATCATCAATTGGCAGAAGAGCCAACCAGAACCTTCACAAAGGTTATTGTTCCTAGGAGCAATCCTAGACACGGTGAGAAACACAGTAGAACTACCCCCACAGAGGGCAACAGCGCTCATCAGGAAGGTGGAAGTAGTAAGAGCAAGGACTCATCTCCCAGCCTCAACATGCCTAAGTCTACTGGGGTCACTGGCAGCGACTATCCAGATGGTCAAGTGGGCTCACTGGCGTCTGAGACCGTTCCAAATAGGGTTCCTCAACCAGTGGGAAGGATCCACACGACAGAGAATAAGGATTACGACAACAATGAAGCAATCCCTCGTGTGGTGGAAGAAACAGAGGAACATCTTCAACTGCCATCAACTAGTACCAGATCCAGCACTAGTGGTCACGTCGGATGCCTCAGCATCAGGCTGGGGAGCCCATCACAGGGAATGGTTAGCCCAGGGCCGATGTCCCCATCAGGGGAACGAAGGGTCAAACGTGATAGAGCTAAGGGCAGCCCTCCAGGCACTGAAGGCGTTCCAGAAGCTAATCAAAGGTTCCACAGTGACTCTACAGATGGACAATCGGTCGGCAGTAGCGTATGTGCAACACCAAGGCGGGACGCGGAGCAGAGTACTAATGAACGAGGTAGCACCCATTATGGTATGGGCGCAACAGAACCTGCTACACTTAAAGGCAACATATGTGCCGGCACTACAGAACTTTCTGGCAGACGCGCTAAGCCGCAAGACGGTAGATGGCAAGGAGTGGTCCCTAGACCAAGCAGTCTATACCGAGATATGCAGACAATGGGGACACCCAGATCTAGATCTGATGGCGACACCAGCCAACACAAAATGCAGAAGATTCATAGCCAGGGCAAGATTCCCGGAGGCAGTGGCGGTGGACGCGCTGAACACCAGATGGGAGTCCAAGCTAGCATACGTATTTCCTCCACTACCACTGATCTTCAGGATACTCAGGAGAGTACAGGGGCACACAGGAATAGTCATAGCAATAATACCGTGTTGGCCTCACAGACCGTGGTATCCGCTGCTGCAGTCTCTAGCAATGGAGCCACCAATATTGCTACCAGATATACCGACACTCCTGAGTCAAGGACAGGTGTTACATGCAGACCCTGGCAAACTCCATTTAGCTGCCTGGAGGCTGAGGGGCAGAGACTAAAGGAAGTTGGATGCACGGCAGCAGTGGTTCAAACCCGGCAACCAACGCAACATACGCAAGAGTGTGTGAAAGATTTTCTGTGTTCGCAAGAACTCAAGAATTTAACCCGAAGGCTCTTTCGGTATACCAGATACTGGCCTTTCTTCAAGCCGGACTGGAAAAGGGGCTACATGCTAACACACTCCGAGTACAGGTATCAGCACTATCGTCACTGACGGGAGTCAGATGGTCCACAGAACCGCTAGTGAAACAGTTTCTAAGGGCCTGTACCAGAATTCAGCCTTCAAGACGGTCATATATCCCTCCATGGGACCTGCAGGTGGTCCTAGACACATTAACACAAAACCCCTTCTCGGGGGGTCAAACATCAATGTGGGACATAACACTGAAGGCGGTATTCCTCACAGCCATTACCTCAGGGAGGAGAGTATCGGACATCCACGCACTAGGCTACAAGCCACCTTACTTCTGCCACTTCCCGGACAGGGTAGTATTAAGAACACTGCCACACCATCGCCCGAAGGTCAACACAGCATTTCACCGTAGTCAGGACATAGTGCTCCCAACCTTACAGAGGGACACACTAGCAGAACCAAGCGAGTTAGACGTTGGGGCTACGCTGAGAACCTATGTAGAGAGGACCTCTACTTTCAGGAAGGCGGAGAACCTATTCGTGATTCCAGAAGGAGGCAGAAAAGGGCTAGCAGCGTCCCCTAGGACGTTGGCTACATGGCTGGTAAAGTTAATTCGGAGAGCATACTGCATCAAGAAGCTAGAACCACCAAGAGGACTGAAGGCCCACTCCACCAGGAGTATGGCGACCTCATGGGCCGAATTCAAAGGAATTTCGCCAGAGATAATATGTAGGGCCACAACATGGTCCACATTTAGCACATTCCTGGACCACTATAAGGTGGATCCAGCAGCCTTAACCACAGTGCAATTCGGCCACGCTGTATTGGACAGACCCATTCACTAAATAAAGATTACAGCATTACCCACCCTTGTTCTTTTGTGGTGATTGCTAAGTCCCATGCGTATATGCTGTCGTGCTTGTGTCAGGAAAACGGAAAATTGTATAGTTACCTGACGGTAATTTTCCTTTCCTGATGCAAAGCACGACAGCATATAGGTCCCTCCCAAGGGGCTTCGCATTGATGATAGCTAAAGAGAATGCTGCATGATGGGATGTGAATGGCTTTATAGTGTAACCGGATCCTGGAACTGGGCTTGGGGGCGGAGCCAGCCCATGCGTATATGCTGTCGTGCTTTGCATCAGGAAAGGAAAATTACCGTCAGGTAAGTATACAATTTTCCGTTATTTTCATTGTTTAATTTTATCAATTTACAAAATGCAAAGTGAACAAACAGAAGAAAAATCAAAATCAAATGAATATTTGGTGTGACTACCCTTTAGCTTCAAACCAGTATCAATTATTACACTTGCACACTTTGTACACTTCCACAAAGTCAGAAATTTTGTAGGGTTAGCGCCGGGTGTATGACCAATTGTACCAAGCAGGTGCTAATGATCATCAATTTCTTATGTAGGTTGAAACACAGTCATTAAAAGATAAGTTCACCTTATCAGTGAAACCAGTGAGACCCAGCTATACGCTTCTACTGTCTGGAGAAGTCTGGCCACAACTGGTCTTCCTGGAAGAATTGTAGCCAAAAAGCCATACCTCTGACATGGAAACAAAGCTAAGCAACTCAACTATGCACAAAACATAGAAACTGGGGTGCAGAAAAATGGCAGCAGGTGCTCTGGACTAATGAGTCAAAACTTGAAATATTTGGCTGTAGCAAGGGGCAGTTTGTTCACAAAGGACTGGAGAGCAGTCCAATAATGAGTGTCTGCAGGCATCAGTGAAGCATGGTGAAGGTTCCTTACAGGTTTGGGGCTGCATTTCTGCAAATAGAGTTGGAGATTTGGCCAGAGTCAATGGTGTCCTCAATGCTGAGAAATACACGACAGATATCTATCCATCATATCATACCATCAGGGAGATATGTGATTGTCCCCAAATTTATTCTGCAGCAAGACAACCACCCCAAACATACAGTCAATGTCATTAAGAAATATCTTCTGCATAAAGAGGAACAAGGAGTCCTGGAAATGATGGTTTGGCCCCCACAGAGCTCTGATTTCAACATAACGGAGTCTGCCTGGGATTACATGAGGAGACAGAAGGATTTGAAGCAGCCTACATCCACAGCAGATCTGTGGTTAGCTCTTCAAGATGTTTAAACAACTTACCTGCTGAGCTCCTTCAAAAAAGTGTACAAGTGTACCTAGAAACATTGATGCTGTTTTGAAAGCAAAGGGTGGTCACAACAATTATTGTTTTGATTTGGTTTTCACTTCTGTTCATTTATTTTCTGTTTTGTTAATGTCACATACCTGGTGGTGGAGTCTGATATGCAGGGAACAGCCTCTCTTACACCTCTGACTCAAGAATCCCTGATAGAGCTGACAGGCCTTCGGGAGTGCAGAGTAGCATGAGTGCTGGGCCGGAGTACTGGAACAGGTGCCGGGAGTTTCCACTGGAGCTTGCGGATTATCTCCAACTGGAATGGGGATGCACCAGTCTACGATGCGAAGGGACATGTGAAGGACCACTGGCAGGAGACCAGCTGGGCAGCACACACACAGCTGGGCAGACCAAGGACTGGGGCAAATACAGTGGAGAAGTCAGGATACAGACTGGGTCGGCGTCAGACAGGCAGCGAGGTACCAGGGATTATGCAGTAGAGAAGTCAGGATACAAGCCAGGTCATCAGCAGGCGGACAGCGAGGTACCAGGGAGCAAACAGGAGAGTAGTGAAGAACAAGCCGAGGTCAGGTGCAGCGAGATAGTAGGATAGTCGGTAACAAGCCATAGGTCACAGGAACAGAACTTCAGGATCACAGATGGCAGGGGTCACAGGAAATGCTGTAGACCAGAAAGCATTGATTCCAGGCCTCAGTCTCCTTTAAATAGCCCGGTTGGTGCCAGATGCTGTCACAACAGTGCGCGCACTCGTGCCCGCATGCACACTCCTGCACACAAGCGTACACAGAACCCCTATCAAAGACTATCTGGCCCGCTCGCGCAGGCGTTGTGCGCCTCTTCTCCCTGGGATGCAGAGAACGGGCATTCTCCTACAGCTGCGGGCTTGTTCTCCATGACATTACCCCCCTCCAATGAGCCAGTTTTCCAGAGTGATTTCTCTTAAAAGATCAATCTTTTGGCGTGGATGCTGTCTTCGGGTTCCGGTGAGTTTTCTTCCGGTCAGTAACCCTTCCACTTGATCAGGTACTGTACTCAATTACCCCTTTTCCTTCAATCCAGAATGGCCTCCACCTCAAATTCTTCTTCTCCATCAATTGGTATTGGCTCAGGTGGACTAACTTCTCATCCTGGAAAGGGGTCAGAAATTGCAGATTTCAGTAAAGTCACGTGGAAGACAGGATGAACCCGAAATTAATCTGGTAGTTCTAGCTCATAAGCTACGTCATTGATCTTCCTTTTTACTAGAAAAGGACCCACAAATGTCAGGCCTAGTTTCCTTAAAGGACAGGCCAGTTTAAGATTTGCTGTAGACAACCAGACCAGATCACCAGGCTCCAAGTTTAATTCTCCTCGCCTGCTCTTGTCAAATACTTTCTTGTTGTATGCCTACTTTTTGGTCATTGTCTCTTGTAATAATTTGTTGTTTGTCTCAAAAGAAGTTCATTGTCTTCAAAAAAGCTGGTACTGGACTTTCTGGGATGGTGTTGGACAGGAAGGATGGACGGAACCCAAAGTTGGTGAAAAAAGGAGACTGCTTGGTGGCCGAATGTACGGAGTTATTATAAGCAAATTCAGCCAGTGGTAGTAGTGTGACCCAACCATCCTGAGAAAAAAAGGAAAAGCAACATAAAAACTGCTCAAGAGATTGATTCGTCCTTTCAGTTTGACCATTTGTCTGTGGATGGTATGCAGAGGAGAAACACAGCTCAATCTTCAGAGAATCACATAATGACCTCCAGAATCTGGTGGTAAACTGCACCCCTCGATCAGAAACAATGTTAGCCGCTACCCCGTGGAGCCTTATGATTTCTTTGATGAAAATCTTTGCAGTTTCAGGCGCACAGGGTGTACCCTTCAGTGGAAGGAAGTGAGCCATTTTGGTCAAACTATCTACTTCCACAAAGATGGTAGTGTAACCTTCTGAAGGAGGCAATTCAGCGATAAAATCTATCAATATCATCTTCCAGGGTCTCTCCGGGACAGACAATGGTCTCAACAGGTCCCAAGCCTTGGTTTTGCTATTCTTGTTTTGAATGCAGATGTTGCACGAGTCCAAATATCTTGTACAGTCTTTTTCCACTTGAGGCTACCAAAACGTGCATTGATGTTCAGATGTTTTATTAAAGCCAAAGTGCCCGGCCGGCCTGTGGTGATGACAGAGTCCCAGAACAGAAACTCGCAAAACTTCTAGTATAAATATCTTGTTATTATACCATAACAAATCATCTTTTGCCTGAAGGTCTGTTCCCGGCAGGACAGCACCCCTTGGGGAAGCTTGCTTGATCTGTGACAACAAATCTTCCTGTATTAGCAGAAAATTTCCAGAAGGCAGGATAGTATCCAGAAGTGCAGATTCCCTTGATTCGTTGAACATGCGTGAGAGTGCGTCAGGCTTCCTGTTCTTCGACCCTGGCCTGTAGGTGATATGAAAAGAAAATCTAGAAAAGAACAGAGCCCACCTGGCTTTACGTGGCTTTGGTCTCTTTGCAGTTCTCAGGTATTCCAAATTTTTGTGGTCAGTGTAAATCAGGATTGGATGTGCCGCTCCTTCCAGCAGATAGCGCCATTCCTCTAGTGCAGATTTGATTGCCAAAAGTTCACAATCTCCTACATCATAATTCCTTTCCGCAGTTGATAGGTTGTGGGAGAAGAATGCAACTGGGTGCAACAGAACCTTGGTGCCTTGACTTTGAGAGAGGATTGCCCCAACCACTATCTCAAAAGCATTCACCTCTAAAACATATGGTAATACTGGATCAGGATGTTTCAGGATAGGTGCAGAAGTAAACAGGTTTTTAAGAGTTTCAAAAGCTGTCTTTGCTCCTGGGGACCAATGGAATTGGGGTACCCTGCTTGGTTAACTGGGTGATAGGAGAGATGAAAGATGAGAATTCCTTGATGAATTTGCGGTAGAAGTTAGCAAAACCAACGAAGCGTTGGATTCCCTTCTTGTCAACAGGAACTGGCCAATCCAGAATAGAAGTAACTTTTTGGGGATCCATCTTGATGCCTTCTACTGATATAATTAGTCTCAGAAACGGGATGCTTGGCTGCCTAAACTCGCACTTTTGGCATAGAGACCATGCTAACAAAGGCCGCCTAGCACACTTTGGCCATGACCACAATGTTCTTCCAGAGATGATAAAAAGATAAGGATGTCATCCAGGTATACAATGACAAAGAGATCCAGACAGTCCCTGAAGATGTCATTGATAAAGTGCTGGAATGTGGCTGGGGCATTACATAATCCTAACGGCATCACTAAATATTCAAAAAGTAGTCTTCCACTCATCACCCTCTCGGATTCAAACCAAATTGTAAGCCCCACAAAGATCCAGTTTCGTGCATATAGTTGCTGCCCCAAGTCTTTGAAACAGTTCGGGTACCAAAGGAAGAGGGTACCGGTTCTTGACTGTGATCTTTATGAGTTCTCGATAGTCAATGCAGGGTCGCAGGTAATGGTCCTTCTTCTCCACAAAAAGATGCCTGCTCCAGCTGGAGTAGGGGAAGGACGGATGAACCCTTTTCTAAAATTGTCATCAACGTAGGCCTTCAGGGTGCCGAATTCAAGCTTGGTTAAAGGAAAAATCCTTCCAAAAGGAACTTTAGTCCCCGGGGAGGAGCTCAATTGGACAATCCTAATGTCTATGAGGGGATTGGGTTTCTGCTCCTTTTTTGCTGAAGAACTCCAAGAAGGAATGATATGCTGCTGGCACAGATTGCCAAACCTCTGCTTCGGTTTCCAGACATATCAAGGTTGAAGGCTCACTCGCAGCTTCTTGTAGACAGTGCTGATGACAGTAGGGAGACTGGAACTTGATCTCCCCTGTAGCCCAATTGATGTGGGGATTATGTGGCTGTAGCCACGGCATCCCGAGGATAACAGGAAACAAGGGTGATGCAATGGCATCTAGGCATAAAAGTTCTTGTGGCTACTGACGATGGTGGTTGGTAGTGAGGCAGTCTCTTAAATAACTAGTCCTGATTTAATAACTGACCTATCGGCAATATCTACTGCCAGTCCCGGGCTTGGTTTGTATAGGAATCTGGTGTCTTGTGGCAAAGGACAGGTCTATGAAGCAGCTGCACGCCCCAGAATCAAAAATGCCGGTAACCTGGATATTCCTTCCTGGAAGCTGTAATGAGATGGAAACAGTGGCGTGAGCTGAGTGATTTGGTTGAGCGGGTACATAGTCAACAGAAATTGTCAGACACTTTCGCAGTTTGGCAGGGCACAACCTCACATAATGCCCAGGTTCCCCACAATATAGAAAGAGGTTGTATAAATGTCTACGCTGGCGTTACTCAGTGATGAGAGCAGGCACAGTTGCATGGGTTCAGATGAATCAGGAACAGAGGTTGCCGGAACTAGAGGAGCTGGGCCGGAAATGCTGGGGACCCGAGGAAGCATCCATGTAGGGCAAGATGCCCCATTGACCCTTAAGATCTTCGGCCCCTTAGACGTCGATCGATTTGGATTGACAAGTTAATGAGAGCAGCCAGGAATTGAGGGACCCCAACTCAAGCCAGTTCATCCTTCAGGGGTTTGGAGAGTTCCATACGAAACTGGTAGCTCAGAGCAGCATCATTCCAGTAAGTGTCAGAACATCAACGCCTAAATTCAGAGACATAGTCCTCTGCTGCTCTGCGACCTTGTTGAAGTGCATGTAAGGCTGCCTCTGCAGTCGCAGTTTGTTGGGGGTCTTTGTAGAGCTGACCGATGGTGTGGAAGAAGGAAACAAGATCTGTTAAACATGCAGCCTTTTGCTCCAGGAGGCGGTGGGCCCAGGATTGTGGTTCACCTTGCAGGAGAGAGATCACATAGCCTACTTTGGTTGCTTCTAGGGAGAATGTACGTGGTTGCAGGGCAAAGTACAGTTCACAGGCATTGTGGAACACTCTAAACTTGCTGCGCTCCCCAAAAAATATCTCAGGTGTTGGGACCTTGGGCTCAAGAGGAAGCATAATGACTGCAGGTGCTGTGGTGGTGCTAGCCGAAGTAGGTGGGTGACCACTTCCTTGTGTAGTGTGAGCGGAGAGTTCCTGGATACGCCCCTCCGGACGGGTATAACCTTCCTGGAGGTTCTTGACAGCCTGTGTCAGGCCTGCAAGGTGCTGACAAAGTTCGTCCATTGGGGAGGGTCCCTGCGCAGACTCAGACATGGCTGTCTGGTACTGTCACATACCAGGATACATACTGGACACATACTGTCAGATACCAGGATACAAGCTAGGTCGTCAGCAAGTGGACAGCGAGGTATCAGGGAGCAAGCAGGAGAGTAGTGAAGAAAAAGCCGAGGTCAGGTGCAGGCAGATAGCAGGATAGTTGGTAACAAGCCAAAGGTCACAGGAACAGAACTTCAGGATCATAGATGGCAGGGGTCACAGGAAACGCTGTAGACCAGACTGCGTTGATTCTAGGCTTCTGTCTCCTAAATAGCTTGCTTGGTGCCCAGAATCTGGCACAACAGTGCACGCGCGAACTCGTGCACGCAAGCGCACACAGAACCCCTATCAAAGACTATCTGGCCCACTCACGCATGTGCTGCAATGTGGAGAACAGGCATTCTTCTACGGCTGTGGGCTTGTTCTCCATGACAGTTAATGTGTAGGCAGGTTGCCTACTGTGTTTATTTACTTAGGCTTGTTTAGCTGCCCAAGTTAGGGGGGAAGGGTTAATACTGCTTTGCGTCCTTCCCTGCTCACATTCACTGGCTTTTTTTAGGTCCAGCCTCCTGTCCTGTGACATATAAAAGGCAGAGGATCTGGTCCCAAGAGGGTGCAGGGTAGTCAGGCTAAAGAACAGAAACCTTGCAGGACTTGCTGAGAGTGAGACTTGTAGTTCATCTACGGAGCATTAGCCTCTCAGAATATGCCCAAGCCATGGACTTCTCCAGTCGAGTCAAGCCAGTCATGGACTTTACCCATAAGAACTTCGCCTATGCAGGTACACTGGGGCGACCGCTGCTAAAGTTAGTTAGGGAAAGAATGTTTTGCCATGTTATGTATGCCATGCTGAACTTTCAGTAAAAATTGTTTAACCGCACAAAGGCTTGCCTGAAGTTACTCAAGGGGTGCATGTGGGGTCCTGGCACTTATTATTAGGGGTCTGAGTCTACAACAGCACACTAGGGGTCTTGAAAATTACAACAACAAAAGTTTAAGCTACAATACTAAGGAGAGAAGGGAATTATCATGAGTAAACAGCAAGAAGAACTGCAACCACTAGTTGGAGTGGTACCTGGTTAGGTGACAGGTCCTCGGGTAGCAAGGGGGTCCGGTGTTACAGCTCCCCCCTAGCGGTCCATCTCTGTTGGTCACTGGGAGTGGATTGGCTTCATGGAGATCTATGGCCTGATCACTAGGTATGGACGTGGAATGCGTGTGAGGTATGCGCTATGTGCTCAACAGAACACCATTCTGTTGGTGGGAGTGTGGTAACAGAGGTACGAGGTGGAGTAGGCACAGGCTCTGCATGTCCCTTGTAATGCAACACAAAAACATGTTCAAGTGTGTAGGACAAGGGACAGTAACTTTGGAAGAACTCATACAACACTACACACAATTGGCTCATCTCTGAGTAGAGAGACTATTTTAATGTTCAACTTGCACATGACCTCACCAGGTCTCCGGCATTGGTGAGCACACCTTTGGGCAGGTGTGAATGAGAATGAGTGATCCTGGTCATCACTTGGCATAGTCCAGAAGAACCCACCCCAGGGTAGGCCTCCTGTGTGACCCCAACAAGTTAATGGGGAACATATGGAGGAGGTGTCATTTGCCTACTGCAACATGCACCCTACCCTTATAAATTGATAAAAATAAACTATTAACACTTCTATTTATGAAAACAGCATTTTTGCACACCTGACAAAAATTTTTGCACAGTAGTGTATGTGCCATATCTGTGGGACTATTGTAGAAGCTGTAAATCACTCTAGAAGTTATCGGTATTACAGTGATTGCCACTGTCTTCCAGGTCCTGTGCCGAGTGGTGGCCCTGGTGCATACAGGGGATTGCTCTCTCGGTAAAGGCACTATTGACAGAAAGTCTAGCATCTGTATTCAATAAATGCAAGGCATCCTCTGATAGGAGGAGGTAGAAAGGCAGGGTTTTGGCATCACAAGCTCCACCTTCAATCAAAAAAGTATTGGATTCACTGAGCAAAAAAATGCAAGGCTTCTGTAAATGGCACCCATGCTGAGTGAGCAACCCTCTGTGGTTACTATGTAGCAGGGTAGCTGCTCGGCACGGGACCCAGAAGATAACAGCGATCACTGTAGTAGTTGCAATTACTACAGTGATTCTCCAATTCCACAGCAGTCCCACATGTGTGGAATATGTATACTTACATGGACCAACGTAGCTCTGCAAAAAAATCAATACCTGGAGTTCAGCTTTGAAGTGGTTCTTCACCCCGAAAATATAAAATGAAAAGTCAGCAGCTTCAAATACTGTAGCTGCTGACTTTTAATATAAGGACACTTACCTGTCCAGGGATCCAGCGCTGTCCTCACCCGAGCCGGCTCTTGGGCCATCTTTGTATCCAGGTGCCAGCATGCTTACTGTGGGAAGCCAGCTGTGACTGCTTGTGACTTCCCACTGCTCATGCCTGAGCCATGCTGCACTTTGTGAATGGTGCTGCAGCTTTCTGGATCTTGTGACGTGTCCCAGAAGGCTGCGGGGGAAAGAGGAGGGGCCAGATTTCCACTCAGATTGCCTCAGATTTTCACCATCAAGAAACCAGTACAGATCAATGTTGTACAACCAGTGCTGGAATGCGTGAACATGCACAGCAAATGGCTGAAAGAGGCCTGGAGGCGATCACCACTGAGAAGATGTGAAAAAAAATGACAAGAAAAGGTGAAAATAGTATCTTGTCATCTACTTTAACCACTTCAGCCCCGGAAGGATTTCACACTTTAGGACCAGAGCACTTTTTGCGATTCGGCACTGCGTCGCTTTAACTGACAATTGCGCGGTCATGCGACGTTGTACCCAAACAGAATTTGCGTTCTTTTTTTCCCACAAATAGAGCTATCTTTTGGTGGTATTTGATCCCCTCTGCGTCATTTCTGATCGCCGCTATAAACAAAAGAAGAGCGACAATTTTGCAAAAAAACACAAATTTCTTACTTTTTGCTAAAATACAAATCCAAAAAAAAAATATAAAAAAACATTTTTTTTTCATCGGTTTTGGCCGATTTATATTCTTCCACATATTTTTGGTAAAAAAAAATTGTAATCGGCGTTTATTGATTGGTTTGTGCAAAAGTTGCCGCGTTTACGGATGATGAGAATTAATTTCTGGGGTTTTTATTTTTTACTAGTAATGGCGGCGTACTGCGATATTGCAGCGGACATGTCGGACACTTTTGACACTTTTTTGGGACCACTGGCATCTATACAGCGATCAGTGCTATAAAAATGCCCTGATTACTGTGTAAATGCCATTGGCAGTGAAGGGACCTGCAGGGGCACTCTAAGGGTTAACTGTGTTCCCTGGGCGTGTTCTAACTGTGTGTGGGCTGCCCTGGCTGGAGAAAGTGGATGATCACAGCTTCCATATACAGGAAGGCTGTGATCATCGCCCTTCCCCCTCTATGAGAACGGAGATCTGTGTTTACATACACGGACCTCCGTTCTTTTGCTGCAGGGGGGCCATCGCGGGTAGCCGGCGGAGATCGAGTCCGCCCTACCCGCTCCCTGGCCCCCCCCGAACACAGTGAGTGCGCTCACAATATTAGTTATCGCGGTCGCCGTCAGGTGAAGGCGTTTCGCGATGACGAGCCACCTTGTCGCCGTCATGCTGCGGCGGGCAGTCGGCAAGTGGTTAACCACTACAGATCCGCGTTATAGCTGTCAGACCACTACAAAGCGGACCTGAATTGCCAGGAGGGCGTCCATGGACATTCTCCCCTTTGTGTGCTACTTGCACACACTCACAGCCGCCCCCGCCACGCTCTCGCACCCGCCGCACGCTGCATGGGCATGCCCGCGGGTTGGGCGGACTTGATGCCCGCCGGTGACTCGCGATCGCCTAATAGAGAGGCAAAACGGGGAACTGTCAATGCAAACACAGGGAACACATTTAAACCCTTGATCGCCCCCTTAGTGTTGACCCCTTCCTGCCAGTGACCTTTATACAGTAATCAATGGCTATTTTTAGATTTTATCGTGTATTGTCAGTGGTCCCAAAAAAGTGTCAAAAGTGTCTGATCTGCAATATCGCAGTCCCGATAAAAATCGCAGATTGCCGCCATTACTAGTAAAAAAATAAAAATAATAAAAATGCCATAAATCAATTCCCATAGTTTGGAGACTGTAAAAAATAATGTTTTGTTTTTTTTTTTCAAAATTGTCGCTCTTTTTTTTGTTTATAGCGCAAAAAATAAAAACCGCAGAGGTGATCAAATACCACCAAAAGAAAGCTCTATTTGTGGGAAAAAAAGGATGTCAATTTTGTTTGGGTACAACTTCGCACTACTGTGCAATTGTCAGTTAAAGCGACGCAGTCCCGTATCGCAAAAAGTGCTCTGGTCAGGAACGGGGTACATCCTCCCAGGGCTGAAGTAGTTAAAGGAAAAATCCTTGACTAAATTCTCATGAATCATCTTCCAAAAGCCAGGCAATCATTTGAACACCGTGGGAATAATGCAGAGGCATCCAAGATCAAGTGCATAGAGTCTCATGAGGGTATGTTTGTACAGCTCACTATGTTTCTGGACAATCAAACACAAAAACACATCCTCATGCATAGGCGTGCGCACAGGGTATGCCAGGTGTGCCTAGGCACACCCTAATCACCCCATGCACATTAGCATTATCACTCTCTGTATCGGCAGGAAGATGAGGGAGATCTCCCTCTTACTGGCTTTATGATTAGGGAATTGTTCACACACATCTCTTTCAATGTGCCGGTAGGGAGATCAATGTCATATTTACAGAATCTCACAAAAGTGGGTACACCCCTCACATTTTTGACAAATGACACTTTGCTATAATGTAAAGTAGTGAGTGTACAGCTTGTATAACAGTGTAAATTTACTGTCCCCTCAAAATAACAACACAGCCATTAATGTCTAAACTGCTGGCAACAAAAGTGAGTACACCCCTAAGTGAAAATGTCCAAATTGGGCCCAATTAGCCATTTTCCCTCCCCAGTGTCATATGACTCGTTAGTGTTACAAGGTGTGAATGGGGAGCAGGTGTGTTAAATTTGGCGTTATCGCTCTCACTCTCTCATACTGGTCACTGGATATTCAACATGGCAAAGAACTCTCTGAGGATGTGAAAAAAAAGAATTGTTGCTGTACATAAAGATGATAATCAAACTAGTGTGGTAATGAAGTGAAAAAGTTCTCCATCAAAAATTCATAGTTATGCAAAATTCATAGATAATGTCCAAAGAATGACACTGTTGAAATCTTTAAACTGTGACAACGTGGTCTCTGTTTCCAATATCTGTTCCAAAATAAAGGTGTAAATAACACTCAGTAATAAGTGTCCAAATAAATTCTAAACAGCAACATCAAAATGAACAGGTGGACTCTTACTCTCAGTCGGCTCCCTCCGGTCCATTTTATCTCCAGAAAAAGCTCCCAAGGTGCATATATAGGAAGAAACTTCCTATATGGTCACTTCATTACCACACTAGTTTGATTATCATTTATTTGTTATTCTAATTTTAGCGCTACACCTTCACTTGTGTATTATATTTTAGCATTTTGTTCGAATTGCGGTGTATGCTACTGCTTTCTTCTTTTTTTTTTCATTTGCGCATTAGTTATATATGTTTCTACATAAAGATGGCTTAGGCTATAAGAAGAATGCCAACACCCTGAAACTGAGCTGCAGCCAAGACCATACAATGGTTTAACAGGGCAGGTTCCACTGAGAACAGGGCTCCCCATGGTCGACCAAGGAAGATGAGCGCACATGCTCAGTGTCATATCCAGAGGTTGTATTTGGGAAATAGACGTATGAGTGCTGCAGAAGTTGAAGGGGTGTTGGGTCAGCCTGTCAGTGCTCAGATCATACGCCGCACACTGCATCAAATTGGCCTGCATGGCTGTCGAAGGAAGCCTCTTCTAAAGATGATGCCCAAGGAAGCCCACAAACAGTTTGCTGAAGACAAGCAGACTAAGGACATGGATTACTGGAGCCATGTCCTGTGGTCTGATGAGACCAAGATAAACTTTGGTTCAGATGGTGTCAAGCGTGTGTGGCGGCAACCAGGTGAGGAGTACAAAGACAAGAATGTCTTGCCTACAGTCAAGAATGGTGGTGGGAGTGTCATGGTCTGGGGCTGCATGAGTGCTGCTGGCACTGGGGAGCTACAGTTCACTGAGGAAACCATGAATGCCAACATGTACTGTGACATACTGAAGCAGATCATGATCCCCTCCCTTTGGAGACTGCGCCGCAGGGCAGTATTCCAACATGATAATGACCCCAAACACACCTTCAAGATGACCACTGCCTTGCTAAAGAAGTTGAGGGTAAAGGTGATGGACTGGCCAAGCATGCCTCCAGACCTAAACCCTATTGAGCATCTGTGGGGCATCCTCAAATGGAAGGTGGAGAAGCGCAAGGTCTTTAACGTCCAACCATAGGTGAGCACAGCCGATTGCATTAGAGTATGCACCCCAAAGCTCAAACACATATGCGCGAGTGTGCATGTGTTTATCTACTGACAGTGTTAGTACTAGAGCAGAGATTGGTGTCAGTAGGGCAAAGATTGGTGTCAGTAGGGCAGTGGACGGTGTCAGTAGTTTTTATTTGTTTATTTTTTTAATTCTTTTTTTACAATTTTCTTTTATTTACAATTTTTTTTAGGCTTTGGTGAAATATCTAAACAGGGAGAATCTGTACCACACTGGATAATTAGGGTGTGCCCAGGCACACCTGGCACACTTTGAGCGCACACCTATACATCCAACAGCTCCGCAATGTCATCATGAAGGAGGGGAAGAGGACTCCAGTAGCAACCTGTGAAGCTCTGGTGAACTCCATGCCCAAGAGGGTTAAGGCAGCGCTGGAAAATAATGGTGGCCACACAAAATATTGACACTTTGGACACAGTTTGGACATTTTCACTTAGGGGTGTACTCACTTTTGTTGCCAGCGGTTTAGACATTAATGGCTGTGTGTTGAGTTATTTTGAGGGGACAGCAAATTTACACTGTTATACAAGCTGTACACTCACTACTTTACATTGTAGCAAAGTGTTGTCAGTGTTGTCAAATGAAAAGATAGAATAAAATATTTTCAAAAATGTGAGGGGTGTACTCACTTTTGTGAGATACTGTATGTAAACACACACGTTTGTGTGAGCTTTAAGGTGCACACCCTAATGCAATAGGCTACACACACCAATGTCCTCGTGTAACGTGCAATACAACTGTAAGAAAACATATGTCTTAAAAGTTCATATTGCAAACCTATTAGAACCCTTTGCAATTAGAAGGATTTACTGTATATATGTTTCATAATTTTCATATAACACCATAAAAAATAAATAAATATGGTACACCATAAATATATTTCAATCAATATCTTGGAAATAAATGTATAAAAAGAAGTTTTATAATCATTTTTGTTATTGTAAAGTTTTTATTGTGTGGTAGTTTGGTTAGGTTTGACTTTTCGTGACCTTGTAAAGGTCAGATTAGTCAGCCTCTGTATGCCATGCTGGTCTGTCGTCATTGTTTCAGTAATGCTGTCTATCCACCTTAGCCTCTATCATCCCTGTCTTCTTTTCCCTTTAATCTTGCTTGGCACGAGATCTCCCTTAATGTAACCAATATGTTATGATATCAGTCCTTCTAGTGCAAAATGCGGGTTTATTTTTTTCTTTATTATCACACAGAGTGTTCTACTTTTAAGGCCTAACAAGTAGTGTTGAGCGAACCCGGACTGTAACGTTCGGGTCCGTACCGAACTTTAGGGTGTCCGTGGCACGGACCCGGACCCGGACATTTCAAAAATCGTTCGGGTTCGGTCCGGGGTTCTGCTATTTTACTCCACGTGTTGAGAAGCTGCAGGGCAGCCAATCAACAAGCGTTTCAGTGGTTTGCCCTTAGAAGCCATCACAGCCATGCCTACTAATGGCATGGCTGTGATTGGCCGGTGCATCATGTGACCCAGCCTCTTTATAAGCTGGAGTCACAGTGCTGCAGTCACATGCTCCTTGGGTTAGTATAGGGAAAGGTAGCTGACGGCGTGAGGGACAGATTTTAGCCATTTTAAGACCTGATCCTGCATCCTGAGATAGATTACTTTACTACTGCTGTCTGTGCTGTTGCTCTGAGGACAGATAGCAGAAATTAGAGATTTCACATACCGC
>BLSH010012269.1:213696-233655 GCA_018402905.1 Glandirana rugosa
AAATTTACGACGTGAATCAGACCGCGGGGAGACAAGGACTAATGGATGTCTTTAGTCTCGAAACGAGATTCCCACTACGGAGGATCACGATGGACTTTTGGTTGAAAGTAATTGAAAAGGTACCTAACTAACTAATGGTAAAATATATAATACGACAATATGAGTACACGCATGATGTATAATCTCATAGTAACGGTCCATGGCGGACTGGTGGGGAGTAATTCGTAAATATAATCTGACCTAATAGTAGAAACAACAAGTATCTCTTAATATATCCAAAGGTTATGTGGGGAGATCGCGGTGCCGTATAAAACAAGTCCGTGCGATCGTTCGGGTTCCGTCCGGACCCGGACCCGGACTTTGTCACGAAGTTCGGACGGACCAGCAGAACCCGAACTTCCAGGTGTTCGCTCAACTCTACTAACAAGTCTAAAAAAAAGTAAAAGAACAAAATATGCCGTGGCGCTAGAGGGGTGTATTGGAAACCTATATAATTCTCTATGAACAACAAAGATGATAATCCAGTCTAATATAAATGCTTAATGAGGGGTGGTCAGGCGGTACCTGGCAATGATACTCTAATATGTAGTACGCACATGAGTATAACAGCATAATATATAAAATGGTAATCAATCAATCCATGGAAAAGTTAATGAAAGTTGGTTTTCAGGTAGCACTAGGAGGCATCACCCTTAGAGCAAAGCTCTGATTTCTGTAGGTAATCAGGAACAGAGGGGCGCCAGACTAAGTGCAGCATTTAAAACAGTGGTTTAATATACAGTATTTCACAAAATGAGTACACCCCTCACATTTTTGTAAATATTTTATTCTATCTTTTTATGTGACAACGCTGAAGAAATGACCCTTTGCTACAATGTAAAGTAGTGAGTGTACAGCTTGTATAACAGTGTAAATTTGCTGTCCCCTCAAAATAACTCAACACACAGCCATTAATGTCTTAACCACTGGCAACAAAAGTGAGTATACCCCTAAGTGAAAATGTACAAATTGGGCCCAATTAGCCATTTTCCCTCCCCGGTGTCAAGTGACTCGTTAGTGTTACAAGGTCTCAGGTGTGAATGGGGAGCAGGTGTGTTAAAATCTCTCATACTGGTCATTGGAATTTCAACATGGCACCTCATGGCAAAGAACTCTCTGAGGATCTGAAAAAAATAATTGTTGTTCTACATAAAGATGGGCTAGGCTATAAGAAGATTGCCCAGACCCCCAAACTGAGCTGCACACTGTGGCCAATACCATAGAAGACAGGTTACATTTAGAACAGGCCTCGCCATGGTCAACCTAAGAAGTTCAGTGCATGTGCTCAGCGTGATATCCAGAGGTTGTCTTTGGGAAATAGATGTATGAGTGTTGCCAGCATTGCTGCAGAGGTTGAAGGGGTGGGGGGTCAACTTTTCAGTGCTCAGACCATACGCCGCACACTGCATCAAATTGGTCTGCATGGCTGTCGTCCCAGAAGGAAGCCTCTTCTAAAGATGATGCACAAGAAAGCCCACAAACAGTTTGCCGAAGACAAGCAGACTAAGGACATGGACTACTGGAACCATGTCCTGTGATCTGATGAGACCAAGATAAACTTATTTGGTTCAGATGGCGTCAAGAGTGTGTGGTGGCAACCAGGTGAGGAGTACAAAGACAAGTGTGTCTTGCCTACAGTCAAGCATGGTGGTGGGAGTGCCATGGTTTGTGGCTGCATGAGTGCTGCAGTTCATTGAGAGCACCATGAATGCCAACATGTACTGTGACATACTGAAGCAGAAAATGATCCCCTCCCTTTGGAGACTGGGCAGTATTCCAACATGATAATGACCCCAAACATACCTCCAAGACGACCACTGCCTTGCTAAAGAAGCTTTGGGTAAAGGTGATGGACTGGCCAAGCATTTCTCCAGACCTAAACCCAATTGAGCATCTGTGGGGCATCCTCAAATGGAAGGCCTCTATCATCCACCTGCTCTGTGATGTCATCATGGAGGAGTGGAAGAGGACTCCAGTGGCAACCTGTGAAGCTCTGGTGAACTCCATGCCCAAGAGGGTTAAGGCAGTGCTGGAAAATAATAATGGGCACACAAAATATTAACACTTTGGTCCCAATTTGGACATTTTCACTTAGGGGTGTACTCACTTTTGTTGCCAGCGGTTTAGACATTAATGGCTGTGCATTGAGTTATTTTGAGGGGACAGCAAATTTACAGTGTTATACAAGCTGTACACTCACTACTTTACATTGTAGCAAAGTGTCATTTCTTCAGTGTTGTCACATGAAAAGATAGAATAAGATATTTACAAAAATGTGAGGGGTGTACTCACTTTTGTGAGAAACTGTAATTGAAAACAATTGGCAACTCACAAGATAGATGAGTAATATAGGCACAACAAGTATATTGTAGTCAGCATCGATGTCTCTCCAGGCAGGCCCAGTGTCGTAGCAGCCTCGGGCACTGGCTGTGTTGCTGGATTAAAACAGGAAGCGGCCGCTCGCCGCCGTAATCAGCGTGGGACGCAAGAAGGTGCAGGGCTGGATGTGACGTCACACCGCGGGCATGCTGGGCGTGCCTGGAGAGACATCAATGCTGACTGCAATATACTTGTTGTGCCTATATTACTCATCTATCTTGTGAGATGCCAATTGTTTTCACTTATATTAAACCACCATTTTTAATGCTGCACTGAATCTGGCGCCCCTCTGTTCCTGCTTTTAGTCTTAAAAAAAAGTGCTGATGTTCCTGTGTTGATATTTCTTTTAGACGCTGTGATATTTGGGGGGGCTTCGCGCAAGGTGTGCAGCTTTCAAGTGAGTTCAGCCTAGCCAGAAATACTGCTTTAGGGCTTGGTGGCCAACTTTTATTGACAGAAAAAGTTTGAAAATGTCAGCAGAGGTTTCCAACACCACTTCAAATACAAACACAAATTGTTATTATTAAGCCCCCTGGTTTATTCTTGCAGTACAGCTCAGGCCTCAAGCCTAGGCCTTTTGTCTGGTCCCTCCAACCACCTTGCAGCACCCCAGTGGTGATCACATACAAACTCTGTACCCCTCTGCATACCTCTTGCAGCCCTCTGCTGAACTGGGCCATGTCCTCTAAACAAGGGACCTCCTGTCTCCCAGGCGAAGCATTGAATCACTGCCAGGACCTTGATTATAAGCTGCTGGTCTCTGGCATGACCTGGACACAGGGTTAGAGATTTCATCCCTCCTAAGACTTTGATGCCTCCAAACTACAGTACCCAAACCAGGAGTTGCCAAACCTGAAATTTCCTTTGCTTAGAACAGCCATGCTGGAGCCCACCAATCTGCATCCACGAGAACCCTGTGAGAGAATTACCTCTCCTAACCCAGTGGCAGGGCACTGTCACAACACATACAGACCTACGAAGAAGGGGAAATGTGCATAATTGATCCCGACGTCTTCAGAGAGTGAGATCGCCGGTAGGCCCATGAACAGGAATAGACACTTTCCCTGACAGATGAGGGATCTGTCCCTAACCTGTTCACTCGCAAAAATGAGCGCCAATCCCAAGAGCCAGGTCTTAAATAGACTCTGCCACACCTAAGATGCCTGCCAGAGTCATATGGGTGGCCAGCATCTAATTGGATCACTGTCCCAGTGACTCAGGAACCCATAGAGGAACCATATTCCTCATGACTTTCTCTCCGTCTGCATTGTCGCTACGGCAGTGGAGACAACAGACTGCACCTGCCTACACACTGCACAGTCACAGGGATCAGTTTAGGGTCTTTACTCACAAGTCCCCAGTACAGCTGCCACCGTTCAGCTTCCTCCAGACACGGTCCAGTGAGTGAGATAGTCCTTCTCCAGACCAGATGCCTTGTGGGGAGGTCTGGCAATCAGATTCTAAGCAGATCCATCCAGGCCCTCAGCCCTCACACCACAGAGGCCTTTAGAACAGCTGCACAGTCCATGAGCTGCCTGAAGGCAGCAGCCCCTCAGGCTTTGGAACCCTCCTGGGGAGAAATAACCCTGCTCTCCAGTGATTCAGACTATTTATCAACTTTCCAGTTCACTTCTGGACAATCCTTGCCAAAAATTGGCTGAAGCATGATAAATATTCAGGCCGGCTATTTGCATCTCTCTCTCCCTTAGATCTGGAAGCTTCTTCCAGAGGCAGGAGGAAGCAATCAAACCAGCCTGTGAAACCCTGAACAGACCAAGACAAACAATCACTGCTCCCTTGATTACAGAAGGAGCCAAAAACTAAATTTACCTAGCATCCTACACTAGAAGGGTGCTACAAATACAAAATTATTAAATGTTGTATTTTGCCAAAACAATATCCTGAGTTTTAGCTAGACTACAGTAAGTCCAGTGGCTCTTCTACCCTTGAGATCTGAGGCAGACCTGACTGGTGAATAAGAGAACACAATAAGTCTACGCAACTCAGTTAGAAGAATCTTCCATGGATAGGGAAGAATAATGTCTGCTGCCCTCTGGTCTGATGGAGAGGGTCTGGGGGTTCACACGGACACAACAATGAAAGTAAATCCATAATGCTGTAGTAAACCTCCGACTACCAGCGGCTGATCTCCTGAGCATTATTATCAACTGCGCAACACCCTGCCTGACCTCAGCAAGTAGAATAAAAAAAAGTACATCCACACAGGAGAGGCCAAATAAAAACTTGGCCTGTGTAATAATTGCTGCTCAGGCTCCGGAGTGCACACCAGATGTCTTGGAGTAGTCATTTTATAACTGGCCATAATCAAATAAAACAAAACAATAAAAGCAAAAGTAAAAGGTCTAAGAAAATGCATGAACACACAAATAAAACAAACTCACCAAAAGACAACTATATGTCATAAATCTGGCCTGTAAAGTATAGCCAGTGATACATGTTGCTGCCTTATCATTAAGAACTGTAGGTAAATTAAGAAAATCTCAATTTAATATGTTTTCTTAAGTTTGTATATTTTTTAACTGTTGCTTTATATCTTTTTTACTTTACTTTACTTTTTTTTTTTACTATATTTATTTCGCAAATAAAAAAAAACACCTAATAACTGATTTCCAGAGTATTATGTGTAGCACCCCCTAGCTAGGTGTGATAGTGTATATAGTGTATAGGAACATTTGGCCTGGCTGAGAGCCAAGCCTTGGTTGAATCCAGAGGCGTAACTAGAACCTTCAGGGCCCCGGTGCAAGAAATTATGAAGGGCCCCCTGACCCCTGGCCAGGGCCCTTCCCTCTTCCCACTGATGCTGGGGCCCTTTACTCCTATTGTGGGTCCATTTATTACGGTACTGCAGTGGGGCCATTTCACAAGTTCTGCAGCAGGCCCCAGGGGGACCAGGGAAGCACACAGGGGCCCTGGGAACAGCAGAAGACAAGTAAACTGGATAGAGGAAAATGGAGGAGATTGGGTCCTCTAAATGCCGCCCCCGCCATCCCTCCTATTCAGGTGTACAAGGGAGGCACATGGGCCCCCTGGACAATGGGGCCCGGTTGCAATTGCAACCCCTGCAACCCCTATCGTTACGCCCCTGGTTGAATCTATGTCAGAGCTGAGTGACTGAGGGAGGCTGGATGACTCAGCAAGCAGCACCTCTGGTAACTCCCCCTGCTCCCTGGAACCTTTGAGAAGCTTCCAGAAGTAGGGTCTAAGAGGAGCTGCTTGGAGTATTGATGAGGGCCCTCAGCCAATCCCCAGTAAATGGGCTGGCAGGTATCTCTTAAATAATCTTGGGCCATGCCAGCAGGGGCATTTGGGTGGAAGATGGAGAAGGAGTGCTGAGGAGGCTGTTGGTGGGCCTTTGAGGGTGCCCCCTAGTCTGGTGGGTGGGTGACCTTGGGCATGGGGCTTGGGTGATGAAGGGACTCTCAATAACACACTAAGGAATCCTTACTGGAGTAATGAGAGGACAGTGGGGGGGAGTTCTCCAGAGGAGAAGGGAAGGGTTAAAGAAAGTGCTCATAAATATATAAATAATTCATATTTTGTTTTGACAAATATAAAAAATCATGATGTGCATGCTATCAAATATGTTTCTCTCCCATATATATAGAAAGCACCGACAAGTTGTACAGAGAAACCTGTGCAAACTGACCCACAAATCAATCACCAGTTCGGTGGTCTTGCATATATGAGGGGTCAACTACGGTGTCACTGTAATGCCAATTGATCAATACGCGTTTCGCCAACAGCTTCTTCAGGGGATCCTATTGGCACTGGGAGAAATACCATAATTATCACCTAATTACAAATATTTAAATACATACATGTATCTTATTCACAAATACATTATATATTGAGCACTAAACATATTTCAATAAACAAATGCATCTAATAATTGCGCCTAAACTCAAATGGTACATACCACGGTCAGAACAGGAGGCATGGGGTGCCTAATCCACCACATGGGAGGGGAGGAAGGGACCCCTCATTTGTCTTTGTAAGCATTTGGATGTGGTACCATACAATGTGAGTCATGTCTCTACATCTTTGCTTAGTTCTCCAGAGGAGTCAGCCAGGAGGGCTGATGAGTGAGCAGTCTGGGAGGACTGTGGTGTCAGTGCAGGAGTAAGCAGATGAGTGTATATAGATTGTATATAGGAAAGTTGTCCCTTAAGTTGTTTAAAGTCAAGTGGGCATCCCATAATGACCCTACACCCCATCCAAGTTTTATACCCTTAATAAAATACAAAAACAAAGTGCTAGACTGTTTTCTGACTCTGGGAAACTGTGAAAATTTGGTGTGCCTGACTGTGCAGGATGGGGGATCCCAGTTCACCGGCGGCTCCTACGCGGGGTGCATATGGGTAATCTAAAAACAGCACAGCAGATGCTGCCTGCTTTGTAGCTCCCTTTGACTGACTGAAACCTCAGAATCAGCCTTCTGATAAAGGAGGAACCATTGATCCATTGATTCTGGATCAGAGTTCTGCAATCAACCGGCTTCTCTGAGCACTGAAAAGGATACAATGCTTATGTGGAAAGTAGACCAGAGCTACATAAAATAAAAAGTATATGTGAAGGCAAACTATTTTTTTTTGTTTTGGAAAGAGTTGGAAAGGGTTAAAACCTTAATCTAGTTTTTATTGTTGCCTGTGTTCCTGCTGGAGGGATGTGCTGCTCTATGTATCCTGCTGATTAAAAATGTTGAGTTTTTACCAAAGCAAGGGTGTAGGGTAGGTGGGTGACAGAGTGGTCCTCACATCCTCCATGTTTTCCCTCCTCGTTGGAAGCCAAGCAAGGGTCACATGAGTGGCTGACCCGGGGGTGGGCTACACCAGGCGTTGAACGGGGTCCCTAACCCTTGCACCTGGGGTAATTCCCAAAGCATGCTAACTAATGCCAGGGACCTGATGGTCATGTAAGATTCAAACATTAAGGCAACCTCCCAACTCAGAGGTGAGCCACATGTGTGTAGTACCCAAAGTACGGAGCTCCTCCTTAACCAGTTCCACACTGCCTACCGCATATTTACGGCGGCAGTGTGGACGCTGGCTGTGAATCGCAGTAAAAAGACGGCGATCTGCGAATGCCCGCTAGGGGGCGCGTGCCCACCGCACTCCTGAGGAGTGTGCCCGCGGCTCGGGTGGACCCGATGTCCGCCGGCGAGCCGTGATGAGCGGCCACAGGCAGAGAACGGGGAACCGCCGATGTAAACACGGCGGTTCCCCATTCTGACAGTGCAGGCATGGGAGATCTACTGATCCCTGTCACTGGGATCAGTTAGATCTCCCATGCCCATGGTAGCCCAACCCCCCCCCACAGTAAGAACACACCCAGGGAACACAGTTAACCCCTAGATCTCCCCCTGCAGGTTAACCCCTTCACTGCCAATGACATTTATACAGTAATCAGTGGACATTTAAATTTCTGATCGCTGAATAAATGTCATTGGTCCCAAAAAAGTGTCAAAAATGTCCGACATGGCCGCTGCAATATGCGCAATCGCAGATCGCCGCCATTACTAGTAAAAAAAAAAAATAAAAACCTCAGAAATTAATTCTCACCATCCATAAATGCGGCAATTTTTGCGCAAACCAAACAATAATCGTTGATTGCGATTTTTTTTATCACAAATATGAGGAAGAATATAAATCGGCCAAAACCGGTGAAAAGAAAAGTCTTTTTATATATATATATATTTTTTTTTGTCAAAAATGTCCGACATGGCCGCTGCAATATCGCAGTCCCGCTAAAAATCGCAGATCGCCGCCATTACTAGTAAAAAATAATAAAAAGAAAAAACCCCAGAAATGAATTCTCACCATCCATAAATGCGGCAATTTTTCGCAAACCAATCAATAATCGTCGATTGCGATTTTTTTATCACAAATATGAGGAAGAATATAAATCGTCCAAAACCGGTGAAAAGAAAAGTCTTTTTATATTTTTTTTTGGATTTGAATTTTAGCAAAAAGTAAGAAATGTGGGTTTTTTTGCAAAATGGTCGCTCTTCTTTTGTTTATAGCGGTGATGAGAAATGACGCAGAGGTTATCAAATACCACCAAAAGAAAGCTCTATTTGGGGGGAAAAAAAGACGCAAATTTTGTTTGAGTACAACGTCGCACGACCACGCAATTGTCAGTTAAAGCGACGCAGCGCCGAATCGCAAAAAGTGCTCTGGTCCTAAACTGGGAAATTCTTCCGGAGCTGAAGTGGTTAAGTTGCTTCATCCCATGTCCTACACACGTGTACTGATGTACTGTATGTGTTGCATTCGGAGGGACAGGCTGAGCCTCTGCCCACTCCACCAGTCAGCTTACCTCTGTTACCTCACTTCCAGTAACAGAATGGGGTCCCCGTTGAGCACATAGCACATTAACCCATTCCCCCTGACCTGGGCAGTCGGGTGCTAGCTACATATGCAGTAGGCTATCTGCCTACAAGGGTGTGAAGGAAAAATCCATCACCTGTGCTTGTGACAACTCTGTGGTAATTTTGCTAGCTTTGGAGAGATTATCTCTCATTTGCCGTTGCATCTCCAGGGCAGGAAGTAAAGGAAAATGTCCTCAATGGGGCACAGGAGGCAAAAAACGACCTTATAATGAGTCTGAAGCCCCCAAGTAGTAGGAGTACAGTTGCAATGAGACCTGTCACCAAGGGCCTGTGTTTCCTTCTTTCCCATGACAACTTTTTCTCAGTAGTATACAGATGACTTAAAATGATTGTAAAGGCAAAATATTTTTTTTATCTTAATTCATCTATGCATTAAGATAAAAAGCCTTCTATGTAGCAGCCTCCCCAGCACCCCCTTAATATTTACCTGAATATGTCCACGAATGCCTCGATAGTCCAGTACTCTCCCTCCTGATTGGCTGAGACACAGCAGCGGTGCAATTGGCTCCCGCTGCTGTCAATCAAAGTCAGTTAGCCAATCAGGGAAGAGAGGGGGAGGGGCCGAACTGGGGCTCCCTGTCTAAATGGACACACAGAGCTGTGACTCGGCTTCGGGTGCCCCCATAGCAAGCTGCTGGCTGTGGGGGCACTCAATAGGAGGAAGAGACCAGGAGTGCCGAAGAGGGACCCAAGAAGAGGAGGATCCGGGCTGCTCTGTGCAAAATCACTGCACAGAGGAGGTAAGTATAACATGTTTGTTATTTTTATAGAAAAAAAACAAAATAACGGGACTTTACAATCACTTTAACAGGCCAGTGGTGCAGTTACAGAAGAGGAGAGGGAAATTGATCAAATCAGGGTTGTAGTCTGGAAGCATAACAGACAGGAAAATATAATGATGCCAGCTTGGGAGAAGAGCCATGACACCGGTTCCAATAGTGCTGTACTGATGAGTTGACAGGGCATTGATAAAGAAAGAGAAAAAAGAGGTTAATGAGGCAACAGCACCAGGGTTACCTGTAGGTACAGTAAATATCTCCTAAACGTGTACCGTTTAGGAGATATTTACTCTAGCAGCGCCGGTGATGTCACCGGCATATACGCACTGTGCTCTCAATGGACGGCGTGCCATCTATAGAGAGCTGAGCTGTGGCCGTGCACGCTGGAGTGACGTCATCACGGCTGGGCCAATAAAACGCCGGCTCCCCGCGAACCCGAAAGAAAGACTGGGTGAAGATGGAAACCTTGTCAGCGGTGACAGTTTGTTGTAATGTGCTAGTATGGGATGCATGCTAGCTCATTATGACATTCATTTGCAGGGAGATTTTTTTTCTGCGGTTTACTACCTCTTTAAAGCGATAATAAACCCAAATGCAAATATTTATTATATTGCAGCTTACCGATTCGTAGATGTGGTGGCTGGATTTGTTTTCTTTTTTTTAGGCTTTCTTTCCTTTTATTTTTACCTGGTGATTTGGCCAGTAAGTCTCCCAGGTAGCAAGCATTTGTGCTGCAAGTTTGAAAATGATTTGCTAAGCCATTGCTAGATTTGCCAGGCTTCGCACGTTTGTTGCACAATTTCAGCAAGTCCGCATTGCATGTTTCCAGATCAACTTTCTTTGCAAACATTCTGCAAGTCTGCTGCAAGCTCAGGTTCAGTTATGCTGTGCAATAGTCCTCCCACCACAGGGGTCACTGTGGCTGATTTTCCATGCTGTAGACTTGCAGAGCTCTTGCTGTAGACTCATCACTGCTACTTTGCTCTTGCTAGAGACTTGCCATGCCAATTTGCTACAAATTGGAAATGTGTCAACTAGAACTCGTGCTTCATGTGCTCTGCAAGTGTACAGCTTGCCAGTGAAAATGTGCAGCAAGTTAACAGACTTGACAAATTGTATGGTAACCAGCGCGCTAACCAAAATGACTATAGACCCAAAAAATCAGTGTAACTCAATAGGATTCCCCTATTGCAGCTGCCAACTCCTTGGGTTACACAATTACCCGTAATAGGAACAGCACAGAAAGTGTAGAGCGGCGCTGCGTACGGCTACACTATCAATAAGTGACTAGGGAATAAAGCATAGTGATATAAATTCTGAACATAAATAATATTAAATAAATGATAAATAAATATATAAAAATAATGATAACATTGATGATTAAGTGAAAACTATTTATAAAGTGTCCCAGTGCTTAATTTAAAGTGCAATAATTCAGTGTTCCAATAGAATAAGTGTTCAAAAAACCTGATACAATCAATATAGATCACAATAAAGTACAATGGGTCACACTATATGTGAACAATAACTCCAAAAAAGTGCATGCAAAAGTAGGTGCAAATATCCAAAAGTGCTATGTGCGCATATATAGTCTCTTGGAATTTTCGCTGGAGGTTTTCTAAATGGAATATAAGTCCCAATTAATTCAATCAATGATGTATGGGCGGCACAGTGGTGTAGTGGGTAGCACTTTCGCCTGGTAACAAAAGGGTCGCTGGTTCAAATCCCAACCATGACAGTACCTGCCTGGAGTTTGCATGTTCTCCCTGTGCCTGCGTGGGTTTCCTCTGGGTACTCCGGTTTCCTCCCACCCTCCAAAGACATGCTGGTAGGTAAATTAGATCCTGTCTAAATTGTCCCTAGTATATGTATGAATGTGAGTTAGGGACTTTAGATTGTAAGCTCCTTGAGGGTAGGGACTGATGTGAATGTAAAATATATATATATATATATATGTAAAGCGCTGCGTAAATTGATGGCGCTATATAAGTACCTAAAATAAATAAATAAATGTTCCGCCTTCCAGAGATATATATGGAAAAAAACACCAATCCTTCACCATATGTGGATGGCTGCTTGCCTCAATTCCCCTTGGGGATGCACCTCTTGCTTTAAATAAGCTCAACTGTAATCCTGCAATCTCAATTACTTTCCTCCCCCTTGGAGGGGCACCTCTCGCTCAGCTGTGGTTAGGGCAGTGGTTCTCAACTCCGGTCCTCGAGACCCACTAACAGGCCAGGTTTGCAGGATACCTGAAATGCATCACAGGTGATATAATTTGCTGCTCAGTGATTGCAGTATTCTAGTCTGCATCTCTCCAAGGTAATACTTAAAATCTGGCCTGTTGGTGGGTCCCGAGGACCGGAGTTGAGAACCACTGGGTTAGGGTAACTTCATTTCTCCATATGTGGATTAAACACAAGCATGTCCTCTCATCGTGTAGTATTTAAAAGCATTCATTTATTAAAAAATAGTGACTTACATTTAGTATAGTGAAGATCAGCGTAAAACAGTGTCACAAACAGTCCGAATGGTGTACAAAGCAGACTTTTGGGTTAGGCCGTACCGGGAAGTGACATCACCATGTATCTCCCGACGCGTTGCGGCACGGTCACGTGACTTTATCAAGGAAATAGATACTAGGTGACGCTATTAGCTTTATATAGCTATGTGGTTACCATGGCAACCCTTAGTCTCCATATTTTCGAAGACTCCTTGATACGTATTGCCGCAGCCATTTTCTTGTGGCCTGGATGTATTCATCAAAATATAGCCGTGTGATTACAATATGAACCCCTAACTCCGCCATATTTTCGGAGTCTATTCGGTCCATCATGCCGTGGCCATTTTCTTATGGTCTAGGTGTATTGATTCAATCAGTCATTATATCTTCGTATGAATATAGCAGCATTAAGATATCTCACTCATAACCAATCTCTTATCATACTCATAGTGTATATAAACCCTTCATCATGCCTATATATAAAAGTAATCGAACTCTAATAGCTGATGTTACATTTGAGAGAATCATCGGCTACATATATGAACATAAAAATATATAAAATGGGTAGGAAGTCATATACCTTGTTCTTATCTCCATTTTTATCTCCATTCTTGGATTCTTATCTGTGACTTCCTACCCATTTTATATATTTTTATGTTCATATATGATTCTCTCAAATGTAACATCAGTTATTAGAGTTCGATTACTTTTATATATAGGCATGATGAAGGGTTTATATACACTATGAGTATGATAAGAGATTGGTTATGAGTGAGATATCTTAATGCTGCTATATTCATACGAAGATATAATGACTGATTGAATCAATACACCTAGACCATAAGAAAATGGCCACGGCATGATGGACCGAATAGACTCCGAAAATATGGCGGAGTTAGGGGTTCATATTGTAATCACACGGCTATATTTTGATGAATACATCCAGGCCACAAGAAAATGGCCTCGGCAATACGTATCAAGGAGTCTTCGAAAATATGGAGACTAAGGGTTGCCATGGTAACCACATAGCTATATAAAGCTAATAGCGTCACCTAGTATCCATTCCCTTGATAAAGTCACGTGACCGTGCCGCAACGCGTCGGGAGATACATGGTGACGTCACTTCCGGGTACGGCCGAACCCGGAAGTCTGCTTTGTACACCGTTCGGACTGTTTGTGACACTGTTTTATGCTGATCTTCACTATACTAATTGTAAGTTACTATTTTTTAATAAATGAATGCTTTTAAATACTACACGATGAGAGGACATGCTTGTGTTTAATCCACATATGGAGAAATAAAGTTACCCTAACCACAGCTGAGCGAGAGGTGCCCCTCCAAGGGGGAGGAAAGTAATTGAGATTGCAGGATTACAGTTGAGCTTATTTAAAGCAAGAGGTGCATCCCCAAGGTGAATTGAGGTGAGCAGCCATCCAGATATGGTGAAGGATTGGTGTTTTTTCCCCATATATATCTCTGGAAGGTGGAACATCATTGATTGAATTAATTGGGACTTATATTCCATTTAGAAAACCTCCAGCGAAAATTCCAAGAGACTATATATGCGCACATAGCACTTTTGGATATTTGCACCTACTTTTGCATGCACTTTTTTTGGAGTTATTGTTCACATATAGTGTGACCCATTGTACTTTATTGTGATCTATATTGATTGTATCAGGTTTTTTGAACACTTATTCTATTGGAACACTGAATTATTGCACTTTAAATTAAGCACTGGGACACTTTATAAATACTTTTCACTTAATCATCAATTTTATTAATATTTTTATCTATTTATTCATCATTTATTCAATATTATTTATGTTCAGAATTTTATATCACTATGCTTTATTCCCTAGTCACTTATTGATAGTGTAGCCGTACGCAGCGCCGCTCTACACTTTCTGTGCTGAAGTTAACAGACTTACAATTCAACACTGCCACAAATTCCTGGTAAGTTATCCTTGCTATCTGGGATGTTATTTTTTAAAAGAACATGCTCTCCTGGGAATGCGGCAGTTAGAGGATTGAGACAAACCTTTGCAATGATCAGTATTTATTTATTTATTTTATTTTTGTCCCAAAAGGAAATACATTTTGTGCTAATGCTTACCTCCCCCCAGACTGACAATGCTGTCCAAAGATGCCCCCTGTGCTCCTTCATCCAGAGTGGCGGCACCCTAATACTGAAGGAGTGTTACTGACCAGATACCAGATGAAAACAGAGGGGAAAAGCCTAGATTTACCCCCCTTCATGACCAGGCCATTTTTCACGATACGGCACTGAGTTATTCTAACTGACAATTGCGCGGTCGTGCAACGGTGTACCCAAATACAATTGATGCCCTTTTTTCCCACAAATAGAGCTTTCTTTTGGTGGTATTTGATCACCTCTGCGGTCTTTATTTTTTGCACTATAAACAAAAAAAGAGCGACAATTTTGAAAAAAAAAACCCCAATATTTCTTACTTTCTGCTATAAAACATATCCAATAAAAAAATAGTATTAAAAAAAAAATGTCTTCATCATTAAAAAAAAAAATCCCAATAAGGGTATATTGATCAGACATGTGCATGACGAAAAAAATTGTTTCGTTTAGATTTGTTAATCTAGTTATTTAGTTTCATTAAATTTCGTTGATTCGTTCAGTTCGTATTTGGGATTCGTATTTGGGATTCGTATTGTCTTTTTTCAAATTTGCTTTGAATTTACCGCGCTTTTTTCGATGTGAAACGTTTGAACCGATAAATTTCTAATTGGTCGAATCCAAAATGTTATATTTTTTTATGCGGCAAAACAAAACAAAAAAAGAAAGATCTTCATCAAATGACTCTTTAACTACTTCAGCCCCGGAAGGATTTCCCACTGTAAGACCAGAGCACTTTTTGCAATTCGGCACTGCGTCGCTTTAACTGACAATTGCGTGGTCGTGCGACGTTGTACCCAAACGAAATTTGCGTCCTTTTTTCCCCCACAAATAGAGATGTCTTTTGGTGGTATTTGATTGCCTCTGCGTCATTTATGATCACCGCTATAAACAAAAAAGAGCAACAATTTTGTAAAAAATCCCCAATATTTCTTACTATTTGCTAAACTACAAATCCAAAAAAAATATAAAAAAACAAATTTATTCATCAGTTTTGGCCGATATATAATCTTCCTTATATTTGTGGTAAAAAAAATCGCAATCGCCATTTATTGATTTGTTAGCGCAAAATGTTACGGGTTTACAAACCATGAGAATTAATTTCTGGCATTTTTGCAATTTTTTTACTAGTAATGGTGGCGATCTGCGATTTTTATTGGGACTGCGATATTGCAGTGGACATGTCGGACATTTTTGACACTTTTTTGGGACCATTGGCATTTATATAGCAATCAGAAATTTGAATATCCACTGATTACTACATAAATGTCATTTGCAGTGAAGGGGTTAACCTGCAGGGGGCAGGGAAGGGGTTAACTGTGTTCCCTAACTGTGAGGGGGTTGGGCTGGCAGGGGAACCAGAGATCTAACTGATCCAGAGTACAGGGATCAGTCGATCTCTGACATGCCGCCTGTCAGAACGGGAAATCGCCGTGTTTACATTGGGGGTTCCCCTTTCTGGCTCTGTAACAGGGCATCGCGAGTCACCAGCAGACATTGAGTCTGCCTGACCCGTGGCCCCGCTTAGGGAGCGTGCGGCGGGCACACTCGCTCCCTAGCAGCCGTGCATGAAAGTGACGACTGTAAGCGGCGATTCGCGGGACAGAGCCACGCTGTCGCCGCTTATAGTCGTACGGCGGTCGGCAACTGGTTAAATCACCTTTGGCTTAACAAAAACAGCATTATTTTGAAATGGTACTCTGATAACACCACACAGTCTTTGATTTCAGAAATATGTTTATAGTTCGAATTTCAAATGGAATTCGATGTAGAATTCAATTCAAATTTCAATTTGAATTTCGGAGATTCGGACTAATTTCGTTTTGTTATTCGGAGCATTCGGTAAACTTTTATACTGTAACTCAGGTATTCCGATTTATCCGAATCTCCAAATAATGAAAATCACACATGTCTAATATTGATCGGTTTGCGTGAAAGTTATAGCATCTACAAACTATGATTTATGGAATTACTTATTTATTTTTCTAGTAATGGCGGCGATCAGCGACTTATAGCGGGACTGCGACATTGCACCGAATAAATAGAAATACTAATATAGTACACTAAGACATTTTTTGGGGACCAGTGACGCTGATACAATGTACAGTGTCACTGTACTAATGACACTGGCTGGGAAGGGGTTAACATCAAGGGTGATCAAATGGTTAACTGTGTGCTAGGGAGTGCTTACTAACTGTGGGGGGGGGTGCTTGTACTATGGGAAGGCAGATATCTGTGTTCCTGCTTTGCAGGAACACAAGATCACAACTTTCCCTTCTCACAGAACAGTGATCTGCCTTGTTTACATAGGCAGACCGTCATTTTGCCTGTGTCTCAAACGATCGGCGGGTCCTGGCGGACATCGCGTCTGCCGGACCCATTGATTGACTCCTGCTGGTTCCAATCACAGCGGGGCGCGGGTGGCGCGCATGCGCGCCCCAGACCCGGAGGTGCAGGACCACGTACAGGTATGTGATCCTGCCCCGCCGTATGTATGCAGTATACGGTCAGCAAGCAGTTAAATAAAGAAAACAAATGCAGTCACCACACCTTAGGATTGGTAAGCTGCAAAATATTACATTTTTTGTTTTTGGGTTTATCACCACTTTAAGGCTTTGTGTATTTTTTTACTCATGCACAGTTATATGTTAGAAACCTTCTGACCTCTGTGCTTATGTGTCCACATTGATATTATCAGTTAAACTCAAACTAATGTTTATTTTATAGCTATTGTAATATTGACTATTTCTATCATAAATGTGACCTATTTTTGCTTTTGCTGTCAATGCTTATTTTGCTGAAAAGCAGATGTATATTTTTTAAATGTGGGGAAGGAAACTGGTAGATGAACACACATTTTAAATCATATTGTTCTCTGTAAAGGATATGTATATCAGGATAAATATTGTCATTGCAGTTGGAAAGAGGAAATGTAAGAATGTTAAAGTATTGATTACTATTATTTTCTCTGTATTCACAGTAATTCACTTTTTTCACATTTTGTTATGTTACAGCCTTATTCCAAAATGCAAATTTATTAAAAAAAAATGCAAAAAATTCCATATACATAAGTATTCACAGCCTTTGCTCAATACTTTGTTGAAGCAGCTTTGGCACCAATTACAGCCTCAAGTCTTTTTGAGTATGATGCTACAAGCTTGGCACACCTATTTTGGACAGTTTCTCCCATTCTTCTTTGTAGGACCTCTTAAGCTCCATCACGTTGGATAGGGAGCGTCGGTGCACAGCCCTTTTCAGATCTCTCCAGAGATGATCAATCGGTTTCAAGTCTGGGTTCTTGCTGGGCCACTCAAGGATATTCATAGAGTTGTCCGTAGCCAATACTTTTTATCTTGGCTCTGTTCTTAGGGTCGTTGTCCTGTTGAAAGATGCGCCTTCACCCCAGTCTGAGGTCCAGAGCGCTCTAGAATAGGTTTTCATCAAGGATGTCTCTGTATATTGCTGCATTCATCTTTCCCTCGATTTAGACTAGTCTACCAATTCCTGCTGCTGAAAACCATCCCCACAGCATGATGCTGCCACCACCATGCTTCACTGTAGGGATGGTATTGGCCAGGTGATGAGCAGTGCCTGGTTTCCTGCAGACATGACATTTGCCATTCAGGCCAAAGACTTCAATCTTTGTTTCATCAGACCAGAGAATTTTGTTTCTCGTGGTCTGAGAGTTCTTCAGGTGCCTTTTGGCAAACTCCAGGCGGGCTGTCTGTGTGCCTTTTACTGAGGAGTGGCTTCCGTCTGGCAACTCTACCATACAGGCCTGATTGGTGGAGTGATGCAGAGATGGTTGTTCTTCTGGAAGGTTCTCCTCTCTCCACAGAGAAATACTAGAGCTCTGTCAGAGTGGCCATTGGGTTCTTGGTCACCTCCCTGACTAAGGCCCTTGTCACCCGATCACTCAGTTTGCCGGGCTGCCCACTCTAGGAAGAGTCCTGGTGGTTTCAAACTTCTTACATTTACAGATGATGGAGGCCACTGTGCTCATTGGGACCTTCAATGCTGCAGAAGTTTTTCTTCCCCAGATCTGTTCCTCTATACCAGGGGTAGGGAACCTGCGGCTCTCCAGCTGTTGTAGAACTACATTTCCCATCATGCTTCTGGGAGTAATTGTATCCATCAGCCTTGCAATGCCTCATGGGAAATGTAGTTCTACAACAGCTGGAGAGCCGCAGGTTCCCTACCCCTGCTCTATACAATCCTGTCTCAGAGGTCTACAGACAATTCCTTGGACTTCATGGCTTGGTTTGTGCTCTGACATGCACTGTTAACTGTAGGACCTTAGATAGACAGGTGTGTGCCTTTCCAAATCATGCCCAATCAACTGAATTTACCACAGGTGGACTTCAATCAAGTTGTAGAAACCTCTCAAAGATGATCAGTGGAAACAGGATGCACCTGAGCTCAATTTTGAGTGTCATGGCAAAGGCTGTGAATACTTATGTACATGGGATTTTTTTCGTTTTTTTATTTTTAATACATTTTCAAAGATTTCAAACAAACTTCTTTCACGTTGTCATTATGGGTTATTTGTTTGTAGAATTTTGAGGAAAATAATGAATTTATTCAATTTTGGAATAAGGCTGTAACATAACAAAATGTGGAAAAAGTGAAGTGCTGTGAATACTTTCCGGATCCACTGTAAATGTGCGTGCACCTCCTCTTCTGAAATAATAAAAAAAAAAAAGGTTTAACATCACTTTAACCAGTTCCCGACCGCGCGCCGTGTTTTCACGGCGGCAGTCGGAATGCTGAGTGTGAATTGCGGTAAAAAGACGGCAATCTGCAATCATCCTGAGGAGTGTGCCCGCGGCTCGGGCGGACCCGATGTCCGCCGGCGAGCCGCGATGAGCGGCCACAGGGAAAGAACGGGGAACCGCCGATGTAAACACCGCGGTTCCCCGCTCTGTTAGTAGGGGCATGAGAGATCTACTGATCCCTGTCACTGGGATCAGTTAGATCTCTCATGCCCATGTTAGCCCAACCCCCCCACAGTTAGAACACACCCAGGGAACACAGTTAACCCTTAGCTCTCCCCCCCAGGTTAACCCCTTCACTGACAATGACATTTATACAGTAATCAGTGGACATTTAAATTTCTGATCGCTGAATAAATGTCACTGGTCCCAAAAAAGTGTCAAAAATGTCCGACGTGTCCGCTGAAATATCGCATTACCGCTAAAAATCGCAGATCGCCGCCATTACTAGTAAAAAATAAAAAAAAAAAAAACCCCAGAAATTAATTCTCATCATCCGTAAACGTGGCCACTTTTGCGCAAAGCAATCAATAAATGCAGATTGCGATTTTTTTATCACAAATATGAGGAATTATATAAATCAACCAAAAACGGTGAAAAAAAATTTTTTTATATTTTTTTTTGGATTTGAATTTTAGCAAAAAGTAAGAAATTTGTGTTTTTTTGCAAAATGGTCGCTCTTCTTTTGTTTATAGCGGCGATCAGAAATGATGCAGAGGCGATCAAATACCACCAAAAGAAAGCTCTATTTGTGGAAAAAAAAAGGACGCAAATTTTGTTTGGGTGTAACGTCGCACGACCGCGCAATTGTCAGTTAAAGTGACGCAGCGCCGAATCGCAAAAAGTGCTCTGGTCCTAAAGCTGGGAAACCTTCCAGTTGGTAAGTGGTTAAGAGCTAGTAGTCATTTCCTTTTTTCTCGTTTCCTTT
>BLSH010012269.1:256378-266612 GCA_018402905.1 Glandirana rugosa
ACCCCCCCACCCTTTCCCCTTTACTGTGGTGAACGATATCAAGGGCTCGGCGTAACCAGATATGTGGGGTACTTAGCAATTGACTCCGTAATCTCCGTCTCAGCAACCTCTTTCTTTTAGTTATGGGAAACCCGTTTAATTACCACTTTCACACCTTCTTCCGCTTTCTTTAGAAACCTATATGACGCAAGTGTTTTATAAGAGGTTAGACCCTATTATTTTCAAATGTACTCTAACTCCCTAATCTATTGAAATTGTTGACCTTCGTCTTTCCCCATCACTCCGAGAGCGTCTAAAAGAGCCGTCCCCTTAACAACCCGCCCAGCAGAGGAGATTCACTCCATCCCAGACTTTTATCTTTAAACTGAGTTGTTAGTGCATGTCTCAACTGCAAGTACTGGTAAAAGTTCTTGTTTAAGAGACCATATTCCTGTTTTAGATCTTGAAATGATTTTAATTCCCCTGCCGAGAAAATCTGCGAGAGCCTCACTACCCCTTTCTGCTTCCAGTTGTTAAAGTTATCTAATCCCTCAATCTCATGTAAACTTTTATTATCCCAGATTGGAGAATATTTTGTGAACGCAGTATATCCAAAGATTTCTTTCGCCTTCTTCCACACTTTCACCATTAATTTGCCCAAAGGGTATTGATTTTCTTTCTCCAACGACTCTGCCTCTAATGCCTCAGTTAACGATTCATGGGGTGTATAGACCAATGCGGCTCGGGAACTATAGCAAGTGGTGTCATTTCCCCTTTCCCACCCCCCCATATGTTGTAGCTGGGATGCTAAAAAATAGCTCCAGGGGTGTGGTACCGCCAATCCCCCCTTATCTTTAGGGAGTTGTAATGTTCTTAAACGTATTCTGGGGGTTTTTTTTTCCATATAAGTTCTCTAAAGAGGATTTCTATTTTCTTAAACTACACCCCTGGGATCCATAGAAGGGCGTTATGCAGAATATATTGTAGTTGGAGCATCCAGATCATTTTAATTAAATTGCACCGGCCCACTATCGAGAGGGGTAGCCGCTTCCAGATCTTACATTTATAGTTAAATGTTTTTAGCAATGGTTCCAAGTTGTCTTGTATGTACAACCCAGGATCCACAGCTATTTTCACCCCCAGGTATTTAAAGCACTTTACCACCTGAAGCTGTCCAATATTATCTGGGAGTTCTTGACCCTCGTTACCAAGCGGAAGAAGAGCCGATTTCTCCCAATTTATGAGGAGCCCTGAAAATCCTCCAAAATTCTGTATAATCTCCATCCCTGCTACCAGCGAACGGCCTGTATCACCCAAATATAATAGTATATCATCCGCATATAGCGAGATCTTCTCTTCCTGTGTCCCTCTTTTAAATCCTTTTACTGCCCTAGATGTTCTTATGGCAATGGCTAAAGGTTCCATTGCCAGGGCGAAGAGCAGGGGGGAGAGCGGGCACCCCTGCCTTGTACCTTGTGACAATAAAAAATAGTCCGAGGTCTCCCCCCCGATCTTCACCCTCGCCTTCGGTTCCGTATACAATGTCTTCACCCATCTTACGTATGTTGGACCCATGCCAAACTCTTCTAGTACCCTCCATAGATATTTCCATTCCAATCTGTCGAATGCTTTAACAGCATCGAGGGACAGTACTGCTCCTGTTCTTGCGTCCTCCTCCTTTTATTTAACGACGTTGCTCTGCCAGGGATAAAGCCACATTGGTCTGGGTGAATCACCCCATGAATTGCTTTACTCAA
The DNA here is from genome assembly GCA_018402905.1 of Glandirana rugosa. Taxonomy (NCBI): domain Eukaryota; kingdom Metazoa; phylum Chordata; class Amphibia; order Anura; family Ranidae; genus Glandirana; species Glandirana rugosa. The sequence continues at coordinate 258,115 of BLSH010012269.1, forward strand.
TCTGCTAGCCAAAACTTTGGCCAGCAGCTTGATATCTGCGCACAACAGCGATATTGGTCTATAGGATGCGGGCAGTGCTGGATCTTTCCCTTCTTTCGGTATTACTACAATTGTAGCTTCTGACATAGACATAGGTAGCCTACCCTTTTCCAGAGCTTCATTTAGTACCTGTACCCACTCGGGTAGGGTAGGGTAGGGTATACACTTTAGTAGAGTAGGACACACACTTTAGTAGAGTAGGTCATACACTTTAGTAGAGTAGGAGACACACTTTAGTAGAGTAGGGCATACACTTTAGAAGAGTAGGGTATACACCTTAGTAGAGTAGGGTATACACTTTAGTAGCGTAGGACACACACTTTAACAGAGTAGGACATACACTTTAGTAGAGTAGGACACACACTTTAATTAACAGAGTAGGACATGCACTTTAGTAGAGTAGGACATACACTTTAGTAGAGTAAGATATACACTTTAGTAGAGTAAGACATACACTTTATTAGAGTAGGACATACACTTTAGTAGAGTAGGGTATACACTTTATTAGAGTAGGAAACACACTTTAGTAGAGTAGGACATACACTGTAGTAGAGTAGGACATACACTTTAGTAGAGTAAGGTATACACTTTAGTAGAGTAGGACATACACTTTAGTAGAGTAGGACACACACTTTAGTAGAGTAGGACATACACTTTAGAAGAGTAGGGTATACACCTTAGTAGAGTAGGGTATACACTTTAGTAGCGTAGGACACACACTTTAACAGAGTAGGACATACACTGTAGTAGAGTAGGACATACACTTTAGTAGAGTAGGACATGCACTTTAGTAGAGTAGGACATACACTTTAGTAGAGTAGGGTATACACTTTAGTAGAGAAGGACATACACTTTAGTAGATTAGGACATACACTTTATTAGAGTAGGACACACACTTTAGTAGAGTAGGTCATACACTTTAGTAGAGTAGGAGACACACTTTAGTAGAGTAGGGCATACACTTTAGAAGAGTAGGGTATACACCTTAGTAGAGTAGGGTATACACTTTAGTAGAGGAGGACATACACTTTATTAGAGTAGGACACACACTTTAACAGAGTAGGACATACACTTTAGTCGAGTAGGACACACACTTTAGTAGAGTAAGGTATACACTTTAGAAAAGTAGGACAAACGCTTTAGTAGAGTAGGGTATACACTTTATTAGAGTAGGAAACACACTTTAGTAGAGTAGGTCATACACTTTAGTAGAGTAGGAGACACACTTTAGTAGGGTACGGCATACACTTTAGAAGAGTAGGGTATACACCTTAGTAGAGTAGGGCACACACTTTAATAGAGTAGGACATACACTGTAGTAGAGTAGGACATACACTTTAGTAGAGTAAGGTATACGCTTTAGTAGAGTAGGACATACGCTTTATTAGAGTAGGAAACACACTTTAGTAGAGTAGGACATACAGTTTAGTAGAGTAGGACACACACTTTAGTAGAGTAGGGCATACACTTTAGAAGAGTAGGGTATACACCCTAGTAGAGTAGGGTATACACTTTAGTAGCGTAGGACACACACTTTAGTAGAGTAGGACATACATTTTATTAGAGTAGGACATACGCTTTAGTCGAGTAGGGTATACACTTTATTAGAGTAGGAAACACACTTTAGTAGAGTAGGGTATACACTTTAGTAGAGTAGGACACACACTTTAGTAGAGTAGGAGACACACTTTAGTAGAGTAGGGCATACACTTTAGAAGAGTAGGGTATACACCTTAGTAGAGTAGGGTATACACTTTAGTAGAGAAGGACATACACTTTAGTAGAGTAGGACATACACTTTATTAGAATAGGACACACACTTTAACAGAGTAGGACATACGCTTTAGTAGAGTAGGACATACACTTTAGTAGAGTAGGACATACACTTTATTAGAATAGGACACACACTTTAACAGAGTAGGACATACGCTTTAGTAGAGTAGGACACACACTTTAACAAAGTAGGACATACACTTTAGTAGAGTAGGACACACACTTTAACAACGTAGGACATACACTTTAGTAGAGTAGGACACACACTTTAGTAGAGTAAGGTATACACTTTAGTAGAGTAGGACACACACTTTAACAGAGTAGGACATACGCTTTAGTAGAATAGGACCTACACTTTAACAGAGTAGGACATACACTTTAGTAGAGTAGGACACACACTTTAGTAAAGTAGGACATACACTTTAACAGAGTAGGACACACACTTTAACAGAGTAGGACACACACTTTAGTAGAGTAGGACGCACACTTTAGTAGAGTAGGACACACACTTTAACAGAGTAGGACATACGCTTTAGTAGAGTAGGACACACACTTTAGTAGAGTAGGACACACACTTTAGTAGAGTAGGACACACACTTTAACAGAGTAGGACATACACTTTAGTAGAGTAGGACATACACTTTAGTAGAGTAGGACACACACTTTAGTAGAGTAGGACACACACTTTAGTAGAGTAGGACACACACTTTAGTAGAGTAGGACACACACTTTAGTAGAGTAGGGTATACACTTTAGTAGAGTAGGACACACACTTTAGTAGAGTAGGGTATACACTTTAGTAGAGTAGGACACACACTTTAGTAGAGTAGGACACACACTTTAGTAGAGTAGGACATACACTTTAGTAGAGTAGGACATACACTTTAACAGAGTAGGACATACACTTTAGTAGAGTAGGGTATACACTTTAGTAGAGTATGACACACACTTTAGTAGAGTAAGGTATACACTTTAGTAGAGTAGGACACACACTTTAGTAGAGTAGGGTATACACTTTAGTAGAGTAGGACATACGCTTTAGTAGAGTAGGACATACACTTTAGTAGAGTAGAGTATACACTTTAGTAGAGTAGGACATACACTTTAACAGAGTAGGACATACACTTTAGTAGAGTAGGGTATACACTTTAGTAGAGTATGACACACACTTTAGTAGAGTAGAGTATACACTTTAGTAGAGTAGGACATACGCTTTAGTAGAGTAGGACATACACTTTAGTAGAGTAGGGTATACACTTTAGTAGAGTATGACACACACTTTAGTAGAGTAGAGTATACACTTTAGTAGAGTAGGACACACACTTTAGTAGAGTAGGGTATACACTTTAGTAGAGTAGGACATGCGCTTTAGTAGAGTAGGACATACGCTTTAGTAGAGTAGGACATACACTTTAGTAGAGTAGGACATACACTTTAGTAGAGTAGGGTATACACTTTAACAGAGTAAGACACACACTTTAGTAGAGTAGGACACATACTTTAGTAGAGTAGGGTATACACTTTAGTAGAGTAGGACATACACTTTAGTAGAGTAGGACATACACTTTAGTAGAGTAGGACACACACTTTAACAGAGTAAGACACACACTTTAGTAGAGTAGGACACATACTTTAGTAGAGTAGGGTATACACTTTAGTAGAGTAGGACTAACACTTTAAAAGATTTTCTTGACAAAACTAAAGTTACACTTTATATGTTAGATGCTGACATCGCCAGCTACCAAATTTGCTGATCACAGTCACTCCTGAAGATTCTGTAGATTTGTATTCTGTGGTCCTCTCTGCTCGCACATCTGTTTGAAGTGACGCTGTGACACGACCAGAATGAAATTTCACCTGAGCCTCTGTGGACCTGGAGGACAACCTGCCCTTTCTGAAGGTACACACAAAAAACTTCTCCCAGGTGATGAATCTCCTTACCCCACCCCCTCCTAATTTAATAGCAGCGGAGACATGTGATATTTACATTGAAAAGGCCACAGCATTGCTTTATTAATACAACACAGTGTTGATTAAAGCTACAGCTCCATTGAAACAGACAACACAGCATGAGTTCATTAAGCCTGAAAATTGCTACAATTGTTTCAGGTTATGGAGTTGCCACATTAAGGCCTCATACACACGGGCGTATATAAAATAATAAACAAAACGTCGGGCCCGACGTCAAGGAGATAAAGTCGACGTTTTTCGGCGTTATGCATTGGCGTTTTTGAGCGCTAGTGAGCGTCGGCGTCAATAGACGTTTTTTAAAAAAAAATCATTCCTCTGCTATTTTTCAACCTAAAAACGTCGGCGTCAAAAAACGCCGGAAAACGCCGGTACAATATTAGGTGGCGTTTGTTGGCGTCTGTTGGCGTCTCGTGGCGTTTTGCGGCGCTTTTTGACGTCGTTGCAGCCAAGGAACGCGCTGGTCGTGGGTTCTCTGATACGCCGACGCCATCTACAGCTCAAAAACGCCGACGTATTTTATGTGGCCATTGACTAACATGGGGAGCAGCTAAAAAACGTCAGTAGACGCCGGCGTCAAAATACGCCCGTGTGTATGAGGCCTTAAGGTTAAATCCTGCCAGGGCTGATATGACAGTTTTGGGCATATGTGGTCAGATCAAGCCATATATAATCTTCTTCTATCTCTGGTCTTACTGCATTTGCATCTGAAATGTCTACATTTGGGTTTCCAGTTCAGTCCACATGCCATGGACAATATGAGAGGGCTGTAATATTATCCAAGGTGCCTGAGATCTGAGAGTTGTCAGAGCAGTGGGTTACAATATCTGCCAAGGGGTGCAAGTGTCTGTGGACTACTAAAGGCTGGGCATGGCCTGACTAGGTCCCCTATTGTAAAGGAATAAAAGAAAATAGGCTATTACTAAATGAGCAGGATCTCCAAACCTGCCTCTAACTACAGTGCTAACACTAGACAGTCACAGTGGCGTGGCGTGGGGGGGGGGGGGCAGCTGGGGCTATCGCCCCAGTTCAAAATTTAGACGGGCGCCATCCCGAGTGTGCAGCCTTGGGCCCAGTCATTATTGTGCAGCCCAAAGCAGCTGCCCCTTGTTGTCATGTCAGCAGGTTTGGTGGCGTAGGGAGCATGGTGCAGTGGCGTCCTCAGGGTGCCAGTGAGTCGGTGACCCCGCAGACGGAGGCTATGTGGAAGGTCACTAGATAACATGTAGTATGAGCCTTTCTTGCAGAAACCCAAAAAATGCCTGAAGCTGGCCAGTGATGAGTAGTTTTTCTGTCCTTTTGACAGAAGTTGATCAAAATATCAACTATACTTCCTTAGATTTATTTGTTTTTGTTATATTTTGATTTTATTTTTCACTTGTTTGATTTTATGTTTAATTTGGCTCATATGAGCATCCTGTTATAAATGCCTTACTAAAGCAATCCAATCCTAATATAATGGTGTTTTTATCTGAGTAAACTGTTCTTCCATGCTTTGAGTTTAAACACAGTATTTTCTTTTGATTATTCCATACTATACCATGTACTGTATATATTCAACCTTTCCTTTTTAATAAATGTTTATTGTGGAAAAAAAACTTCATTAAAAAAAAACAACACAGTAATGCCACCAAAATCTGATACTATTTCAATACCCGGATCTCTTCAAACATTAAAAGGAACCTATAATGGTAGTTCTACTATTACCGTAGTTTGCTTTTTATAGTTTTTTCTTTGTATTTTATTGTATCTTTATTTTACTTTCTGTATGATTATATTATTTTGTAATTCGATCGATATCTGTCATGCAAGGAGGGTGACACACTAATTGAAATGCATCCTTTTCCTTCTGAACCAAATTTTGATCCTCCTATGGCCAGCCTAAGGGTTCACAAACATTTATTCATTACCATATGTGTAGAGATTCAGATGTAAATAGGCTAACTGCCATTGCTGACTACCAACTGAAAATGCTAGTCCCCTGGCCGCCATGCAGACCTCTTATTAAATGCATGTTATTTAATCCCTACCTTTTGTTTCACCAGCCCCCCCCCCCCCCCCTAGATTGTAAGCTTGCAGGTGCAGGGGTCCTCTAACCCTCTTATTTTGAATTGTACTGTTGCTGTAATGTCTCTCTTTATATTGTAAAGCGCTGCGCAAACCGTTGGCGCTATATAAATCCTGTATAATAATAATAATAATAACTGTAAAGGCCTCCTGCATTAACAAGTAAAAGCCATTTCGGATGCTGCCACCTTGGAAGTGATGTTAGCAGCCCCACCTGGCTCTCACTACCCATGACAGCACTCAGTCAATGGACACTCTGTAGTATTCCCCTTTGCTACTCCTCTTGCAGCTACATAAAAAGTTATGTAGGAAGGTAACGTAAGGGGTGGAGGAGCTGGGCCAGCATAAGGAGTAATTAGACACTCCCAGAAGATGAGAGGGCTATGACCTGTAAGGAGGGAGGAGCTGAATCTATCCGAAGAAGTCAAAGTTCCAATGCACATTGTAAGTGAATAAAAATTTTTTATGGAAAGAAAAAATACCGCATGGCGAGAGTTCAAAACTGGTTCTAAAATAGACCTATGAAGTCTCTGTTTCCATCCAAAATGTTATCCTGTGTTGAGCCCTGCAGAAAGGGGAGTGATGTTGCCCCTAAAACGCATTGGATGTTTTTATTAACCACTTGCCAACCACCCACCGTCGCATGACGGTGGCAAAGTGGTGCGATATCACAAACCGTCGTCACCTGTCGGTGGCTGCGAGATCACGGATTGTGAGCCGAAGGCGCGCTTGCACGCTCATTGTGTTCCGGGGGAGCCAGGGAGCGGGCAGGGCGGACTCGATTTCGCCAAGCTACCCGCGATGGCTCCCCCAAAGTGACAGAACGGAGGTCCATGTATGTAAGCACGGATCTCCATTCTGACAGGGGGAAGGAATGTGATTGCAGGCTCCCTTTATATGGGGAACACACACAGGGAACACAGTCAACCCATAGAGAGCCCCTTGCAAGTTAACCCCTTCCCTGCCAGTGATATTTATATAGTAATCAGGTGAATTAAAACTATATTCACTGTTAGAAATTTGTTCATTTGAGAAAACCCTTCCATTGTGGTCCTTTGAATTTTCTTGTCACTGCAGTCTATAATGACAGCCGATTCGACCCTACTAAGGGTTAGAAAAGATTCTTCTTCTTTAAGATATTAAACTCATCCCTAAACATAAAGCTGCATTTCTAAAGTTCTACGTTCCTCTTTTGCCTCTTGTGACAAACACGTTACTGTACATAGTCCTAATAGGGGTGTGGATTTCCACTGCTATGTGTTATCATGCCTATGATCACACCAACTGTTGTATGAATCACAGTATTTTATACACTGTGAAATGGTTTGAAAGACCAACATTAATAGATGATAATGAGTTTTCTTCTATGTTAAAACGTAATAATATTTATGCCTAACCTAATTCTGTCACCGAGCTGGGTAAGGGAAATGTACGGCATGTACTAATATCCAGGGCTTTTTTTCAGTGGGAACGCAGAGGAGCGCAGGTCTGGCACCTCCAGCACAGAATGTTTGTAACGGCAAGGGGTACTAGAGTGTGCTGGAGGGTCTACTGATGCTGGCTGCCAGGGGATCTACAGTCGCTTGGGGGATCTATTATTGTGGGGGGGTCTAGTGTTGCTTGGGAGGTTTGTTGTTCCTGGCGGAGAATCTATTTTTTTTAAAAGGTGTTTATTTTTTGGTTTTTCAGTAACAAGTACAAAACAGTACACATCCAAGAAAACAAGGCACTTACAGCATGTCATGCAGGTTGAAATTGCAGAGATACACTTAGGTGTATTGAAGACAATTAGCATTAAGTCTCTCAGTCCTTAAAGCGGTAGTAAACCCATCCATTTAACAGTGTAAAAACCAGTTACATTTCCGGCACGTGCCGGAAATGTAACACTCCCATTGGTTGTGCTCTAAACCAAACTATCAAACCATCCAATGGCTGGTGTCATAGCTGATCACATGTGCAGCAGCATGGCAGTTGTAGATTAAAAAGAGGCCAAGATGGCAGCTTCCTTGGCTGAAAAGGATAGGAGGGTTTACTACCACTTTAAAATCGGCTCTTAGAGCCTTGACCAGACCTGGCGGGTTTCCTTAGTGTTGTCTGGATTAGGATAGACCAGAGATTCTGCATTTATCACAACAGAGGTGCCTAAACAATAGGCGGCTGTAGATACAGCCAACATAGCACGCACACCCACCACTCATACAATCATACTGTCATCCTTCCACACTAGTGCCGCAGACCCCAGAACGTAGCTTTCCCCACACACTCATTTAATGTTATATTCATACGGACCCCCCCAGCCAGAGGCTCCCTTCCCCAAAATGTTCCAGTAACGTCCAACCAGGGACGCCAAATTTTTTCAAACTTTTTAGTACATGCTCTATTTTTATAGATAATTTTCTATTTGGACAATTCCCTCTCAATAAGCTCATATACCATGTGAGTTCTAGGAGCAAGTGCGTCTTTCCAATGTAACAATATGACCTTATGGGCGTAATACAGGATAATACGGATCAGAGTTATAGCACAGGACCTTGGGACAAACTCATTGAGAGTAGCTAGTATGCCCGTCTCTGGGGGACCGGGATGTGTAACTGCCGTTGAAAAAACTTAAAAATGTCACTCCAATACGTGTCCAGTCCGGGGCAGGTCCA
>BLSH010012269.1:287671-301353 GCA_018402905.1 Glandirana rugosa
GAGGGAGGTAGGAAGGAAGGAGGTAATAAAGGGAGGGGGGGAAGCAAGGAAGGAAGGAGGGAAGGAAAGAAGGAAGGAGGTAAAAAAGGGAAGGGGGGAAGGAAGGAAGGAAGGAGGGAGGGAATAAAGGGAAAGAGGGAGGAAGGAAATAAGGAAGGAAGGGAGAAAAGAGAGTAAAAGGAAGAAGGGAAGAAGAGGGAAGGAAGGAATAAAGGAAGGAGGGAGAAAGGGAAATAAGGGAGGGAGGAAGGAAGGAAGGAAGGGGGGAAGGGAAAAAATGGAGGAAGGAAGAAAGGAAGGGAGGAAGGAAGGAACGAAGGGGGGGAGGGAAATAATGGAGGAAGGAAGGATGGAGGGAGGGAGGGAGAGAAATAAGGGAGGAAGGAAGAAAGGAAGGGAGGAAGGAAGGATGGAGGGAGGGAGGGAGAGAAATAAGGGAGCAAGGATGAAAGGAAGGGAAGAAGGAAGGAAGGAGGGAGGGGAGAAGGGAAGGGAAGAGTGAAATAAAGGAAAGGAGGAAGATGGGAGAAAGGAAGGAAAGAAGGAAGGGAGGGATGAAGGAAAGAAGGAAAATGAGAGAGAAGAGGGAAGGAAGGAAGGAGAGAAGGAAAGGAGGAATGAAGGAAAGAAGGAAGATGGGAGAGAGGAATGAGTGAAGGAAGGAAGGAGGGAGGGAAAGAATGATGGCAGGAAGGAAAGAGGGAAGGAAGATAGGAAGGAACCTACTTTAAGTGTTATTAAGGTAGGAAAAGGTAGGAAATGAGAAAAGGAAGGAAGGAAAGAAGGAAGGGAGGAAGGAGAGAAGGGAGAGAGGAATGAAATGAAGGAAAGAAGGAAGGAGGGAGGAATGAAGGAAAGAAGGGAGGAATGAAGGAAAGAAGGAAGATGGGAGAGAGCAAGGAAAGAAGGGAGGAATGAAGGAAAGAAGGAAGATAGGAGAGAGAAATGAAGGAAGGAGGGAGGGAGGAAGGAAAGAAGGGAGGAATGAAGGAAAGAAGGGAGGAATGAAGGAAAGAAGGAAGATGGGAGAGAGCAAGGAAAGAAGGGAGGAATGAAGGAAAGAAGGAAGATAGGAGAGAGAAATGAAGGAAGGAGGGAGGGAGGAAGGAAAGAAGGGAGGAATGAAGGAAAGAAGGGAGGAATGAAGAAAAGAAGTAAGATGGGAGAGAGAAATGAAGGAAGGAGGGAGGGAGGGAGGGAAAGAGTGAAGGCGGGAATGAAAGAGGGAAGGAAGATAGGAAGGTACCTGCTTTTAGTGTTATTTCATTATAATATGGAAGGGAGAAAAGTAAAAAAACGAGAAAAGGAAGGAGAGAAGGGAGGGAGGAATGAAATGAAGGAAAGAAGAAAGATTGGAGAAAGGAAGGAGAGATAGGAAAGGAGGAATGGAGGAAAGAAGGAAGATGGGAGAGAGGAATAAGAGAAGGAAGGAGGGAGGGAGGGAAAGAATGAAGGCAGGAAGGAAAGCGGGAAGGAAGATAGGAAGGTACCTGCTTTAAGTGTTATTTCATTATAATATGTTAGGGAGGAAGGGAGAAAAGGAAGAAAGGAGAAATGGAAGGAAGGAAGGAGAGAAGGGAGGAAAGAATGAAATGAAGGAAAGAAGGAAGATGAGAGAAAGGAAGGAGGGATAGGAAGGGAGGAATGAAGGAAAGAAGGAAGATGGGAGAGAGGAATAAGGGAAGGAAATAATGAAGGGAGGAAGGAAAGAGAGAATGAAGGAAGGAAGATAGAAAGGAAGGGGGAAGAAGGGAAAGAAGGAAGGAATGAAGGGAGGAAGGAGAGGCAAGGGAGGGAGGAAGAGAGGAAGGAGGGAAGGAAGGAATAAATTGAGGAAGGAAGGAAAGACGGAAGGAGGACAGGAAGTAAGGAAGGAAGGTAGGACGAAAGCAAGGAAAGAAGGGAAGAAAGGGAGGAAGAAAAAAATTGAGATAGGAAGAAAGGGAAGATGGAAGGAAGGAAAGGGAGGCAGGCAGGAAGGACGGGAGGAAAAATAGGAAAAAGGGAAGGAGAAAGAAAGGAAGGGAGGAACAACGGGAAAAAGGAAGGAGAGAAGGGAGAGAGGAAGGAAGGGGAGAAGGAAGGAAAAAAGAAAGGAAACTTCGAAGGAAGGAAGGAAGGGAAGAAAGAAGGAAGAAAGGGAGGGGGTAGGAGGGAAGGAAGTAAAGGAAGAATGAAGGAAAAAAATAAGGGAGGAAGGAAAGGAGGGAGGAAGGAATATAGCAGCCAAACAATTGGCATTTACAAAAAGGAGACAAACTCAAGCTTCCTATTGGAAACTGGAAACCGTAAGCTGGTCATAGACATTATATTCTGATTGTACATTTTTCCTTTACAAATATGTAGTGTGAGGTCCTACCTGACTGGATATACTGTAAGTTAAATAACTTGGCTAGACAGACCTCAGCAATACATACAGTACATCATACATACAGAGATTGTACATTCCTTTTGTCCATATGACCAATGTTACAGTATTCAGTCTAATGTGTGGACATGCCGTCATTCATTCATATCTAGTAGGCACCTCATTAGTGGGGTGCACTTCATAAATATTACATAACTGCAGTAACACCAATATTGTAAAGTCATTTTCAGAAGTGTCTTACTCCTGAGGCGGCGTTCCTAAGCTTGTCATATGCGGCATTTCCTCAGAGGACCACAAACCACTCCAACCAATTAAGATTTGCTCATGAATGTGAAATATGAATATGTATTTGCATTGTAAATGCAATTCCACAGTAAGTATTAGTGCAGCTGACCAGCACTGGAAACCAAGACATCACCGTGTACGCATTTCCAGGGACCGGGACTGTATCTGGGAGCAAGGAACAAGCAGCAACTATTTGTGATACTTTGTATAAACTCTGCATCAGAGCCACATTCAATACAAGGAAAAAGTAGTGTGTCTAGTGTGTCTACAAGTCAATTTGGAGCTGCTTAGGCAAAATTTGTTACAAAAATGTACTTTTTTTCCCTTTGTTTAAATGGTGAGTTTTATTTTTAGTTTTATTTCATTAAAAGTCTATGCATACTGGCAACGTGCATACTGCAGCATGGTAATGTGGTGCCATTCAATGTAAAAGGCACTCTAGAACATTATGTATGAATACAGATTCAGTTTTTTTCTGAAAAAAAAAAAAAAACATAAACTAGTGAGGCTAATAAGGCGGCACTTTTTGCAGAAGAACAAGTCCAGAATAACTGCAAGGAGTTTCGTAACCCCCAAGACCCATTTAAAGTCAATTGCACCCTTAAAAAACGACCAAAAAAACTTTACTCTGCTTTTACCTATTGAAATCTCTTAAAGCAGTAGCAAACCTGTACTTTGAACTTCTACCTACAGGTAAGCCTAAAATAAGGCTTACCTGTAGGTACAGTGAATATCTCCTAAACTTGCGGTGTTTAGGAGATATTCACACGGGATGCAGCCGGTGGTGTCACCGGCAAACGCTCTGAAGGGACTGCCTACCATGCCGTCTCTTCAGAGCTCTATGCTGTAAACCATGACTCCCGTGAGTATACTTGGGAGTGACGTCATTGCGGCTCGCCCATTCAACTGGCCGCAGTACGCAAACCTGGAAGGAAGACCGAGTGAAGATGGAAGCCCTCTCAGTGGTGACAGTGCACCACTGGAGGGCTTCTTTATAAGATAAGAATGCCATAATATGCTGGTATGTGGAGCACATTACCACATTATGATTTAAACCACCCGAGGCTCATGTTTTTTTTTCTTTTTTTAAATAGCAACTTTACTACCTACATTTCTGAACTTTTAGGAAAATGAAAACTTTCAATTTCACTTATCCCATTTGACAATAAAGGCAAAAAGGTAGCTGCCCTTTACCCACGTGGGAAAGGGACCCTATAGAGCAGCCTTTCTCAACCAAGGTTCTGTGGAACCTTAGGGTTACTCCAGAGGTTGGCAGGTGTTCCTTAAAATGAGCAATTCCTGTCTCTCAGATAAGTAATCGCTGACATTAATGATCTTTTTAGCTATCTGTAAAGGGGGAATTATTCCCAGTGACCACAAAGGTAAGGAGCATTCTTCCTGGTGACCATTACACTGATGTACTGTGAGCTGTAGATATTGTAATTATTAGTAGGGGTTCTCTGAGCCTGGAAAGTTATATCAATGGATACTTCAAAGTTAAAAGGGTGTTTAAAGGCTGCTCTAGAGGATTGGAGCTTGGGTCCTAAGCCAGAAAAGCTTGTTTGTAGATAACAAGAAAGAAGAAGACATTACCTCAGATCATTACATACCCTCTGGACAACCTTGCATGTGTCCAGTGTCACATTCATGTAGCCGCTCTGCTGCAACCACATAAGAAGAAAAGAGAATCTCTCCAACAAGAACACAGAACACAGTGAAAAGATGGCAGAGGCCCTAAGCTTTCCTTATTAAAGGTTGCTGCTTATTCTTCAAAGGCCATACCTGCTGTTTCTGTATTTGGCTCATTGTGCACCGAAGTGCAGTAACAGATGTACTCCTGTACTTCCACGTGGTTCAATTACATAAATTAGAGAAGTTTAATCGGGTCTCAAACCCCACCCACCTTTTACCACGTTGCCCTTTGTACAATGCTGCCCTTCCTCCTGGTAATTTTTTTGTGAACCAAAATGTGGTAACCCTACTTAGGGGGCACCACAGGGCTTGCATAGCAACAAGAGAAGATTTTCTTAAAGATATCATGTAAGTAGCGAGTTTGATGACAAGAGCAAAATTGTAATTTTGCTCCAAAAATCGATTTTCCCCAAATTCATTCTGCTCTTCCCTAATAATAAAAAATATTGTTTGTGAAGCCAAAAACAGTTTTAATAAGTTAGTATTGTTCAGCTGTACCACAAGTCGCTGGGGCTAGGGCTCATTAGGTAGCCCTCATGATTGAATTTTTCAATTCTTCCTCTGTCTCCCTGTTTTTTTGTTTTTTTTTTAAGTATTGTTTTTTATTGGGACCATCATTTTATGGCTGACAGTCCTTGGTTTTATGTAACAGGTAGTCCTATTTAGGGTTTTATTGCAACACAAGACACGTAATATAGTACACGTTCATAGTTTTTCCGTATAGATCTTCTGATAAGGAAAGCATTTTCGTAGGTGTATCAACCCAACTCAGTCACCTAGAATCTTGGCCACCCAGTCACATATAAATGCAAGTTTTCCAATGCATGCTTGGACTTGCAGTTTTATGAAGCTGGTAACTCTTTCTTTCTCTGCTTCTATAGGTATTAACATGACTTTTTGTGTTGAGGGATTTAAAAAATGGAGTGAAGACCTACTCATGTGATCCTTGCCCTGGGCCTAACCGTGTCTTAAAACAGTAGCATTAGATATTAGACATAGTAAACTCTGCCACTATAGGAAATCCTGTGCAGTACCAGCTTTGGATACAAAGATTATTATGGGCCTCCAGTTTCCTGCATCAGCTGGCCATAGTGAAGGCCCTATAGCGGTGCGTGACCTTGTCACAGCGTGGCCTCATTATCTCTCAACGCAGAGGCAAGTGTCACCCTAAGCTAGCCAGTGTTCTGCTGGAGAGAAGGGGGGGTTGGTACACACTGTTTATTGACTGTAAGGAGGAGAAAGATGACTTAAAATAATAGGACACAGAACGATAGTCTTCTATGTACTTTTGTAAACATCTGCCGGGGGGCTAATTACCACTACAGTAAAACCTTGCAGCAAAACCATCACGAGGCCTCCATTACCCTTGAAGCTCCATCTTAAAGTGCTATGAAACCTAAAACACAAGCAAAGAATTAAAGCTACATATTAAAAATCATTCAAGTATATCTAATGCCAACACTTTTTTTGGTTTTGGAAGTGTGGGGAAAGGATAAAGCTCATTGTGTCCCTGCTAGGAAGATTTGTTCTTTCTTTTGTCCTAGTCAATCATTGTTTCCAGGAATGAAAATGAGGGAAAATCCAAAACTTAGAATTATCAGCAAAAAAGGAATAGTATGGAAGTCTTCCAGCTGGGACACTTGTTGCAGTGACAATTGTCTTAAAGAAGATTTTGGGGTTTTTTTGCAGGCCACAATAGCAGCCACTCAGAAAATAAAGATGACAGTTAGAGACACGTGGCAGGTAGGACTGTGTCTTCTGAATGTGTTAAAATTCAACATTTTCATGTTTCAATAAAGAGTTTTGTTGTAAGAAAAAACAATGGCTGTCATCACTTACCTCCTTCTGAAAAAAGCGAATTTCCTGGCTCTCATGCTATTTCTCTGGCTTGAATAGTTTCCAACTTGGAATACAAATCTAAATCAGGTGTTCTGGTTTCTCTGATCATATGTAAGCTGACTCAGAAATGGTTCAATCAGTATGACATGCAGTCAGTTAGCATTTTAGAAGGAGATCAGCAATGGCTTAATTTAAGTCATATTTGTCTCTTGACAGGTTTCCATTAAGGCATTTTGCCAAAAATGTAGTAGAGTCTGTAAAAAGACTTGTATGTGCCAAACTCAAAATGGAATAATGGCTAAAGTCACCACTGAATCCTGAACGGACAGATATCTTCTTAATGAACAATGGGTGATAGAATTTATGCCTGTGCATAAATGGTTCGCCTAAGTGTCAGAACCCACCATGATGCTCTGTCACGGACAGGGGTCAGACTTGGAGACCAATGGCTATAGTAGTAGAGAGGCTCCCACGACCAGCTGGATAAGTGAACAAGCAAGATAACTTGGCAGATGATGCGGGTGCACCTGAGGTGTGGGGTCTAAGTATTAACTGGTGTTCCCAAGAGCTCCTGATGGTGGAGATGGGTTTTGCTGCATGTTAGTACCAGGTTGCGGCCCTCAGGATTGCCCTACCAGGAGGTGAGCAAGCAGGGCTCCAGTGGCAGATACAGCAGGTAGTGGTCAAGCAGAAGCGTAGTCAGTAGACAGGCCAAAGATCAGTAACAAGTGGTTGCAGGTTAGGATCAAGCAGAGGCATAGTCAAGGAACAAACCAAAGGTCAGTAATAAGTGGTAGCATAGTAGCATATATATGGATGGCAGCGGAAGTGACAAGAGCGAGATATTGGCTGGAAAGAGCACAATAATCTAGCAAACAGGAAGTGCAGAGATAGGCTTAAATCAGGAAGTCATAGGAGGAGCGATGAGTTCAAGGC
The DNA here is from genome assembly GCA_018402905.1 of Glandirana rugosa. Taxonomy (NCBI): domain Eukaryota; kingdom Metazoa; phylum Chordata; class Amphibia; order Anura; family Ranidae; genus Glandirana; species Glandirana rugosa. The sequence continues at coordinate 294,792 of BLSH010012269.1, forward strand.
TCATGAGAATGGAGACATAAGACAAGGTGGTCTAAGCAATCAGGCAGGGGGCTGCCCAGCATCTCAGGTGGCTGGATTTAGGTCCACTCCCTGACGTGCTCATCCAGTGGTGAAGAGTGAAGGATTGGGGTCTGCTCATAGAGGATTATTCCAATAAACTGGAGATTTTCCCCATTTGATAAGATCATCTCCAACTGCCAGAAACTCTGTATTGCCTTTTAGGTGTTTAGAAACAGAAAGCAATCATTGGAGGGGATATTAGAAATTGGGGGTATAACTTGCAGTTAATGGGCAGTCTATGGCCAACCCAGCTCAGTGCCTATTCACTAAGGTTTTAAAGGAACATTTTACATAGTAACCAAGTAGCTTCCAGCTTCCATGCCCTACAAATTAGTTCTGACTTTCTGACTTCAGTGTAAAGCCCAACCAAATCTTTGCCAGAAATAAGAATTTGCCTATTGCATGGCTGCAGTGCTGACAGGGCATGGGGTCTGCCAAACCATCGTACAGACAAACCGGTCCTTCCTTGCGGAGATGGGGAGCAGTAAAAGGTCTATCAACAGTAATTTTTGCCCATAGAAGCTTTTATGACTCCTTGGTGAATACTTATGTGTAATTTCTGGCAAAGCTTCATTTGGGCTTTAATTAGAAGCATTATTGTTATTGATCAGCAACTCAAACTATTTAAAGCGTAACTGTAGAGCGAGAGTAGGTACTGCTTGCCATAATGTGTAACCATGCACAGTTCGGGTTCGCTCAACTCTACCTAGGAGTGTATGCTGCACTGCACATGCACTGGGGCTGTGTACACTAGAGAAAATATGGCTCCACTTCCTAGTATTTTTTATTTTAAAAGTATAGTTCTGCTTTAAAATATAAATAAAGGCAAATCTTTTTTAAGTTTTAGATAGAGTGAAGATGGATTAGAACCCCTATCAGGTTTTTTTTTTTGCTGTCTGTGGCCCTGTATGGGATGTTCTCCCTCTCATTTTGTCCTGTTTATTGTTATCACCCAAAGTGAAAGTAAAAGAAAATTCTGAATTGTGGGTTATCACCAGAACAGCAATGGAGTGGAAATCTTCTAATAAGGGCACCGGTTCTCTTGACCCTGGTGACAATCAACGATTCCCTCGATTTCCTCTCACTTCCTGCTTTGGCTATGGAACAGGAAGTGAAGGGAACTCTCTCCAATTGGACACAGAGAGCAAAAAAAAAAACTGTTACAGATTTTAACCCTTACTCTACCCACAATGAAAAAAGCTTTTGCTTTTAGGAGAAGGAGGGCCAAAGCTTTTTTGGTCCTACTTCTCCTGTGGATCACAGGAGTGCACTTAGTCCTGCACTCATGTGACCCATATTCAGTCAACAGTGGGCTAAAGTCTGCTGTCAGACTTCAGACTCTGGAGGGATCCCAACTTTAACATTGGGATCCACCGAGATGCCTGGCCAGCAGTTGACTCAGCCTCCCAGCTTGCCACCAAGAGCCTGAGACAGCCACTTATGCTGCCTCCACAACCAGTCACTCCAGCAAAGACTGAGAACTGAGCAATTAGTGGAGGCGGCGGGGGCCAGATGCATACATCCAACTTTTTGTGATGGGAACAAGGGACACCTATTAGCAAAAGTATGTAGGCATAGGGCACACCCCCTTAAAGGAGAATTATACAAATAAAATGATTAGTTAATCTCACAAGTGTTTTTTACCACTACTATTCCTTTATACTGGCTTTTGAAATTTACAAATGCTGCAATTTAGAGATTGGATGAGAGGTTTAACATTGGGAAACACTTTTTGAAAGATAAAAAGTGTATTTTATATACAACTATATAGATCAGATCAAAATAAAGGACAAATGAGGAGGAAAGAGGGACAGAGGCACTTCCCAATTATCAGTTCCCAGTTCCAAATCATAGCAAGGCTGAACCTCCAAACGTGAGATTATAATGGCAGCCAATACACCAAGTTGACTTAGAAAATGTAACAAGTTTATTGCTTAAAACAAGTGAATACAAAACATAAAGTGCATCAGGTTAAAAATGCAGGCTATATAACAAGATCAAAATGGTAGATAACAAGTTCATAGCTGACTCCATTCACCCGATGTTTCAGGTACCACCTTTCCTCAGGGGTGTTATATAGGAGAAGCTTGACTGTTTCTATAAAGTGCAGAGATATATATCATGACAATGATTAGATAAACATTTAGATGGCATGCCAAGAACCGTATAGGAATACCTGTATTACCTATCAGCTATAGTGTCAGTGCACACATAGCCTGGTAAGACACTGCTGTGCGATTGTGATGGGGTCCCCGGTCAACCGGAGGACAGGAGGGTGCCCCACCAGGGGACAGGCAAAACGCCTCACAAACTGCCTCACGGAGGTCCACCCACAGTGGGTTAGTCCGCAGACTGGTTACCCAAAAGAGAGGGGATACATATCAGTAACAATGGTAGTTTTTGTGTTCAAAATAGTGTATAACTATGCATGAAAGCTTTATTGTATTTGTATCATTGTAATAAGTACTTGGTGATACTGGATATAAGCCACACTGCTGGTCAGGGTGGAATAGTAAAATCCCCAGTGTGTCACCCATAAGGGCAGGTCCTTGTCTATAAAGAACAAATAAGTAACGAGTTAATACTGCAGCAGAGAGGGGAGTGTGCCAAGCACCAAAAGAAACCCCCTTCTCCTTGTTAGGTGCAGAGTATAGGCGCTTTACCTGTGCTAGAGATGTCCAAATCTGGGCTCAGCAGTATGTCAATGAAGCGGGAAAGGGATTTAAAAAGCACGCCACCCATCATGCGGCGGGCATGCGTCAAACGGCAGCCAATTGGACCAACAGGTCGTGGAGCGCACGGTGCCGCCCACAGTGATGTGGGGCGGCGTCATGCGCTCCAAAGCCTCAGACGTAATGATGCGGCCATGCAGATAGCATGCATCAGCGCTTTATAGACAGCAATGGCACATAGGGAGTCCCCAAACGCCGCTATTAAAGAGGCCCCCCAAAACAAGGAGACCCCTTTGTGCTCTGGGTGAAGACAGAAAACAGGAGGGCAAAGGTTGCTCTGGGCGTATCCACCCATAACATCCTGGGCAGACCGGGTCTAGTCACCGCAACGCACAGACATGGCAAGGAGCTGAAAAAAACATACAATTTTAAAAAATAGAAAATGTACAATGAAATGTACAGACAATTTGAATCATACAGCTGAGCAGGTTTTTTTACATAGAGCGGCGGTCCCACATTTTTGTATCCATGTATGTTACATCATATTTATTGTACATCAATAATTTGTAGTTATTGTAAAAAAATAAGTAAATTAAGGTCCCCAAAATGAAAACTATTAGCGGAGTATAACGGTATAGAAATCCATGGATATGGTTGACGGGCCACAGCCAGAGACAGAAACATAGAGATGCAAGGCAACAGAGGATGGGGAGGAGCAAGAATACACATGGATATATTGGCACTATTCTTCCCATCCACCTGATTCAAAGCCTTCCAAAAAGGGGCGATAGCTAGCTATGTCATTTAGGCCTGGGGGGAGGTGGCTCTCAAATTCACTATCCAGCGAGTTTCTCGCTGGAGTAGAATTTCATTTCAGTCTCCCCCTTGTGCATTGGGGTCCAGTACCAAAATTTTAATGGGGGGGGGGACCATGATAGATGTCTCTCATGTGCCTTCGCAAGGGTAAGTCTGGGTCACTTTTTTTTTCATACTTACTATGTGTCTGTACAATCTTTTAGATAATTCTTGTTTGGTCTTTCCTATATAGAATGACCCGCAAGGACAAGAGAGTAAATAGACCACTCCCTGGGTTTTGCAGTTAGAAAAGTGTAGGGGTCTGAAGGTTTGGTCATTAGATAATTTAATGGTTGTGTCTATGTTCATAAATTGGCAGTATTGACAACCACCACATGTAAATGTGCCAGGGCGTTTGCAAGGGTCTTGTCTGAAGTGGTCTGTAAATTCACTATGGACTAAACCACCCTTTCTCAACCTTTTCAACACTGAGGAACCCTTGAAATAATTTTCCGGTCTCTGGGAACCCCTGCTAAAAATTAAAATCTACAACTCATGATACATTAGTGTGATGGTCAGTGGGAAGAATGCTCCTTACACTTGTGGTCATTGGGTAGAATTACCCCCTTACAAATAGTTAAAATAATCAATGATGTCATTGGGAATTTATCTGAGAGGTAGAAATTAACCATTGCTCAAGGAACCCCTAGCAAACTCTGGAGGAACCCTAGGGTTCCACGAAACCCTGGTTGAAAAAGCCTGGACTAGACTGTCCCTCAAAGATTTAGATCTACGATAAGTGATTAATGGATGTGTTGCAATTTGGGGGTTCAAGGGTGGATCAATCTGTAACAGATGCCATTGCTTGGCTATGATGTTTTGAATTAGTTTGTATTCTTTATTATACTTCATAATGATTCTTACAGGGCCTGATTGAGTTGTCTCGGGTCGTGGCACAATTTTGTTTTTAGCTAAAAGATCTTGTCTTGTATTATTTTTAGCTCTTTTAAATGCTTTTTTTTCCAGACATTTGCGTGAGTATCCTCTTGGGAGGAGTCTATCATGCAAATTGTCCGCTTCTTTTTTTAAATAAATTTCATCTGAATAGTTGCAACGTAGCCACAAGTACTGGCTGTATGGTATCGATTTTATGAGTGGTTTAGGGTGTGAACTGATTGCGTGTAGTATTGTATTACCCACTGTTTCTTTTCTAAAGAGAGTGCTGGATAGTCTACCATCACTGTCTTTCATTATTTTCCAAATCAGGGACAGTCTCTTGAAATCAGGGACAGTTGGGAGGTATGCAGATGCATCGAATCGATGCTGCATCCACCTAGGTGAGTATGTATGTTTCTTATTTTGAAATCCCATAGTTACATAGTTAGTGAGGTTGAAAAAGACGCAAGTCCGTCAAGTCCAACCTATGTGTGTGCTTTTATGTCAGTATTACATTGTATATCCCTCAATGTTGTGGTCCCTTAGGTGCCCATCTAATAGTTTTTTGAAATTATCTATGCTCCCAGCTGAAACCACTGTTTGTGGAAGAGAATTTCACATCCTCACTGCTCTTACCGTGAAGAACCCTCTAGGCAGGTTAAGGTTAAACCGCCTTTCTTCTAGTTTTAGTGAATGGCCATGTGTTTTTGTGTGCTCCTTTGTGCGGAATAGTTTTGTCCCTATTGTGGGGTCACCAGTACAGTATTTGTACATTGAAATCATATCCCCTCTCAAGCGTCTCTTCTCCAGAGAGAATGAGTTCAGTGCTTGTAATCTTTCTTAATAATTAAGGTCCTCCAATCCCTTAATCAGCTTTGTTGCCCTTCTCTGAACTCTTTCCAGTTCCAAGACATTCTTTCTGAGGACTGGTGCACAGAACTGGACAGCATACTCCAGGTGCGGCCTCACCAGAGACTTGTATAGTGGGAGAATTATTGATTTATACCTGGAGTTAATCCCTTTCTTGATGCATGCCAAAATTTTGTTAGCTTTGCTTGCAGCATGCCATTGCTGAGCCTGTCCTCTACTAGGACCCCCAGTTCCTTTTCCATCCTAGATTCCCCCAAAGGCTCTCCCCCTAGTGAGTAGTTTGCATTCATATTCTTGCTATCCAAATGCATTATTTTACATTTATCTATGTTAAGCCTCACTTATCTGCCCGCCCCATTAATTTGTTCAGATCTTCTTGCAAGGTTTCCACATCCTTTGAAGAAATGATTGCCCTGCTCAGCTTGGTATAATCTGCAAATATTGAGATTGAGCTGTTTATCCCGTCCTTCAGATCGTTTATGAATAAGTTGAATAGGATTGGTCCCAGGACAGAACCCTGGGGAACCCAACTTTCCACACCAGACCATTCCGAGTACTCTCCATTTATCACCACCCTCTGGACTCGCCCCTGTAACCAGTTTTCAATCCATGTACTCACCCTTTGATCCATGCCGACAGACTTTGTTTGTACATTAAGCGTTTATGGGGAACTGTATCAAAATGCTTTTGCAAAATCTAGATACACCACATTGCAAAATCTAGATACACCACATCTACAGGCCTTCCAGGATGGGGAGGAGCAAGAATACACATGGATATATTGGCACTATTCTTCCCATCCACCTGATTCAAAGCCTTCCAAAAAGGGGCGATAGCTAGCTATGTCATTTAGGCCTGGGGGGAGGTGGCTCTCAAATTCACTATCCAGCGAGTTTCTCGCTGGAGTAGAATTTCATTTCAGTCTCCCCCTTGTGCATTGGGGTCCAGTACCAAAATTTTAATGGGGGGGGGGACCATGATAGATGTCTCTCATGTGCCTTCGCAAGGGTAAGTCTGGGTCACTTTTTTTTTCATACTTACTATGTGTCTGTACAATCTTTTAGATAATTCTTGTTTGGTCTTTCCTATATAGAATGACCCGCAAGGACAAGAGAGTAAATAGACCACTCCCTGGGTTTTGCAGTTAGAAAAGTGTAGGGGTCTGAAGGTTTGGTCATTAGATAATTTAATGGTTGTGTCTATGTTCATAAATTGGCAGTATTGACAAC
>BLSH010012269.1:301363-316729 GCA_018402905.1 Glandirana rugosa
TCTCGTCTTGGGGGAAAAACGTCAAGTCCTTGTCCAAGTTCCAAGAGGCCAAGGAACACCAGGTAGAATGACATTGTAATTGTCAACATGGTAGGGCGTCTAAATAAGGACTTTTTAGAAGGATAGATTGGTTTGGCAAGAACGATTCTTCATGAAACCGTGCATATTTCTCTTTTAAACCAGAGACAGCCAGGCAACTATCATGTTAAGTAATGGTAGCCTCTACATTCATCTCAGTACTGGTGTCCATTAATAAATAACTACATGCTCAATCACTCCTTTCAATTGCAATAATTTTTATAATGTATTAACAGAGAATACAAATCTTTTTTTTTGATTACAAAAGGTTGTAACAAGTATTGCTTTTTAAGAAACATGTTAAGGCAATGTATTCTAATGAAGGGATACATTTCAAAGTGCCACTGGCCACTATTACGGAAGATTTTTCAGGAATAAATCTGCGGGATGGTACAACTGTTAATGTTACAGTAAGATGGACCACAAGGAACCGGAGAACCTTGAACCTGTTCCTGAACTGCAAAAAGGGGGTTCTGCTCTCCAGTGCTTTTTCGTTCCCCCCTCGTCTCTCTCTCTCCTCTACTATTTATCTATCTCTATCTATTCTTCATCTCTCTCGATCTTTTTCCAGAGGTCCTGACAGCTTTTCAAACAGAGTTTGCCTCCAATGACTTTGTGAGACGGTCCCTGGGGCTGTGCGGAAGAGAGGACGGGCAGGAGATGATAGCACAGAGAGACAGCACCCCTTCCCCCTTCTCCAGAGGGAAGACACGGCTACCCAGAGTGCCAGTGACCCTTACTCTGCCATCTCGCCTCCACACGGCACGTAGGTGGTTAAGCTGTTCAATATGATCAGCACGTGGCCAGAACTGAGCTGAGGGAGAAGGGTGAAGGGACTGCTGACACGATAGGCTTAAAGCAAAATCTGTCAAACAGAATTGTTTTATTACAGAGACCAATCACTTTAACTAAGAAGGGCATTTTTATATCATTTTTATTGTAAGTTTGATGCACATAAAGGATCACTTCACAAAAATGTTAACCAAGAAATTAATTTAGGGACCCTACTTTAAAGTGGTTCTGCACCTACAAAAATTCTAATTCTCCCCCCTTCCTGGGTATTTTTTTTTTTTTTTTTGGAGCGAGGGAGCAAGTAGCTTTTTCCTTGCTCCCTCTTTCTTATTCCCTGCTTGAAGCGGAGTTCTGCTGCCCCCCTCTCCAAAAATAAAAGTCAGCAGCTACACATACTGTAGCTGCTGACTTTTAATAATAGGACACTTACCTGTCCTGGAGTCCAGCGATGTTGGCACCGCAGTTGATGATTCCATCGGCTTCTGGGTGCTGCCACCGTGATTGCCGATAAGGGAATCCGGCAGTGAAGCCTTGCAGCTTCACAGCCGGGTCCCTACTGCACATGCACGAAGCACGCTGTGCTCTCTTACTGGCCCGGCAGCAGGGGAAGGAGGAGGGAGGATGAGAATGCCAGACTTCTGACATACATCGCCGCAGCGAGGTCAGCGAGGTCAGGTACCCACTCCCCCCTCTCCCCTGAAAGGTGCCAAATGTGGCACCGGAGGGGGAGAGGAGACAGATAAGCAAAAGTTCCACTTTTGGGTGGAACTCCGCTTTAAACAGGGATGACCTAGTCCTTGATCCACCCGCAGCCTCCTGGGATTCACTTCACACAACCCTAGAGGCTTTAGGCTAGTCTCCTTGCAGTCCATGATCTTACACATGTGCAGCAGTGGGGGAGGTGCAGTGTGGTAAGGCAGCATTAATTACACAGACTCCAGTTGCAGAGAACAGAACTTATATTAATTCATAACAAATCCGATAGGAAGGCACCCGACCGGGAACACTCACAGCATATAACAGCAGCGTGTAGCAGAGCAGGTCTTAGATGTGTCAATAGGGTTTGCCTTGAGCGGTGGAATGCAGCCTGGCCGGTCCGCACTCAAATGGGGAGGTCTCCAGGTAGGATGACGAGCCCCTGTTCTTTCCCTGCCCGTCAGGAACCTCTCACTGCCACGAATCACTGGCCCCGTCAGATGAGTGACCTGTCCCTACACTATCCACACACGAAATGTGCGCCAAGCCTGGGAGCCAGAGCCTTAAATAGGCTCTGTTTGATCCAAGATGGCTGCTAGAGTCACATGGGGTGGCAGCATCCAATCGGATAGCTTCCCTAGTGACCCTGGAAGCCATAGAGCAGGGGTGGCTGTAGAGTCCTCTGATTTGGCCTATGACCTCAAGTCAGAGAAGCGCATGCCCAGGGTCGGCAACCCTTTGATTGCAATCTGGGCTTTCCAACCCGCCATCCCAGAGCATCAGAATGCACTGAGCTGGAGTAGTCTGTGAAGCTTTTAGTATGTATACTAATAGTAATTGGTTTTACAACTGTTTAACACGACTTTCTATGTGACTGTATCTTGAACATTCAATAATTGTCTGTGCCTGATACATATCATACATTGTCTATTTCTCTTTTTTTTTAATTTTATGGATAATACATTACATATTTTGAATACAGAAGAAATTACCTAACCATTTACTTCCATCCCTGTTTGATGTATATAGAGAGAATCAAGGGCGTGACTTTGAATGACGTGCACGATGGGTAAAAGACAAATTTGAAAAAGGTTCATTTATTTTCAATAATTCATGATCCATAAATTCATATAAAATACACAATAGAAAAAATACCTGCATACTATCGATCATTCTAAACCCTCACATTAAAGAAGGGTTGAATGATTTAATAAGTTGGATAAAAATATACAAGAGAAGTTTGCATTGGCAGTCCATACAGTCAAAAATAGTACATAAGGTAGACGCATAATTCACAGTAGGTTGGTAAAAAGAATTGTACATGACAAAACACGGTATATGTTGGCTCGACATGTTTCGTGACTTGGTGTCACTCGTCAGGAGCAAGCGTGTAGTGCGTCTCTGTAGTCCATAAAGTCCAAGACACTAAGGGCAGCCACCTTTAAGAAGCAGAAACCACGCTCTAAATAACTGAAAAAAAGCAAGGAGGGAGGCGCCTCTAAGTGCAGTATTAAAAGCAATGTTATATTACACACGCCAAATGGCAACTTACATTAATGAAGAAAACAATAAGCACATCTGTGTGGGGGAGTCTCCAGGAGTAGGCGATCTGTGCCAATTTAATCCAAGGCTGTGCAGGCATATATCCGTGCTGTGTGATGATGTGACCCGCTCACCGAGATGAAAAGCCAGCCAGACAGTGAAGGATATGAAAACAAGGCTTGGCAAGCAGAGAAGCAACAGCTTGGATGGACGGCATCATCAATATACGACGCGTTTCGTGAGCGTGCGAGCTAAGGTGTCCTGGTAGCCGCGCTCCTTCTTCAAGCAATCGCAATAGCTAGATCTGCCAGATCTATTGGTGCGTGTAATAAAACATTGCTTTTAATACTGCACTTAGAGGCACCTCTCTCCTTGCTTTCTGACTGTTGTGCAGGAGTGTTTGGTTCTGGGCTGGGAGTGGCTTAGAGAGGACTGGGTGGATCACAGATGGTGTCATCAGAACCTCCCACTTCTTTCCAGAAGGTGCTGGTGTTTTCTGGAAAGAGGGGTGGGAGGGGAGGTGTAGCCATCTGGGGTGTTCTAAGGAGCTCTGACCAATCCCCAGTCTGGATTGGCAGGGGGCAGGCCTCCTTAAATACCCAAGATCAGCCCAGCCTGGGAGGAGAGTGTCGGGTGGAAGAGTGGAGATGTATCAGAGGTTGCTGAGGCCTCACCTGGGAGCCCCCAGTCTGGGGGGGGGGGTGACCTTGAGGCCTGGTGGCTCGGGTGCAGCCAGGAGTGGAGAAGAGATCCCGGGGGAACACAAGGGAGCAGGGGAGCAACAGAGAGGCTACAAGAAAGGCTCTTTAAAGGATCCACTATTGTTGTTGTCAGTAAGTGACCACTGCGGGAGCTGGAGAAGAGGACTGGAGCAGGCTGGAAGGATACAGTGGAAGTCTGTGGAGGTCAGAGGAGCCAGTCAGGGGAGCAGTGTCACGGGGCAGTGGAGCAGGCCAGAGCAGCCAGGAGGGCTGAGGTGGCCTGAAAGAGGATGGGCTGGGAGCAGTAGTCCATCAAACCCTGCTAGCACATTTGTACTTAGCTACACTTCGAGGGCCCTTGGCACTTGCCTGTAATGGGAGGTCCGGAGGTCTTGCTGTCGGTACTGCAGGCCTCACCATGTGCTAGCTAGGGTAGAGGAAGACGTAATGGAGGTCTGATAAATGTCCCTTCAAGCCTCACTGGCAAGAAGCAAGTGACATTTCAGGAGAGAAGTGAAGGAGTGTAATGGTCAGTAAGTGACAGTGCTGGAGGAAGAAGGAGTGTATAGTCGGAGGTGTATATAGAATGGTCCCATTCCTGATTTCTTAGGGCATCCAACAGTCGTCCCTACCCCATCCAAGTTCATCCCCTCAATAAAACAACAAAAACAAAGTGTGACAGGTGAACCACAGCTACCAGATTACTTTACATACATGTGTGCAATATGAAACCTTATCAGAATTGCCAGTAATATAAAGTGCCAACAGTGAAAATTTTGTGCAAATTTCAGTGCAAGATATCTGTGCATAAATCATTAATTATCTTAATTTATATAAAGTATAACAGTCTCTAAAGTATAGCAGTATCAAGAGACTGTTATACTTTATATAAATTAAGATAATTAATGATTTATGCACAGATATCTTGCACTGAAATTTGCACAAAATTTTCACTGTTGGAACTTTATATTACTGGCAATTCTGATAAGGTTTCATATTGCACATATGTACTGTATGTAAAGTAATCTGAATGGTTATCTACTATATAGAGGGTGAATATTTCCACTAGGCAAGCGCTGTTAAAACAGGACTTCAATCCTGTTCCTACTTATAATTATGTTTTTATCCACTTTGGATTTGTTGGCTGGACATCCACATACAGTATATTTGTCTAGAGCAGTGGCCCGCGGGCCGGATGCGGCCCTTTGCTTGTCTTTATGTGGCCCTTGGCCCCATGGTCCCACCGGGACCCATGGTAGGGCCGGCCCTGCCCTTGGGGCACAATTCCTCACACTGAGGCAAATTCCTCCTACTGACACAAACTATGAAGCACCATTCCTTCAACTGTCACTAACTGTGGGGCATACTTCCTCTCACTCCCACTATTCAATGGTAGGGCCCAATTCTTTTCACTAATACCAACAATGGGGCAGCATTTCTCCCAGTGACACCTTTGATGGGACACTATTCCTCCCAGTGATACGAAGGATGGGGCACTATTCCTCTTGTTGACACCAATAATGGGGCACTATATTACACTGGCGCTAGGACATTTTCTACTACCATTGGCCATATTTAGCCCCCCCCCCCCCCCAAGATCTAAATGGCAATGAACTGGCCCTTTATTTGGAAAGTTTTGGAGTCCTGGTCTAGAGCAACCTTTTTCAAACTTTCTACCCCAGAGGAACCCTTGAAATGATTTTCAGGTCTTGGAACCTTTGCTAAATGTAGTTCTTTACCCTCTTACAGTATCTCACAAAAGTAAGTACACCCCTCGCATTTTTTGAAAATATTTTAATATATCTTTACATGTGACAACACTGAAGAAATTACATTTTGCTACAATGTAAGGTAGTGAGTGTACAGCTTGTATAAGAGTGTAAATTTGCTGTCCTCTGAAAATAACTCAACACACAACCATTAATGTCTAAACAAAAGTGAGTACACCGCTTAGTGAAAATGTCCAAATTGGGCCTAATGTGTCAATATTTTGTGTGGCCACCATTATTTTCCAGCACTGCCTTAACCTGCTTGGGCATGGAGTTCACCAGAGCTTCACAGGTTGCCACTGGAGTCCTCTTCCACTTCTCCATGACAACATCACGGAGCAGGTGGATGTTGGAGACCCTGCACTCCTTCACCTTCTGTTTGAGGATGCCCCACTGATGCCCCACTGAATAAGGGTTAGGTCTGGAGACAAGCTTGGCCAGTCCATCATCTTTACCCTCATCTTCTTTAGTAAGGCAGCGGTCATCTTGGAGGTGTGTTTGGGGTCATTATCATGTTGGAATACTGCCCTGCGGCCCAATCTCCAAATGGAGGGGGTCATGCTCTGCTTCAGTATGTCACAGTACATGTTGGCATTCATGGTTCTCTCAATGAACTGTAGCTTCCCAGTGGCAGCAGCACTCATGCAGCCCCAGACCATGACACTGCAACCATCATACTTGACTGTAGACAAGACACACTTGTCTTTGTACTCCTCACCTGGTTGCCGCCACACATGCTTGAAACCATCTGAACCAAATAAGTTTATCTTGGTTTCATCAGACCACAGGAGTTCCAGTAATCCATGTTCTTATTCTGCTTGTCCTCAGAGGGCTTTTTTGTGCATCATCTTTAGAAGAGGCTTCCTTCTGGGATGACAGTCATGCAGAGCAATTTGATGCAGTGTGCGGCGTATGGTCTGAGCACTGACAGGCTGACCCCCCACCTCTTCAACCTCTGCAGCAATGCTGGCAGCACTCATACATCTATTTCCCAAAGACAACCTCTGGATATGATGCTGAGCATGTGCTGGTCTAGGGTCATTGAGCAATCTCACTTTAACCACTCCAGGTCCGCGCTATAGCCGAAGTACGGCTCCAGCGCGGACCTGAAATGCCCAGAGGACGTCCGTGGACGTCCTCCACTGCGCACGCTCCAGGCGCGCCCCCTTGCGGCAGCGGCGGCGCGCGCACGCGCACCGCACGCTGCGCGAGCGTGCCCGTGGGTCGGGCGGACTCGATGTCCGCCCGAGACCCGCCGATCACCTTTAGGAGCCTCAGAACGGGGAACCGCCATTGTAAACACGGCGGTTCCGCGTTCTGTGACAGGGGACATAACTGATCTACTGATCCCTGTCACTGGGATCAGTTAGATCTGTTATGTCCCGGCCAGCCCTGCCCCCCCCCACAGTTAGAACACACCCAGGGAACATATTTAACCCCTTCACTGCCCCCTGCAGGTTAACCCCTTCACTGCCAATGACATTTACACAGTAATCAGTGGACATTTAAATTTCTGATCGCTGTATAAATGTCATTGGTCCCAAAAATGTGTAAAAAATGTCCGACATTTCCGCCCCAATATCGCAGTCCCGATAAAAATCGCAGATTGCCGCCATTACTAGTAAAAAAAAAAAAAATAATAAAAACGCCATAAATCAATTCCCAGTTTGTAGACGCGATAACTTTTGCGCAAACCAATCAATATACGCCGATTGCGGTTTTTTTTTTTTACCAAAAATATGTAGAAGAATTTATATCGGCCAAAACCGATGAATAATTTTTTTAATGGATTTGTACTTTAGCAAAAAGTAAAAAATATTGTTCTTTTTTGCAAAATTGTCGCTCATTTTCTGTTTATAGCGGCGATCAGAAATGATGCAGAGGGGATCAAATACCACCAAAAGAAAGCTCTATTTGTGGGAAAAAAAGGACGCAAATTTTATTTGGGTACAACGTCGCACGACCGCGCAATTGTCATTCAAAATGCGACAGCGCTGAAAGCCAAAAATTGGTCTGGGCAGGAGGGGGGTTTAAGTGCCCGGTAAGGAAGGGGTTAATACATCAGGTTTGCTGTTGGTGGGAGACAACAAGGAATGGGTGTGTTGGGTGACTCATGACTCGGTTACGGTTGAAAGGGTGGACTGATATTGAACATTAAACAAATACATTAAACATCATAAACAATACAATAGGACACCAATCATTTTATTTTTTATTGAGTATTATGGACACAGCTTTATTAGATAACAAAATAATAACAACAACATGATTTAGACACCATTTTTTTTAAAACAGATACAAGAATTCAAATACAACCATTAAAGCAAGGTCCTTGACAGTGCCACCCAATGTCCTGTTGCGTTGGAAACCCGTACCAGCCACCAGCCATTCACAACTAGCTTGGTGGGTACACACCAGTAATTTTATTCCATTATTCACCTGGAATAAACTTTAGTAAGTACTTCCTTCATGAACACTAATCATACATATTTGTGTGACCATTAAGGTTAAACCAGCCATCCAAACTTTACCGATTTAACTTTTTGGCACCATCAAGGACCCACCGAAGTTGTGTCAAAAGTACGACTTTCCCCACCAGACCCCCATTCTCCTCCCGTACCACAAGTTCCCAAACATATGAACAAGTAAACATATCTATATTGACACATTTAACAAAAGGGTGGGTGGGTGGGCCAAGCTGCTCACCACGCTAAATCCAGTTCATTACCCTCTTATATCAGTGGTCAGAATGCCAACATTACAAACAGATAAAATTGGGTTCATGCAGATATGCAGGCTCCATCAGATGGGAGGTCAATCAGCCAAAGCTCAAGGAACCCTTTTTGACAAAGGCTGGTCTAGGGTCATTGAGCAATCTTACTTTAATACATCAGGTTTGCTGTTGGTGGGAGACAACAAGGAATGGGTGTGTTGGGTGACTCATGACTCGGGTATGGCTGAAAGGGTGTCCTGATATTGAACATTAACAAATACATTAAACATCATAAACAATACAATAGGACACCAATCATTTTATTTAATTATGGAGTATTATGGCCACAGCTTTTATTAGATAACAAAATAATAACAACAACATAATTTAGACACAATTTTTTTAAAAACAGATACAAGAATTCAAATACAACCATTAAAGCAAGGTCCTTGACAGTGCCACCCAATGTCCTGTTGCGTTGGAAACCCATACCAGCCACCAGCCATTCACAACTAGCTTGGTGGGTACACACCAGTAATTTTATTCCATTATGCACCTGGAATAAACTTTAGTAAGTGCTTCCTTCATGAACACTAATCATGCATATATGTGTGTGACCATTAAGGTTAAACCAGCCGTCCAAACTTTACCGATTTAACTTTTTGGCACCATCAAGGACCCGCCGAAGTTGTGTCAAAAGTACAACATTCCCCCACCAGAACCTCATTCTCCTCCCATACCACAAGTCCCCAAACATATGAACAACTAAACATATCCATATTGACACATTTAACAAAAGAGTGGGTGGGTGGACCAAGCTGCTCACCACGCTAAATCCAGTTAATTACCCTCTTATATAAGTGATCAGAATGCCGACATTACAAACAGATAAAATTGGGTTTGTGCAGATATGCAGGCACCCATCAGATGGGTGGTCAATCAGCCAAAGCTCAAGGAACCCTTGTTGACAAAGGCTGGTCTAGGGTCATTGAGCAATCTCACTTTAATACATCAGGTTTGCTGTTGGTTGGAGACAACAAGGAATGGGTGTGTTGGGTGACTCATGACTCAAGTAGGGCTGAAAGGGTGGACTGATATTGAACATTAAACAAATACATTAAACACCGTAAACAATACAATAGGACACCAGTAATTTTTTTATGGAGTATTATGGCCACAGCTTTTATTAGATAACAAAATAAAAACAACATTATAATTTAGACACCAATTTTTTTAAAACAGATACAAGAATTCAAATACAACCATTAAAGCAAGGTCCATGACAGTGCCACCCAATGTCCTGTTGCGTTGGAAACCCGTACCAGCCATTCACAACTAGCTTGGTGGGTACACACCAGTAATTTTATACCATTATTCACCTGGAATAAACTTTAGTAAGTACTTCCTTCATGAACACCAGTCATACCTATTTGTGTGACCATTAAGGTTAAACCAGCTGTCCAAACTTTACCGATTTAACTTTTTGGTACCATCAAGGACCCGCCGAAGTTGTGTCAAAGGTACAACATTCCCCCCACCAGACCCCCATTCTCCTCCCGTCCCAAACATAGTCCCCAAACATATGAACAACTAAATGTATCCATATTGACACATTTAACAAGAGGGTGGGCGGGTGGACCACGCTGCCTGTTCCTCCTCAAGGTTTCCTAAAGCTCTGACCACCCCCTCCCTGCTCCCTACTTCATATCTTCAAATAATTTCCCACTGATCCTTAACCCTTCTCATGCCTTCCAGCCCACCTTGTCATGTGCCCTTTCTCCTACGTCAGTGGTTCTCAACTCCTGTCCTCGGGACCCACCAACAGGTCAGGTTTGCAGGATAACTGAAATACATCACAGGTGATATCATTTGCTGCTCAGTGATTGCAGTATTCTAGTCTGCATCTCCCCAAGGTAATACTTAAAATCTGGCCTGTTGGTGGGTCCCGAGGACTGGAGTTGAGAACCACTGTCCTATGTGCTCAGGGCAGCCCTTTCCTCCCACACAAATGGGTAAGCAAAAGGACATCCCAAATGGCCTACAAAAAAGAGCGAGGTGTACCGGTTCATTACAGCAATGCTTAGGTGACAACTTGAATTCCTTAACAGGTAGATTGTGTTCCATGTATGCATGATAAGACTTCATTGTCAATGTCAACTGGATTGTACCTTTCAAATGATTGACATGGATAAATTTGGAGAATCAAGCATCAGCCCTTGACACCTACAACTAGCAGTCTGCTTTATTGCTCTCTGTGCAAAGCACAGAAGTCTGCGAGATTCTTTCTTGGTAGAAAATTGATGTGTTTGGGAGGAATTGGAAATTCTAATTGTGTATTTGGTCTGCAGAGAACTGACAGTGAAACCTTTCCCTGGAATTAATGAGGGCAGGGAGAGAGTAGGAGAGGAGTGGAAAGTGTGACAAACAAGGTGATCTGGGAGGGGTAGGAAACATGTTGATGGGAAGTGAAGGTGAACAGGAAACCTGATAATACTTTAGAACAGATGCAAGTATATAGAAAGACTTACAAAAGCATCAGGCGCATGTGATGGCTTTGAGGAGAACTTTTGAAAAAAAAAAAAATTAAATAATTAGATATTTATTTGTAAAAAAAAAAAAAATTATCTAAATAATTAGATATTTATTTGTAAAAAAAAAAAAAATTATCTAAATAATTAGATACTTATCTGTAAAAAAAAATATCTAAATAATTAGATATTTATTTATAAAAAAAAAAAAAATGAAAACCATTTATCATTTTCCTTCCACTTCACAATTATGTGCCACTTTGTGTTGGTCTATCACATACAATCCCAATAACATACGTCTACGTTTTTTGGTTGTAATATGACAAAATGTGGAAAATTTCAAGGGGTATGAATACTTTAGCAAGGCACTGTATCGCCCACGCTTGTGTAGCTTTTTCAGGACTGACCACCGCAGGGACATTAGATTGTCAGCTTCTTTGTATACAAGGAATGTTCCACATACCAGTTTTACATTTGCTAGCTCTGGACAGCTGAATAAAAAAAAAATAATAATGTGCAAAGAATTGGAAGAGAAGAAGATAAAATCACTGAGAGACAGAATTATCATAATCCAGAAACTATAAAAGAGGATTAGACCAGAGACAGGAAAAAAAATATTGTCACTTTCATCTGCAGCGAAATATCTGTCACAGTGCTTCACAGTGTGTACATTTATATTTTACATCGACATCGTATTTAATGTTCATCTTTAAAAGCTTGAGAACTACACCTATAATCACTTTATAGAAACGCTCCGCACGGCTATGGGCTGTAACAATATACAAAGCAGGACAGCAGTATCTGGATTCCTTGTGACTAATGTATACTTTGCTGTAACAATAACATGGATTAAGGAGTTCTTAACTATTATATATTAATATAAACTTGTGCATTGAAGGTATTAAGATGATTAGAATGCATTGCTGTTCTACACATACTGTAATAGTATTAGATAAGGATTTATTGTATTATAAAATATAAACTGACTTAATATGAAAAGAACCCCAATGAAATTTTTGAAGATAAAATTGATGAGAGTGAATCTACAACACCCCTTCCATTTTTAGGGCCTCAAACCTATGGGAGCTAGACATAATCACACGCCGGGAGTGTTGTGATGACCTCGTCAAGTGTGCTGCTTCACGTTCATTTCCAATTCACAGGTTCAAGGGCATAGGCGTGTGCACATAGGGTGGCAGATGTGCCTGGGCACACCCTAATCACCCTGTACTGTGCAGATTCCCCCTGCTGCCTGGCTGCAGAGAAAGGCACTGGGGAATCTCTGTCCTCAGTCTCTTTCTCTGTCTTAAAAGTGAGGCATCAGGGGTCTGTTTAGACCCTTGATATTTCACCACAGCCCCCCAGCAGGGCTCCTAAAAGAATTGTAAAAAAAATAAAATAAAATATAATATTGTAAAAAATAATAATAAAAAAACAAAAATTGTTAAAAAAAATAAAATAAACGACTGATACAATCTCTGCCCTACTGACACCGTCATCTGCCCTTCTGGCATATATATATATATACATACACACACACACTCATGTTTGTTTGCACTTTTGTGGTGCACACCCTAATGCAATAGGCTGCACACACCTATGTTCAAGGATATATATATATATATTTTAAAACAAACCTGTTATACTTACCTTCTCTGTGCAGTTGGTTTTGCAAACAGTTGCCCCGATCCTCCTCTTCTGGGGTCCCTCAGTGGCGCTCCTGGCTCTTCCTCTTCCCGAGTGCCCTGTTGGAGAGCCACTGACACAGACAGCAGGACTCAGCTCCTCCCCCCGGCTCCCGTGTCACTGGATTTGAATGACAGCAGCAGGAGCCGATGGCTCCTGCTGCTATCAATCTATCCAATGAGGACCCGAGACACTATGTTAAGGCCTGGAAGACAAGAAGGTGGCTGTCAAAGTAAAAATATGCTCAATCATTGCCAGTTTTAGCTTAAAAGGCACAGAACTGAGGATTGCCAATTTCGGCCTAATTGCACACCACTAGCTGTGAGAGGGGCTACATACGTTTTTTTTGAGTGGAGGGAATACCATGGCACTATTTTTTGGCATCATATAATCCCTATCTCTCTCTCCCCTAGACATTGAGCAAAAAAAAAAAAAGAGCCCAAAAGATGGACAACCCATTGATTAGTGTATGTCAGTTATTTGGTCCACTGCTCATGGATCAAGCAGTGTTTTAAGGCAGCAGTAAATCAATGCACCAGTAAGTTTAGGAGAGCCCAAACAATCCCAACTGCTCCTTAGAGGGTTGGCCCTACAAACACATACCTGCCACTTTCAAAAAGTCTGAGAGTTTTTCAGTTCATGAAAAAAGATGAGAAATATCAAGAAGTACGCTAACAGACCAAACAAAAACTGGTTCCACAGAAAAAGATTCTACTGGTAGATAATATTGATATAACTGGTTGATTAATAGACAACCAAAACCCTCTGGTGGGACTTTGAAGGGCATAGACTCCACTAAAAAGTAGGTACAAAGTAGTAAAAAAAAAAATCATAGTTTATTACAAAAATTACAATTAGCAAAAAATAAGAAAGGGGGAGGATGGGGTGGGGTTCACAGGACCCAATATACAAAAACAATGATACATTAAAATGCAACAAGTATATATAGCAGAACCACTTATTTACTGCACTGCTCTGTAATTGAAACAGAGTGCAACCCAACGCGTTTCAAGATCGTGCGTTGTTCCTCTTCATCAGGGGAAAGTGGTGGTATTACTCATAAATATTGTTCAGACATATATATAGCATAAATGTAGGTTCTCATATAGGACTAGTGCAGGTTAGTGCTTTCATTTGGGGACAGATCACATCCTGGGTGGGGTGCCCCCCTCCCCGGTTGGGAGCATTGGGACCGGTCCTCCCCACCCACCTCTGTGGATTTTCCGATAGCAGTGGCAGCAGCAACCTTCCTTTCTTCTTTTAACCTGCACTAGTCCTATATGAGAACCTACATTTATGCTATATATATGTCTGGATGATATTTATGAGTAATACCACCACTTTCCCCTGATGAAGAGGAACAACGCACGATCTTGAAACGCATTGGGTTGCACTCTGTTTCAATTACACAGCAGTGTAGTAAATAAGTGGATCTGCTATATGTACTATATGTTGCATTTTAATGTATCATTGTTTTTGTACATTGGGTCCTGTGTTCCCTGCCCCACCCCCCCCCCTTTCTTCTTTTTTCCTAATTGCAATTTTTGTAATAAACTATGAATTTTTTATACTACTTTGTACCAACTTTTTAGTGGAGTCTATGACCTTCAAAGTCCCACCAGAGGGTTTTGGTTTTCTAATTTGTGTATAGGGATGCGGGCATATTCTCCACATATCCCAAGGATTTAAAGCGTACCTATTTGATTAATAGACAATGGTGGTATAACTGTTTGACTGGT
This sequence comes from Glandirana rugosa, assembly GCA_018402905.1. Taxonomy (NCBI): domain Eukaryota; kingdom Metazoa; phylum Chordata; class Amphibia; order Anura; family Ranidae; genus Glandirana; species Glandirana rugosa. The sequence goes on from BLSH010012269.1 coordinate 315,608, forward strand.
AGACAATGGTGGTATAATTGGTTGACTGGTGGACAATAGTGGTATAACTGGTTGACTGGTAGACAATGGTGCTATAACTGGTTGACTGGTAGACAGTGGTGTTATAACTGGTTGATTGACAGCAATGGTGGTATACCTGGTTGACTGGTAGACAATGGTGGTATAATTGGTTGACTGGTGGACAATAGTGGTATAACTGGTTGACTGGTAGACAATGGTGCTATAACTGGTTGACTGGTAGACAATGGTGCTATAACTGGTTGACTGGTAGACAATGGTGCTATAACTGGTTGACTGGTAGACAATGGTGCTATAACTGGTTGATTGGTAGACAATGGTGCTATAAATGGTTGACTGACAGACAATGGTGGTATAACTGGTTGACTGGTAGATAATGGTGTTATGTCTGTCTGAAGGAGCGTTATAGAAGGTCTTTTCTCCCTGCTGCTATTAGACTTTACAATCAAAGCTGCTCCCAGTGAACCATTAACCATAATACACACTGTTATTAGTGTTTAACTGTGTAATAGTTACTGTTATTACTGTTTTACTGTGTAAAATACTACCTGTGTGCAATATCACTTGCAAAACGTGCAATACCACCTGTGTGCAATACTACCTGCAATACATTCTTTTTCCTCATTTGTAGTTATACATTGTGTTGTGTATATAAGGGAAAATTGTTATCAAATACTTACCGTAATTTTCCTTTCCTGGCTCTGCCCCATGGCAGCACAACCTCGGGTCAACCCCGCCCCCTTGACCCCGTATAGGACATCCCTTTAACAGAGCATAAAAGGACAGCAGTACCTGGAGACGGTGTTCTGTAACTAGCTTGCGACGGACCCGGGTGGGAATGTGCTGCCATGGGGCAGAGCCAGGAAAGGAAAATTACGGTAAGTATTTGATAACAATTTTCCCTTTTCCTGGCTCAGCCCCATGTCAGCACAACCTCGGGATTTGAGTAGCAGACAATATGGGAGGGCAAGATAAACTGCAAGAATAGACACCAGGTGCTGCTCAGAAAAAATTTGACACCCAGAAAGAACAGAGGACAATACCCCTAGATGAAATGGAGTGTAAAACAACGTGTCCCTCCTATTTGGAAGACCCAAGGGAAGG